>SPJY01010914.1:1663363-1725864 GCA_005191435.1 Raddia distichophylla | reverse complement strand
TATATATATTTAAAACTAAAAAATTGTATTTAAATTTTTTTAAAATGGAATATTTTGTTACATTCCAACGCAATGATCCATGTACAATGGTTTTCCGACTAAATGGTGCATTTTAAAAAATTATAATATCCCTGTCATCCGTATTTCATAAAACTATATAGAACGCTAAATAATACTCTGCTCGATATAACACCTTACATAGGCAACTCCGTTTTTATACATAATTTGAGCATACAAATTTTCTCGATGGTAAATTTTCATGTCATAAACAATATTAGCCATTATGAAGCACCAAATTATTTTTTAAAAATATTTTAAAAATTAACTAAGCTATGTTGAGCACCGAAGGGGGTGCTGCACTAGCCGTCGAGATAGACATCAGTCTCGACAGCCACAATTGACGACGGTAGTCAACGAAAACCGTCGAAATAGGTTTTGTCGACGGCTGGCGATAATGAGCCGTCGAGATCGTGTCAGCCAGACCCGATGGATAGGGGGTCTCTCTCGACAGCTAGTGGCCGTCGAGAAAGACCACACCACTGGGCCACGTCATCGTATGATTTATCTCGACGACCCTAAACCGTCGAGACAGAATACAAAGCGTCCCAGGGCGAGTCGCGACGGTTCACATGCAGCTTATCTCAACGGTTTACGGCCGTCGATATAGAGTGCGGCCTGTCATGATTTGACATGTGGCGTTCTATTGACTGGAAGGTGACCGTGAAAGCTATCTCGACGGCCTGAAGCTGTCGAGACAGTGCTGACCCAACGGTGGCGCGTGTGGTCATGTTATCTCGACATCTTTGGGCCATCCAGATAGATCCTGTGTGACACGTGGCGCGCTTTGGTTGGATGATAGACTGGTCACTATCTTTCTCGACGGCTTGAGGCCGTCGAGAATGATGTATATAATGAAACTGCGCTGGGACTTAGGCAATTTTTGCCTCAGTCCCACTCGCCCGTCCCGCTAGCCTGCAACGCTGCCGTCCCACGCCAGCCGTCGGATCACGCCGCCCGCCGCCGCCGCCTCGTTATCGAAGATATGTGTTGATTCTTCGCGCCTTTTTTTTTAAATCACTGTTGTGTAGTCTCGACGGCTTTAAACCGTCAAAAATTTAATTAGTGATGTAATTAGAAATAATTTTAAAAAATTAAAAATTTATAAAATAGCAAAAATAGATAATGCAATTGTTATCCTTTACCATTTAATTTGAGGTGCAATTTATATATAAATTTTAATATAACAATGAATTAATTAGTTTTGCAAGTAGTGATAATTAAAAAATTATAAAATTTAGAAAATAGCAAAAATAGATAATGCAATTGTACTGCTTTGCCATATAATATTAGATGCATTTTTAGCTTTGCCATATGCTTTGTCTAATTTATTGTAATTGATTTATATTACATCGAACCAATCAGTAACCTAGTCGTACGTCACCCGTTCGGGTAAAACACAACGCGTAAAGTATTTGAACGGTGATTCATTCATTTCTATTACACTTTGTGTAAAATGACTTCGAATTATCCAATGGACAGCCAATGTGTGGTGTCCTAGTGGACAGCTCACGAATAGCCGCTTAGGCTTGTCCTGCTGTGGCATCGGTAGGGACGAGACAAAATTTCGACAGCATAACCCTGTAGTTCTCCTAGTGCATTATGCGTGGTGTCCTAAGCGTCTATTTGTTGGTGGGTTTAGAAGCCTTCCTAAGTCTATTTTGAAACCCTAACGTATAGCTTCCCGTGTCAAGAGCGATGGATGGAGATCAAACGGACAACATTCAGATGAATGGTATGAGAAGGCCAGTGCATTTGTCGATAATGCTTTCAAGACGACCCCAAACCCTGACACGGTGTACGTTCATTGCCCTTGTAGGGAGTGTGGAAACTGTAGAAACATAACACGGTATGACATGGGAATGCATTTATGCAAAAATAGGTTTAAGGCCGTTTATCATCGTTGGGTTTATCACGGTGAGAGTGGTTATGCTCGTGCCGTCCCTTCTCCTCCCGATGAAGGATTTGATGAAATTGTCAGAATGCAAGATATGATGGATGACTTTGGTTATGATTATGATGATGAGCAGGCAACTATCACTATGACCGAATTCTTAACCCTGTTAGAGTCTTCCAAACAGCCTTTACACGATCAAACCACCATGACCCTGCTCTCTATGGTAACACAGATAATGGCTCTGAAATGCAAGTATAACTTCTCTATCAATTGTTTTGATGAGTTGTTAGGATGTTTAATCGCCGGTTTTGGTATCTGTCTTGACGGCTTTGGCCGTCGAGAATTTGAGCGATCCGCGTGGTGTGTGATCCGCACTCATGGCGACTACACTTTGAATAGAGTATGTGATGGCCTGATAGGACGTGCCGTTTGCCAACATTTGTGTAAGGATGCGAAGAGAGAGAGAAAAGAGAATACCATGACTGAAGGTTGAAGGGCTCACGTGAGTGATTCAAAAATGTTTTTGTGGCTGCAACAGAGATCTAGGAGCCCTCGCTACAGGAATTGGGCTCACACCAGACTTTATACCGACAACACAGACTTTTGTCGGTGATCCGCCGACGTAGCTTCGACGATATAGGCGAATTCTGTCGGCGGCCCTGCCAACAAAGACGCATCCGAGGCATGCCAATTGGGTTATGTCTATGTCGGCGGCCAAGTTGGTCTTTGACACACGATCCCCTGACGGCACCCACGGGGTGACGGCGTTACGACGAGTGGACCCCACACGGCGAACGTTGGCCCGGCATGTGACAGCACAATGTGGACGTTTGCGCTTTGTGCCGCTGACACAAATCCAGCAAGCTGGTTTGTCTGGCTGCCATCAATGTCGGTGGTCCTAGTGTGGGTCGTCGACACTGATGTTGGTCGGTGGCCTCCTGGCGCGCACCTAGACTGGCGCGCCCCTTGTGAAGCAATTTTGAGATATTTGAGAAACCACATGGACAAAGACAAAAGAAGCGACTCACAGGGAGTTGTCTACATTTGAAGGCTCGACGTAGGCAATTTTCAGTTTAACAATACACTTTTTTGATAGCATAGTAATATATTTTTTTACAAGATAAAATTATTGAAAATCAAATGAAATATATTGAAAAATGATACAAAAATCGCTTGCATGCCACACAGGCAGCCTAGCTACCGTTGTCGGCATTGACGACCACCATGCATGTAAACATCACGTGCGTGAGCCTGGCTTCGCGGGAGTCGTCTAAACTTAGGCCTTGTTCTTTTTAGCGTATCGTGCCGTTGCGTATTACTGTAGCAAATTTTGTTATTTTTATATAGCCCATATGTTGTGATAATTCATAACAATTTTTTTGTGTGTTTTAGTAGTCCTTTCAAAGAATTCTTAAACTATTTTTTAATTATTTTTTTATAATCTTTATACTTCTTTTCGAGGGCTCTCAAATTTACTACAGTATTACGCCAACGCAACGATACGCTGAAAAGAACAATGCCTTAGCAACACATACCTTTCCAATATAGTAATTCATTTTCTCCAAAATAAAAAATGAAAAATATGAAATAGAAAAAAAATGGTACAAAAATCGTCCATGTGATCCAGCTGAGTGCCGCCGCCTGCAAAACAACCTCGACAAAAGACATAAATGTCTTGTTAAGAGAAACAATGAAGAGCAAATGGTTATAGGACTTTATGGCTGTGATGTGGATAAAAAATACAAATATTTTTTGATGCTCGGGCTATCACCATGTTCTATGTATAGTCTATTAATGTGTTTTTTTACAGAAAATTATAGCTTCTTGATCATGGGCTGGTTTTTTAAAGACAACGACTTAGTGTCTCTAGAGGATTAAAGGCAGGGACACTGATAGTGGGCATAGGGGTCGCGGGCTCGCGGCGGCATTCTAGTATTGGGTTGAGGGGATCACCAATGAAGTCTAACTTTTATGCCAGCTAATTACTGTAGTAAATTGAATATATAAGAGAGCAAATACATAAAAATAGTTAAAAAATTATGAATAATAAATGAATAGTGTCTAGACTTGTCTAAGTTAGGACCTTTAGAGATGGCTAGGGTTGGCTCCACCATTGAGAAAGGTTTGTTGTAGGAGCACTCGGCCAATATCTAAATCTAAACTACTCTATAATTGAGCAGTTGGCCTAGATCCAACTATAAATCACATCCGTCTATTCCCTTCATCCATTATCCAACAGCCATAATTTTCTAGGAGTTTGCTATCAACTTGATACGTAGAGACCACAGACTCTTGACTTGATATGTAGAGATCGCAAACTCTTGACTCGATACGTATAGATCACGGGCTCTTGCCCATAACTCGATACATATAAACCACGAACTCTTGCTCATATATACATATACACTGAATTAATATTTATTCTCCTATTATAAATCTTCCAATTTTTTCTAATTCTTCCTAGACTAGGACTAACAGACTAGCACCCGTAGAGACCACGGACTCTTGCTCACATATACACGAGGTTAATTTTATTCTCCCATTATATATCTTCCTAATAATTTTTCCTAATTCTTCCTAGACTAGAACTAACAGACAAGCACCCCAAATGTATATAAGTGAACATCAAGAAGCGATCTGCGAATTTTTGATAAACTTATCGAAATATTGTGCACTAACACTATTATTGAATATATAGTACGTACCTTAGTATATTTGCTATAATGTAATGTGCTTGGAAATATATTAATTCATAAATTAAAATCATTTTTTTGAAAAGAAAACTTTAAAGAACTATGATAGTCTTATAAAATAAATTAGTTGGAAGAGTATGTTTAATCAATACTAACAGCAAACTTTTTAAAATTGAAATTAGTCATGTAAATTAATTATATGAGCTTAAGTTTGATACAACATCATATATATTACTTAGCATTGCACATAGATCATAGGGGGGCCAGGCAACTGCCAGCCCCCCTTGTCTCCGCCACTGCCGCCAACGTAGCTTTGACGAACAGGCGAATTCTGTTGGTGGCCTCGCCGACAAAGACGCATCCGAGGCATGCCAACTGGGTTATGTCCATGTCAGTGGCCAAGTTGGCCAAGTTGGCCGTCGACACACGTTCCCCCTGACGGCACCCACGGGGTGATGGCGTTATGACGAGTGGACCCCACATGGCGAATACTGACCCGGCACACGACATCACAATGTGGACGGTTGCGCTTTGTGCCGCTGACACAGATCCAGCAAGCTGGTTTGCCTGGCTACCATTAGTGTCAGCGGTCCTAGTGTAGGCCGTCGACACTGATGTTGGTCGGTGCATGGCCTCCTGGCGCACCTTGTGAAGCAATTTGGAGATATTTGAGAAACCATATGGACAAAGACAAAAGAAGCGACTCACAAGTCGTCTACATTTGAAGGCTCGACGTAGGCAATTTTCAGTTTAACAATACACTTTTTTGATAGCATAGTAATATATTTTTTTACAAGATAAAATTATTGAAAATCAAATGAAATATATTGAAAAATGATACGAAAATCGCTTGCATACCACACACGAAGGAGGCAGCCTAGCTACCGTTGTCGGCATTAATTGACGACCACCATGCATGTAAACTTCACGTGCGTAAGCCTGGCTTCGCGGGAGTCGTCTAAACTTAGCAACACATATCTTTCTAATATAGTAATTCATTTTCTCCAAAAGAAAAAAAAATGAAATAGAAAAAAAAATGGTACAAAAATCGTCCATGTGATCCAGCTGAGTGCAGCCGCCTGCAAAACAACCACGACAAAAGACATAAATGTCTTATTAAGAGAAAGCAAATGGTTATAGGACTTTGTGGCTGTGATGTGGATAAAAAATACAAATATTTTTTCCTTGTTCATTCGTGTTTGGCGTTAGGATTTTGATGCTCGGGCTATCACCATGTTCTATATATAGTCTATTAATTTGTTTTGTTACAAAAAATTATAGCTTCTTGATCATGGGCTGATTTTTTAAAGACAACGACTTAGTGCCTCTAGAGGATTAAAGGCAGGGACAGGACAGTGGGCATAGGGATCGCGGCGGCATTCTAGTACTGGGTTGAGGGTGTTGGGAAACCACCTGTGGGGGAGCCCGGCCCGGCTAGGCCGGCGCACGGCACAGCGCGGCTAGGGCCGGCTGGTAGCTTTCCCCGGTGGGTCCCACATACGGATTTGGCCTAAACCCTAAGCACTACAATATAAGAAGAGGTGGAGCACCTATTGTATAACAAATCTGAAAATTAATAAAGCAGAGCTCCACCCATACATCTTTGTGTCTCCTGTGTATGATCTTTCTTGTGATTGATTGTCCACGTTTATACCTCAGACTACACCCGGTAGCGAGGTTTCTCAACAGAGGGGATCACCAATGAAGTCTAACTTTTATGCCAGCTAATTACTGTAGTAAATCTATTATATATATAAAGGAGGGGAAAAAGAAGCCACCACGTTCGTCCACATCATCCAAATTATTTCAGCCGTTCGATCAACGGTGGGACAAAATTATAACGGCCAAGATCAATCAAAGAAATTCTCACATAAATCAAGAAAAAAAAGATCTATGCCATTGATTTTGTGGGGGCCGGATTATAACGGTTTATATTAAAAGAAGAATATTAGAAATTCGGATTAAATACTAAAGATGATATAATATGGTTATTTTATCCGTTCAATCAACTGTGGGACCAAATTATAACGGGATAGATTAATCAAAGAAAAAAAAGATATATGTGGCTTAGATTAAAAGAAAATATTAAAAATTCATATTAAATATTAAAGTTGATATAATATATTAGAGATAAACTCTAAATCCGATCTGATATGTTAGTGATAGATTATGAGTTAGAGATAAACACTATATACAAAAATAAATCTAGCCGCGCAAACGCGCGGGCCACCTCGCTCGTTGAATATATAAGAGAGGAAAATACATGAAAATAGTTTAAAAAATTATGAATAATAAATGAATAGTGTCTAGACTTGTCTAAGTTAGGACCTTTAGAGATGCCTAGGGTTGGCTCCACGATTGAGAAAGGTCTGTTGTAGGAGCACTCGGCCAGTATCTGAACTACTCTATAATTGAGCAGTTGGCCTAGATCCAACTACAAATCATATCTGTCTATTCCCTTCATCTATTATCCAACGGTCGTAATTTTCTAGGAGTTTGCTATCAACTTGATACGCAGAGAGCACGGACTATTGACTCGATACGTAGAGACCATGAACTCTTGACTCGATATGTATAGACCACGAGCTCTTGTCCATAACTTGACACGTATAAACCACGGACTCTTGCCCATATATACACATACACGTAATTAATTTTTATTGATCTCCTATTATAAATCTTTCTATTTTTTTCTAATTCTTCCTAGACTAGAACTAACAGACTAGCACCCGTAGAGACCACGGACTCTTACCCATATATACAAGGGATTAATTTTCATTCTCCCGTTATAAATCTTCCTAATAATTTTTTTCCTAATTCTTCCTAGACTAGAACTAACAGACAAGCACAATAACATAATAAATAGGGCGAGGCAGGCATGTACGCCCCAAGCATACATACTCATACATATAAAACGTCTGCTCGGGCCGGGCAGTGGAATAAATTCAGGGTTACGTATAGAAGTAGGAGTATTATGTAGCTCTATTAAGAATACACTCCAGTATCCTCCCCTCCATGTCAATGCGTGTGGACGTATACAACCTGTTAATTAAGTTTGCAGATGCACATATATAATTACAATTTACAACTTGATCTGCCCATCGAGAGAACACATCGCTACTTTTAATTAAATGAATAAGTGTCACGCGTATTTATGCATACATCCATGTACAGAATTGATCTGTTAATAAAAAACAATTATTTGCATGTTGTTGCATCCGTTAATTAATCTATATCTATATCTATATCCATATCTTGATTATCTGTTATTTAATTTTGCTTGTTTAGGTGTTTCATGAGATGACCCACGTCAATATCAAGCGAATGAGACAATCAATGAAACAAGGAATGTTCCTACACCTGTTTCATATAGACAGACAAATAGAAAAAATTGCACGTGTCCTAAATGTTATTTTTTCTACAAATTGTTGACATCAGCATTGCTCCAACGTGCTTTGCACGTGCACGCTTGCTAGTATTGTTATGTATAAAATTACATTACTAGTGCTGCATATTTGAATTTCCGCACTCTGGTATATTATGGACATTATTACGTCATACTTAATCAAACAAGTGTAATAAGTAGTTGTGTAACAATTACTTTTGATAATATATAATTTCTCTTAGTTATTTGTGATTGTGTGATGATGTTCAACAAACTGTCGCTCACAAGTTGCTAGCCTTGATCTCTGGGACTAGCAATGGATTGTGAGTGGATCCTGGTGAAGCCGGGGTCGTGACAACGTAGCTCTGTTAAGAATACATTCTAGTATCCTCCCCACCATGTCAATGCATGTGGACGTATACAACCTGTTAATTAAGTTTGTAGCGCGGTAAATAACAATCGTGATGCACATATATAATTACAATTTACAACCTGATCGACCCATCGAGAGAACACATCGCTACTTTTAATTAAATGAATAAGTGTCACGCATATTTATGCATACATCCATTTACATAATTGATCTGTTAATAAAAAGCAATTATTTGCATGCTATTGCACCCGTTAATTAATCTATATCTATATCCATATCTTGATTATCTATTATTTAATTTTGCTTGTTCAGGTGTTTTATAAGATGATCCACGCCAATATCAACCGAATGAGACAATCAGTGAAATAAGGAATGCTCCTACACCTGCTTCATATAGACAGACAAATAGAAAAAATTGCACGTGTCCAAAATGTTATTTTTTCTATAAATTATTGATATCAGCATTGCTCCAACGTGCTTTGCACGTGCACGCTTGCTAGTATTGTTATGTTGAGCACTTGCATATCCATCTTGCTGAGCTGGAAAAAAAGCATACGAGAAAATATCCAGAATTACATTACTAGTTAAATATATAAAATTCCAAAAGTAAATTTCTTCTTTTTGACAAGATTGTGGGCCGCGGTAGAGACCGACCAAGGATCAATGGAGTACACTAGGAGGATGAAAAGAATCTATTGTTGTACTTGCTCAGGAGGTTTGCTTCAGACCGATGCCATGTGATTTCCCAAATATTGGTGGAGCACACAGTTAGTTTGTAGGGACCAGCAAACCGGGCATAATTCTGCCGTCTGCGGCTATAGCGGATCTCTTGATTGTGGTTTGTGCCTGTAGGCCCTCATCAACATAACTCATCGTATTCATCGCCATCTTTTATGGTGCTCCCGTGCGTCCCACGCTTTTAAGGTCACGTGAAGTGTTTTGGGCAGTTTATTTTACTTGATTCAATAATCTAGTGATCTATATTAATTTATTAAAGCTATTGACTAGTTAACTGATACAATGTAACGGTGCACACGTGTAAATTTGACGGATATGTTGTTCTAAACTTTGAAAGGGAGCCTCGTTGAGCGAGGTGGAGGCTTTCGATGATAACTCCTTTCAATAAGTCATTCTTAATGTACCTTTATTAATAAAACAAATCACAACAAAATAAATGATATTTACATAGTTTTTTAATAAGATGAATGATTAAAGGCGTGTACAAAAGTTAAAAACGTTAAATAAAAAAAATGGAGTGAGTATATATGAAGCTGCCACACAAGCAGTCACTAGCATAGGAACCCCTGCTATCATTTGGTGCTTAGCAATGACACTGATAGTTCTAAAAAAACAATTGACATTGATAAGAATCGTCACGATGTGCAGGTGGCGCCAGTGGCCCGGCACCACCATATAATAATTTTAGCTATGTGTTTAATACATGCAGCGCTTAATTATAAATTCTGACTGAACTGATAATATCTTTTTTTTTATTGAATTGAACTACGCATCAGATGTCCAAAGTTATACAAATCTATAATATCACTAGCTAGTAGCTGTGTTTTTTCTTCAAAATTTTACTTTTTTTCCAAAGTTTTTAAAACCAAATTTTAATGGTTTTTCCGACCTATTCAAGCCTCGTCGGGGTCCTCAATTTTGAACAACATAACTGACAACATTTTTTAGATAAAAATGAGGCTGACGATAGAAAGCAATTGGATAAAAAAGTTTCAAGTAAACATGTCTATGATGAGCAGTCAACTCTGACG
The DNA here is from genome assembly GCA_005191435.1 of Raddia distichophylla. Classification (NCBI taxonomy): domain Eukaryota; kingdom Viridiplantae; phylum Streptophyta; class Magnoliopsida; order Poales; family Poaceae; genus Raddia; species Raddia distichophylla. The sequence continues at coordinate 1,715,690 of SPJY01010914.1, read as the reverse complement.
GCGTCACGGCGCTCACTCAAATGAATCATAATGCATCGTTTATATAAAAAATTTGCGTATCTTGTCCTTAACAAATCAATTACTGAATTTAACAGCACCGATAATCTCACTTGGATGAGTGTAAATTGAATGGTACATTCTTAAAGTTATCTATAATGTTTTAAATTAGGCCCAAAATTCTAAAACTGGATATTAGGGGGAAAAATGGGCTACCAAGGGCGGGCGGCCACACCTGCAGCCTGCAAGCTGCATGACTCCCCACTTGCCTGCGCAGCTCGGCTGCCGCAATTGGGAGGCTCGCAATTCATGGGCTGCCTACTGAACGAAAGTGCAGCGCTGTTGAGCTGGGCTGGAATTTCTGATAGCTCCCACGATGGTGAACTTTTTATTTTATATTTTCAGAAATATATGCCGCATTATTTTTTTTAAGAAAAATATCCACGTACTGTCCGCAGCGAGACGATCGCCAGTGGCAGGGCGATAGGTCCCCCAACCTTTAGCGGTATTGATGAACCGTTGCCAACCGTTAGAGGATCGTTCGAGATAGAGGCGATCACACCCCCCTAAAGCCGATCACCCCTAGGGACGACTGGCCGAGCCCAGCCCGACCACCGTCCTCCCACCAAGGTCATCAATGTTGCGAATGGTCGGGGAACCTATCGTCCCTGCCACGGGTGATTACCACCCTTTGTGGGCGACGATAGGTATTTTAAAAAAACGACGCGACATGTATTTTTAAAACAATAAAAATAATATAAAATAAAGAATCCCACGATAGCCTGCACTCCGACAAGCCACAGCCCACATGCACGATACGGGACAACGGAACAGTATTTCACCGCGGCAGAGAGGCCTCTCCGACTTCTGAGGTTGGCGCTTCAGCCTGCAAAGCTCATTTGGGCTGGACGTAATGTGTTAGGCTCGAATACAATCGTGGGCTGTACTCCGTTTCAGACGACTCGTCAAGGATGGCCCAACGTCGGGTTTTTTAGTAGGGAGAGGTTTCATTGCTGTAGCAAAACAACGTATTAAAAACATACGACTAACAATTGAATCATCGACAAGTCTTTAAACAGTACGTCGGATTTTAATAGGAAGAAAAGTTTTTGCCCCTATAGAAATAAGCCTATTACAAACATATGACCAACAATTAAATCATCGACAAGTATTTGAAGGATGGAGGACCTAACTGTAGAACAACTCATACATCTAGCTCTCCTTTAATTGTTGCTACCGTTGATGCAGAGGACTCCCGCAATCAGCTCCACCACTAATCTTCAGTCCTCCATATCATCCGCACTTGTACTTTCCAACACACCTAGTTCCACTCCAATTGCTGCCACCGTGGACTCCTGCCGCTAATCCCATCTCATATAGATCCATCTTGAAGTACACTTTCATAGTATCATATTTTTTGTGAATTCATAAATAAATTGCAATTGTAACAAGTGGCGAAGGTCGCATTTCAAAGACCGTGTCAATGTCCAAAATGTCAAGTTTTAGGTCATGTTTTTTTGAGCTGATCTAAAAGGCTGAACAGATGAACGACTAAAATGATTGAATTTTGAGAGCTTCTCGAGATTTATATCCATTTTTTTGACTTGCTTTTTAAAGCGTTAGCACCCACCTTCAAAATAGCGAAAAAACGAGCTCAAAAAACTCAAAACATATGTCTTTTCGAAACGTAGATAAGCCGTTAAGCTGTTAAGTCTGAAAAAAGGGCCTTAATTGATATGGAGGAAGCAGTAATTAAACTATTTTTTAGGGCACTAGATTTAAATAATTCATATAAGGCGTTGCAATATTTATTCAACCTCGCTTTTTTCTGCTTAGATTGATATTTTAATTTGCATAAAAAAAATTCGTTTTTGGTACTGCCGGAATATATTGCAAGTGCTTTATTATTACTTTGTTGTCATTTTTTAGAAGATCTTAGTACGTATTTCTTCTCCCAAAACCTATTTTATCAATTATCTTAGCATGTGTTAGGTCCCCTGTCTACTCAACTTTTTAGCTGAAAGGAACAATTTTACTAGTCCAGTATTATATCGAGGGAAGCCAAGTCTTCTTTTTTTTTCTTATGAAAAATGTCTTAACTAAATATGGTAAAGCGTCAGATCAAGAATAGGAGAAATGGGAATCATGCACGGATGCATGCATGCGTTTTGATGTGATAGGCATGGGCGCGCACGCGCATGGCACTATGGCAGGGATAGATCGATCTAGAAGACTAGAACAGCGCTAGCTCTGCTCGATCTTACATTTGTAATTAGAAACGTGAGCTGAGTAAAAATCAAAATAAAAATTATAAAAAAAGAATGCATGCATGCCGACCAGCATAGCTAACGTCATGGACAACGACAAAGGGAACATAATCTTTGCATCGTTGGCTAGCGATCAAGGAGACGTACGCCTGTGCACCACACATATGCATGCATGCAGCTAGCCAGTTACAAGGAGACGGCTCGATCGATCAGATCGACACACTCTGACACGGGCACACTTGAATGTTTACAGAAAGCACAACCCTTTGGATGAGCCTCGACCAATCGCCATGGCATAACTCATAAGCAGCCGTACGTGCTGGCTCCCAGTCAAAAAGAGGCCAGCAAGCCTTTACGATATCGGGCCATGGCAACAGTAGACTTGACATGATCTATGTGGATGGTAATTAACGTAGCAAATTAACCCTATATATCTTTGCTCGTGCATATATGCGTTGCCGGCACACGGCGCCATAACAAAAAAGAAAGGAAGAAAAAGCTTCTCACTGGTCACTTGGTACGTAGGGTAGCATGCATGCAGATGAAGCACAGGGTTTGGATAGCGAGGGTAGAGAGAGGGTGCTGTCCTTGTTGATTCTTTCTTGTGCGTACGTTTCCATAGGGCCTGATCGATCTCTGCAATATGGACAATACTCGAAGTCGATCTTGATTTGTTGCTATCGTAGTACCTGCTGAGATTGCAACGTGTGCTAGCCAGTGAATAATGTGTGTCGTACCCTGATGACCTGGAGCTAGCTATTTGCATCGCTAGATGGAGATTCCGGACAATAAACCAAGCTTAGGTTAGGTGTGTACATATGTTTGACAGTACAAAGTAAGTGCTACTTACACATCAAACAATCGCCGAGGTACGCGCATGTATATGTACGGCCTCGAACACAGCACCTCTTGTCTCCTGGTGACACACAACTCACTCTTCCAACCAACTCACCCACCCTGCACACGCTTTGATATAATTAGCACATGCATATCTTTAACATTTTCAGGAACGAGACATCAGTACTGCTTCGTATGAACTGGTAGTGATGAGCCCCCATCAATACCGGTACTGATGAACTGCATGCATGTCAGCTGGTCTGTACACACATGCGAAAGGAGTTTTTACTGCTGCCTTCAACCGGTACTGAAAGTTCAAATCGTTATTTTTGCTACAAACCGGTACAGATGCCATTATCAGTACCAGTTCTAATCCAACAGGTACTAATGTGTCTGTGTATTAGCCTGGTTTTCTAACACTGTAGATCCATTGTACATCGACACACACATTGATAAAGCTATTGGTCAGTTGATTAACTAGCTATAGCTTAATAAGTTAGAGGCTTTAAAGTACCAATAGTCCTTTACTAAACTAGAGTGGTAACACTGCCTCCCGCCTACAATTAGCTGCCTGATGCTTAGGACAGAATCACTAGTAAGCTTCCAAGTAGCAACTGTTAAACTATAGTATATGCATGTACTCGTACATGCATTTGAGGTCTTAGGTTTGATTGAGGTCCAGTTATACTTCTCCTATTTCTTCGATGTGGCAATGATATTGTTTTTAAGTGATTAAAATCAATATGATTTATGAGACTGAAAACGGTAAAAAAAAAAATTCAAAAGCAAGTGTCGGTATTACATCAGAATTGCTACCTTTTGGTCGTCTGAAAATAGATAAAAACCTCGGTCGACGTATTTGCACTAATTAATAACTAAATTTATATATGGTTTGATGTCGTAAAAAATTTTAAAAAATAGTGTAAAAGAGTTTATGTGCTATTTTTTTGACACTCATATCTTCTGTAGGTAGCCTCTTTTGTACCTGTTTTTTTAAAAGTAAATTACACCACAGATACATAAAGTTGGCACGAGTATAACTCACCTCGAACCGAAATCCGAACCCAAACCCTAAAGCTGCGATGGCGGTGCCGCCGGAAACAGGCAAGACGGCACACCACGGATCAAGGTCAAACGCAGCCGTTTGCGTCCGTGCAAAACCGATATACATTTTGGATTGCACATATTCTCTTCTGAGAAAACCACATATGTAAACTGAAAGCATGACAACTCGCAGGAAGAAGAATGATTAACATGCATGTGAACACTTGGGAGTCGTGGACGTGGAGCACATCCCAACGTTGCTATCCACACACTATGGTCGTACGCCGCGTACGCGCTACACGCACACTTCTCCTACAACACGATAGGCCGGCGACTTTAACGCCTCCCTCTATACGTTAGATCTAGCTATCTACCTGTGAGGCTGTGATCAGTTACCCAAATGCCCAGGTGAAAAAAGAGACAAATTTTTAGGGAGACAGGGTGAGGACTGATGCCACTGTGGCCGTGCGCTACCGCATCTTCTCCCACTCCATCGGCCCTACGTTAACGTGCGGTCAAGTCGAAATCAGAAGAAGAAAAAAAAGTTAAGAGGCCGAGCTGAAAGCGAAGCACGCACAACGATCTCGATAGATCGAGGCCGATGATATCATGGCGCGAGCACGTACGTACGTACATGGCCGGGCCATGTCGCCCACATCGATCGATGGATGGCTGGCGCATGCGCGCGTCGTCTTGCGATCGAGACGATCGACACCGGGCGGATTTGTGAGGGAGAACAGCATTCCGCGTGCCGCGCGCGCTAGTACTTGCGCACAGTGCTCCCCTGGCTCACGACGCCCGCTGGGGTAGTGGGATAGATCGATCGGTGCGCGCGTGCACACCTAACTAGGGGTTTTCCGCCACACATGGTGTGGAAAATAATGGGACAAGAACTGTGTATAGTGACATGGATGCTGATGCTGCATGCTGCCGCATATATATGGCCATTCATGTAACTGTTTAACCTGAGGTCGTCTCGCTGATGCGACTCGGGGGGAGAAAGCCGCCGCCGCCAGCTAAACCTCCGCGCACCGCCGGCCGCCGGCGGCGTCGGCGCCATCGGCGGCCCACCTCCCACCCTCGCCATCCTTCCTCCTTGTCCATTGGTTTCTTTCCTCCTCTCTCTCCAGCCTTCCAACTAGTCAGATCTAGAGCCGGCGGGTGACGGCGACGCCTCCCCTCTCTACTCCCCAGCGCGGCCGTGACGGCGTCCCAGTGGTGTCGACGACTCCTCCTCCTCGGTGGGTGTCGGCGACGCCTCCTCCTCGGCGTGTCCCAGTGGCGCCGCACCATGGTGGCGGCCTCGTCGGCCGTCTCGTCGGCGCGGTTGTGCTGGTACGTGGTGGCCCGCGTGGCGCACTCCCCGCCACCGCTGACGACCGCAGCGCCGCCGTGGCGGCGTCCACCAGCGGGCCGCGACGAGCGTGCACGCCCATTGTCTGCTCCGTCTCGACCGGCGGAGCAGTGGCCGTTCCGACGGTTCTGAGGCCAGATCCGGCGGCGTGGTGGCCAGATTCGGCGGCTGTGGGCTGCACGCTGTTGTCCAACGGCGGCGAGGATGGATCTGGCGTCGTGGTGGCCCATTCCGGCGGCTGCGGGGTTGTGGGGCCCTGGCGGTGGTGGGTGGCGCGGCTGCTCAGCCCGGGGTAGTCGCAGGTGTGGCCTCCTTCTCTCGCCCCGTCGTGGGCGCCGGTGTCTGGCGTCGGTCTTCTCAGGCAGGGCTGGTGGGCGGTGGTTGGTTTGGGCCCTGCCCCTATTCTTCGGCCAGCTTTGTGTGCCCTGTCTCGCCTCTCTCCTTCTCGCAGGACACGGGGTCGATCCATCCCGTGGTTCATTTCGCCCGCCGTGCGTCCTCTCTCACTGGTCACGCGGCTCCCTTTCTTTATCCCTGTCTTTGCGCGCTGAGGTGGAGCTTGTCGCTGGTCTCCCTCTTCCTTCTTCCTTCTTCCTTCTTCCTTCTTCCCCTCCCCTTGGGCCCGTCTCAGGTGACCGCCCTGGGGGGCCCACTCCGTTGGGGGCCGGATCCGCAGGCAGGAGGCCCGGATCTGGCGTTGTTGCCCGAGCGATCGGAGCGAGTGTGCTCCAGGGTCGTGAGTCCGGTGGCCTCGTAGCTCGGCACCGGCTCTCCTCCTTCTTCCCCTTCCCCTGAGCCCGCATCGGTGGATGTTGCTTGGGGGTCCGCTTAGGTTTTGGTCGGAGTGGGCGGAGCAAGTGGGCTCCAAGGGCGTGTGTCCGGCGGCTCCTCGGCTCCTCCAGTGGTGGCGTGGTGGGCCGTCACTCGTCTTCGGGCGGCGCGATGACCCCTGTCTCTAGCCTGGTCCCATCCTCGCCTCCTTGCCCTCCCCTCCCTGCAAGGTGCTTGGTAGCGTAGTTTGGCGCTTTCCAGGTTAGTGGCAGGGTTCAGCTTGTGCCGCCTGGGTGGTGTGGCGTCTGGTTTTCTTTGCTTCTCGTGCGCAGGTCACCATGTGTGGTGGCCCCTCTCCGGCGACATTGGTTGGTGACTTTGATCCGGCGGCGTCCCCGCTCTCTGCCTCTTGGCCTGGTCCCGTCCCCGCCGTCAAGACCCTCCCTTTCTCCGAGGTGTAGGGTGGTGTGGGCGGACGTTGCTATCCACACACTATGGTCGTACGCCGCGTACGCGCTACACGCACACTTCTCCTACAACACGATAGGCCGGCGACTTTAACGCCTCCCTCTATACGTTAAATCAAGCTATCGACCTGTGAGGCTGGGATAAGTTACCCAAATGCCCAGGAAAAAAGACAAATGTTTAGGGAGACAGGGTGAGGACGGATGGCACTGTGGCCGTGCGCGACCGCATCTTCTCCCACTGCATCGGCCCTACGTTAACGTGCGGTCAAGTCGAAATCACAGAAGAAAAAAAAAAGTTAAGAGGCCGAGCTGAAAGCGAAGCACGCACGACGATCTCGATATCGATCGAGGCTGATGATATCATGGCCCGAGCACGTACGTACGTGCGTACATGGCCGGGCCATATCGCCCACATCGATCGATCGATGGAGCGCATGCGCGCGTCGTCTTGCGATCGAGACGATCGATAGACACCGGGCGGATTTGTGAGGGAGGTCAGCATTCCGCGTGCCGCGCGCGCCGGTACTTGCGCACAGTGCTCCCCTGGGACAAGAAACTGTGTATAGTGACATGGATGCTGCATGCCGCCGCATATATATGGCCATTCATGTAACTGTTTAACCTGACACTGAAATTTCGTTGGCTTCTCTGCTTAGCTCCGTATCAAAAGGGGAAAATACCCCTATGCCACTGAAAAACTAAAAATTTCTTATATATCACTGGGTCCACACGTCATAGACTCAGACGATCTCACATGTCATACGCACATAATGGCATACAAGGGATTGAAATTTTTTTAGTGACACGCAGAGAATTGTCCTAATCAAAAAGTTCAGACATAGTTCAGCCTTTCCAAGAGTAGAGAGAAGCTCTCAAAGGTTAGTTTATAATAAACAAATCAAAAGATAAGTCGAAGTGACCACAACCCGCACAAGTACAACCCATGATAGTGTGTCAAATAGTTAACTTAAAAATCCAATATTCATGTAGATTTCTAGATTTCAACCCACTCTGCAGGGTTCCGACCTGACCAGACGCGGCGGGTGCAACCGAGTTGGGTCCCAGCCATGGCAAGGTCGGGCTGGGGTCAAGCTCTGCCCCGACTTGATCTGACCTAGGGTGTGCTGTGTTTGGCAAAACGACACTACATGCATAGCAAATCCCAGCACGACAGCTCCCTAGCCCACTTACTATTACAGCCCAACGCCTCATCATCATCATCATCAATTGTTTCAACCCTAAAGTTTCCACTCTATAGAAATTTCCCTAGCATGTCCCTTTCATTCTTTGACACTAACCTCACTCACACTCCCTATTTCAACGGCTGCTAACTCCTTATGCAGCCTTCAACACTGTTGCCACCTCCTCCCCAGCACTCCACGCTAGTCATCGCATCACTTTTTCCGCTAGCTTAAACACCACCTCTATCTACTCCTCGGCTCCTCACACCGGCGTCCCTTCCTCTCCATAGTAGTGTCATAGTCGTTTCCCCCCTCATTCTCCTCACTCGATGTGACGATAATCAAGTGGGCACCAAGCTCCTTCTTGCTGACCCCCATTGTAGCAGCCTCGACTTGACTAGGCGGCGGATGGGAACCTTGACGTGGCGGTGGGTGGGTAGCTCTCAAACTCCTCTTTCTCTCCACGACAACATCCTCAGTATGACGACGGCAGCCTCTTCCCCCATCGGAGACAGACCATGGTAAGTGTCTCCTCCTTGGGTTGTGGCAAACCGAGGCAGCGATGAGGCAAATCGCGTGTCGAGGTGCCATCGTGGGATTCCCGGGGACAGCTAGGGTCGAGGTGCTACCCAGCTCTAACTCACCCATCTCAGTCTCTACATCAACATAGCTAGGATACCTCCCACATACGGTTAACCAAACCTACCCGCTAAGCAATAAAACAGTGGACTTGCTAGCTTTGATCTTTGTCGTTTACCACATGAAAACCGCTAAAAAGGGGAGTACAAAATCCAAAATTGCAATTTGACTTTTATGAAAAATCTCAATATAGCTTTACCACAAACACTAAAGCGTCCACTACTACAAAAGAGCTAATATGTGTCGGTTCTAAACAATCATTTGTGTCGGCTTATAAACTGACACATAATACAAGATACAAATAAGAGCAATATGTGTACAACACAAATGACCCATTCATTACGCCGATTTCTGGATAGAACTATAAATATGTGTTTTTAAAATATTTTTAAAATTTGCTAGCCCAATTATCACACTACCTATTCACTGGCTAGGCTAGCTACTAGACATACTAGCTACATCATCTGTATAAACCCAAAGCTCATTGTTGTACTCCACCTCCTCCTCATTGTCGTCAAAAAAGTCGCTGGAATTAAAGAAGGTTGAGGTAGGATTGCCTAGGGTTGGAGGAGGTGTTCCAGTTGTTGAGCCCTCACATCCATCCGCCCGCCTTCTCCAATAAGTTGACCTAGTGGCGGACTCCTCCTTGTTGTCATCTTCCTCCAACAGATCCTCTGGCTCATTAGTTGTGGGGTCGCACACGAAAGCACCCAAGGATAGAGATGGTGATGGCCTCGTTGGCACCACCGCTTGGCAACCGATTCCTCCGCTCTGTCGTCGGGCTCCCCGCTGGCTGAATCTATAGATGAGGGTGAAGACGACAATGGAGAGACATGTGGAGAGTGGAGCATGGGAGATGCATGGCTATGGTGTCCTTGGAAAGGTAGGTGGAGATGGCAGTCACACAATAATAGTATTAATAGACCATGACGATAGATGGGAGAGAAAGTTGGAGAATGGATGATCATGAGGAAGATGGATAAAAGATCCACATGGATTCAGAGGAAATTGTACAAGCCTTTTGAATTTGGGGGGAGGGGCAGTTGAACGAATACATAGAACTTGTGTGTGAGAAAATTTATACCAGAAGATGAAATATTATATATGCCAATTATAATTACCAACAAGCACATATGGTTGTGGAATGACTACTAGTTGGTATGTGTTTAGAACCAGCAAATACAATGTGCATACTTGTGCAGGTCAATAATTTGAACTCAAACATATTTTTTATTTTTTGCCAAATGTTTAGAATATGATTTTTTTGTACGATTAAACAAAAGCACCTCTGACAGTAGTTTTTCTAATATTTTTTATGTTTTTTTTTGTGTATTTTCAATATGAATTGAAATTTTGAATTCTGGACGATTTTTTAAAACCCTTGATTTTTGGAATCAGCAGTCGTGCTCGTTCCTTTGACGGCTAATTACCGTGGTGTTTGAGATGTTATAATGATTTTGTTAAACTGCTCCCACGTCACTTTAGCGGCCATATCGGACAAATGACCCACATGAAGCACCGGCATCTTCGTTTTTTTTTTTTAAAAAAAAAACACCTGGGTTTATCCCTGCCTCCCCTCCCGAGTCCCGAAGGTTTATCCTGCAGTTACCATCCGCATTATCGTACGTCGAAAAATAGCAAGCACGCCACCCGACTGGGGCACATTCTAGGTCAGGTGATTTCGGAGTCACAGAGTGCTTTCCTAAAAGGCCGGTCAATCCATGATAATTTTATTCAGGTGCAGTCCTTTGTCCGCAGAATGCACCAACGCAAAACACCTTGCCTCATGTTCAAGCTAGACATTGCACGGGCTTTTGACTTGGTCTCCTGGCAATACCTGCTAGACCTTCTTAGAGCAAGGGGTTTCAGCGACAAGTGGAGGAACTGGTTGTCCTTGGTTCTGACCTCTTCCTCCTCGTCGGTTCTTCTTAATGGCCATCCAGGGCCGAGTTTCGCTCACGGGAGGGGCTTAAGACAGGGGGACCCGCTGTCTCCCTATCTGTTCATCCTAGCCATTGATGCACTCAATTATGTCCTATCTTCGGCCACAGACATGGGGGGTTGCAAAGGGTTACAATTCGGGGAGGAGGCATTCGTTGTTCCCTTTACGCGGATGACGCTGTCATCTTCGTTAAACCCACGGTTCAGGATGTTGACTGCCTCCTCTCCATTCTGCGTGGTTTTGGAGAGGCTTCAGGGCTACGGGTTAATATGCTCAAAAGTTCCGTGGTGCCCATCTGTTGTTCTACGATAGACCTAGATCATGTCTTGAGCTCCTTCCCTGGCAAGGTTGAGACCTTCCCAGTGCGCTACTTGGGTCTCCCTCTCAATGTGCGCAGAGTTAGACGTATGGACGTTCAGTCTTACCTTGACAAGGCAGCTTCACGACTTGCGGGGTGGAAATCAAGCCTGTTATCGGTCGGGGGCCGTCTCATCTTAGTCAACTCTGTGCTAAGTGCACTACCCATCTTCATGCTGACGGCCATCCAAGCACCGGCCTCGTTCTTACGTGAGTTCGACAAGATTCGTCGACGCTTCCTATGGGCAGGAAACGATGCTCTCAGTGGTGGCAAATGCAAAGTCAACTGGCCCAAGGTTTGCTCACCAAAGGAGGTAGGGGGCCTTGGCCTGCCAGACTTGGGACGCGCTGGTCGTGCTCTGCGTCTTCGCTGGCTTTGGCTGCAGTGGCACCGCGAAGATAACGGATGGAAAGGTTTGCAGGCGCCCTGCGATGCTTCGGATATAGCACTTTTCAATGCATCCATTATCGTGCGCCTAGGTGATGGCAATAAAGCGCGCTTCTGGACTACGCCTTGGGCTGGGCCAACAACTCTCTGCATGATAGCGCCACGTCTATTTCACCAAGCACAAAGGAAAGGGGTGTCCGTGGCGGACGCCATTCGTGCAAACTCGTGGATGCAAGACCTGGGGCCGCTAATCAATGCCCAGTTGGTTAAAGAATTCTTTGATCTTTGGCGGGTGCTTCAGGGTAAATCAACTGACCTCACGGAAGGCCATGAAGATCGGATAACCTAGAGATGGTCGCGTTCTGGTGAGTATACGGCGCGCTCGGCTTACCGCATTCAGTTCCAGGGTTCCACTGTTTCGCTTTTCCCTAAAATGTTCTGGAATTCGAAGGCGCCGACGAAATGCAAAATTTTCAGCTGGTTAGTTGCGCAACACCGCCTCTGGACGGCCGATCGGCTTCAGCGTAGGGGCTGGCCTAACAACCTGTTCTGTCCCCTGTGTAACATTTCGCTCGAGACCACGGCCCACCTCTTCCTCGAATGCCGGTTCTCCCAATCCTTCTGGATCGCCGTTGGGGGTCTGTCTGATAGCCAGACGCTCGCTCCATCAACTTGGATGCATACGTCCTCAGTCAGCCAGTGGTGGGCTGAACGCCTGGCACTCTTTCCTAGTGGCACGGCAAAGCGTGCCGGTTCCACCATCATGCTGACGCTCTGGATGATCTGGTGCGAGCGCAACAAGCGCCTGTTCGAAGGCCATGCACGTCAACTTCATCAGCTGATCGCGGACTGGATCGCGGAACGTCAATTGTGGTCGGCGGCTGGGTTGGCTGCCCTTCTTAGCGAGTAGTAGCTAGTGTTCTTGGGCGGCCTTGGCAGGGCATGCCTGCCAGACCGGCGGGTGTTCCGGGAGCCTAGTCTTGCTACAGGCTCCCCTGTATTTTTTGTATGTATTTTTCACTCTTCTATAATTGATTTGTCAGCGTAAGCTGACCTTCAAAAAAAAAAAAAAAGAAGAACAGCAAAAAAAACACTACTTACAAAATGACTTGGTTCCATGTGACACCCACGGTCACTGATAAATGGCTAAATACGACAACCAGAGGCACCCGTTGCGGCCACGTGTGAGCACCTCAGTCCCGGTTGGTAGTTAAAACCGGGACTAATACACACACCTCAGTCCCGGTTGGAAAAACCAACCGGGACCAGTAGTGTCCCCAGCAGTTACTCCTGATCGCCACGTGCGCACATTTTAGTCCCGGTTGGTAGGTAAAACCGGGACTAACAGCGCAACTGTCTCTCAACGTGTCTTCGGACCGGCCTATCAAGGAGAGATTTAGTCCCGGTTCCTGTAACCTGGACTGATGGCCAGCAGGCATCAGTCTCCAAGGGCTGTCCCGGTTCAAAAACCGGGACTGAAGGCTGTTCCGAACCGGGACTGAACGCTCGTTCCGTAGTAGTGAAAGAAATAATCCAGCAGATGCTGAGAGCAAAAAACAAAAAAAAAAAGATGCTACTTCGTACTGCTATTGTTTAGTTTTGTGTAGGCTACTCATGGCTACGCTCTTTTGGTTAGAACATTTTTACACAATATATGTCAATATATATGTATGTATGTTTGCATGCATGCACGCATGACATCGACATACGCCAACTTTGTAAACAATGCTTTCCTCGGCACGCCACTGGCGCGTAGTCTCAGCTAGTATATATAACAAGCTGAGAGAATAGGGCCTATGTTCATTTGCTGATGCCGTCCTGCATGCGCTAGCTGACGCGCACGTGAGCTCGAACGCTCGATGGACCGATTAATTGATCCACGTGGGTAATTCGAGGTTAAAACAATGGGGGTAATGCGCGAGTGCCGACCGACGGCGACTTGCTCCTGAGGCGCCGGCAGAGGGGGCTGTCGTGTGCACCGAGCTGTCTAAACGTGGGGTTTTATGAATTTAAGCACGTAAGGGCTAAACGCGTCCACGTACGCTAGCTAGGTAGGGTCGAGCTTGCCAGTGTTACGGAGCAGCACCTTTATGTGGTGCTCTACTGTAGCTAAAAAATAATTAAGTCTTCACCTTTGCTAAAAAGTTGTTTTCGTCTGAAATGCAATTTTTCAGCGGGTGTAATGTGGGAAAGGAACTGCGGTTGTGGCCAATATTGAGACCATGCATGTGTTGGTTCTGGAGGAACTAGATCGCAGCAGGAAGCACTCTTAACAAAATAAATATGGTTTGATATGGCCTTGGTCAAATTAATGGTAGGATAGAACTTGAGCACATCAACATAAAAAATTGAAGTCAAGTGCTCGTTGACATTAGAGTGGTCCCACACCTCATCAATATAAATTCAAATAACCTAGCTATGTAACCAGAAGGGGGTGAATGGTAGCCACAAACTTTTCTCAACACTTCCACCTAAAACCCATCATGAACAATTCATCGAACATGTGGTGGGCTTGTTGAGGATCCTCATGGACAAAGCGCTGAGCGCTTTGAGCTCAACGGTGAAAAACTCAAACAATAACCAAGATGATCAATTGTCGGGACCAAAAAATGGAGTCAAATCCCTTTTGTTTCTTACATGTTCTTTATCTCAATATGTTGATTGCATAAGTTGTAGTGTAGTTGACGGGTCATTTACCCTGAACCATCGGCTATTTGATCTACAGCTTTGGCCGGTGGAATCTATATATATCAACTTGCTGATTACAAAAACACATCGGATGGCACGCCCGCAAACCCGATTTTTGGTGTTGTCGGGGTTCTCATCTTAAGCCCACGGGGTTGACACCGATATCGATCCTTTTCGGCGTCAACGGATACACACTCCCTGAACGTCAGCTAGGGTTTATGCACTACGTAGGCGGGTGTTTAGGGATAGGTTGGAAGTTTGTGATGGAATTTGGATTGGGATGGTTATGTTGTTCAGAATTGTTATCATTGAAATAATCTGCACAACCTGAATTTTTGCAGAATTTTGGTAAATACTAAGTCATATGTCTTGTTTTATAAAATTGGCTTTATACAATTAAAAGAACCAAGCCTTCCCTTCAAACCTTTATCACTAAATGCATTAGTATGTTAACACATAAGTGTGATTTGACTGTGCACTTACTCTTGCACACACCCACTCTTTTAGACGGAAAGAATGACCAAGAAGGCTACGAGTAGCATGAAGACGGAGGCCTCATACGTGTTCATGGACTAGGAAGAGGTTTAGGGTGTTGCTCATTGTTTGCAAGATTATATAGTTGCTCTTGTTCACTTTTGTAGCCCTGTCGCTTTCATGACCATTAACACTCTAATGTTTCCTAACTACATTAACATTATTTGGATGGTCGTCTCTTTCATGAGCTTATTAGCCTTTGAGAATAAAATTAGAAATGTTTGTGTAAAACTTCCGCTTGTATGCAATGAAATAACTATGTAATCATGATCACTATCCTACTGATCCGGAGGCTAGTACAGAACATAAGGCCCTCAAATATGTGAAATTTGAGGGGTGTACACCAGTGGACAACATATTTCAACACTAAATTGCTAATTTTTAAAGGTTGAACTGAATTTAAAGATCTTTTAAAATCATATTCTATTGAATTGCATGCACTAATCAATTCATCTGAAAGCTCAAGGCGATGGAGAAAGTCAAACATTATATTTCAACACTATAAACATCTATTATATATAAAAAAGAGGGGCAAACAATGCCACCACATTAATCGGACAAAATCGCATATAAATTAATAAAAAAGGATCTCCATCGTCCATTACAGCAGGGTTAGGTTATAACATATTAAACTAAAACAAAAAGTTCATGTCAACTACAATAAAGAATAAAATGACAAAATTTGGAATTAAAATAATAGGTAAAGGAGTCCATGTCAATTACAAAACTAGAAAAGGAATCAATCTGAACTAAAAATAAAACAAATTCAGAATAGAAATGAAAATCCAAGTCAGCTATGAAACTAAAAAGACGTTCATATGAACTATAATAAAAATAAAAATAAAACAAAAAAGTCCATATCAATTGTAATTAAAAATAAAAAAAATACAAATTCATAATATAAAATAAAAAAGTCCATATCACTAAAAACTAGAAAGGAAATCAATATTGACTAAAAATAAAAACAAATTTGTAATCAAATAATATAAAAAGAATATATGTCAACAATGAAACTAGATACAATGTCCATATAAAGAAAAAAGATTGTTCATATCAATTAGGAAACTAAAAAAGAGTCCGCATACATCAAATACAATAAAAAGAGGAATTTAGAAAAAAAAAATTAGAAAACAATCTATATCAAGACAAGATAAATAGTCCATATCTACTATACTAAAATAATTAAAAATGAAATAAAACATATTATAAAATGTACATATTAACTATGACACTTGAGAATAACACTTACCAACTAAAAAATTCTATTATTAAGAGAATAATGATCTTCATCATCAATTAAAGTGACCAGATTATAATGGTTTATATTGAATGGAAGAGTCATGTCAACTAGAAAACTAAACATTCTGAATGAAAATAAAACAAAAGGAGTCCACTCTAATTAAGAAAACCAGAAAAGGAGTTACATGTATTGTATTAAAATGAAAAAATAAACAATATAATATAAAATGTATGCCATAACAATAGAAAAAGAGCACATATAAAAGGCACTAAATTTAAAATAAAAAGTATAAAAAATAAATCCATATAAACTAATATAAAACTAGTAACATATCTATCTATCTATTCTGTTGTTAAATAGAATATAATGCATTCAACATGCATCGAGGTAAAGGAGAGCTTGGTGTTTGAGACATGTTTGCACAATGAGTCATGATAGAACCAACACACACTGTGTGTGTGTGGAGATTAATAAGAAAGGTAGAGATCAAGATAACAACAACGGTGGTGCCAGATATAAAGATGTACATATATCTAAGGAGATAGAGTTGTTAACATATATTCTATGTTACACTTACACAAATTGACTATATTAAAGATATATCAAGATCAATAAGATTGCTTATTGTAAACAAATTACTCTTCTCATTAGTGGTTTTAAATTTTTTTTAAAAACAATTATAGAATTGTATGCACCAACCACAAACTGGTGGAGGAAAGTGGGCAATATATTTCAATACATTTATCTAAGAAAATATATATTTCAACGCTTTCAATAGTTTTGAGAAGCAACTATAAGATTTTTAAAAATGGGATTCAGGAGTCAAAGTGCCTGGCTTTTTTACAGGATTTTTGAGAAATTAATGAGATCGAGAAGTCAAAGTACTTGGCTTTATATGAGGACCATCCTGGAATTGCTAGAGTAGGTGATAAGTGCATCTGTAGCAGTGACTTTAAAACACTATAACTTTGGATACAGTATCTGATGGAGGGAATGAATCTTTTGGAGTGTAGTGTAAAATGTGAAGGAAATTTAGAGGGAAGAATACAGGGAGTAGCTAAGAAATATATCAGCAAGCTGTTCCATAGGTTCAACAGTTGATTCATCCCAAAGCATTTGCCATGTACGTACTAGCAGTAGCATATGCATCAAATGATAAAGCAATGTCGTTGTCCGTGCGCATGCATGAGACGGATTGCAAGCATGTTCCAGAATTGTGCTCTCGTATGGCCGAAGCCTGTAACTACGTACGGGCCATATATGTTGGGACAGTTCAAGAATAGTTCGCAACTTTTCGATCGCCATCACTGAAATTTACCATATTTATCCAGGCTGGATGAACAGTTGGATATTGTTGTTCCATCTGAGATCATCTTTTCGTGCTGATTGAAACAGCCCCAGAAGTTCTTTCAGGAAATGTATGACGTCCATCCTCTATCGGGGGGTTGCACGTACCTCTTGAACCTGAACGCAAAGCCAGGTAGAAAACACATACGGTTTCTCACGTCCCAGAGCGACGCCGGAGCCAAACCGAGCGCGGCAGTGGCTGGGCAGGGCGTCTCCTCCGCGCTCCGGTGTGGTCACACCGCTGGGCCATGGTGGTCGTCGGCATTCAATACCTTCTCTCTCTCACACACACATATATATGAGACTTCTTATATATATAATCTGCTTGAAAAAAGTACCGATTTGATCCCTCAATTATGCTCGTTGGACCACTTTGATCCCTTAACTTCAATACCAAACTTGTGAGGTCCCTCATGTAGCAAAATTGGGCTTGACTTATCTTTTTACCGGTCAAAACAGTGGTATTATGATTTTCTTGCCAACATGGCGCCCACACGTGCAATTTTAGCACACATGATGAACACATGGACTGGCACGTCATTGCCTCATTATTAATCCCCTCAACTCTCTACTCTTCCAAAAAAATCTCTTGGTTTCTTAAAAAAAGGAGAGATTTGAGAGAAAAAGTGATAAGATAAGGCAATAAGATGTATGCCTTATGGCCATCAAGTTAGCAAAAATCCTACATGTATGGGCACAAAAGCAAAAAAAACCCTAAAACCTCTCATCGATCTAGTCAAAGGACTAATTTGGACTAGTTTGGTCCGGTTTTGCTACATGAGGAGCCTCACAAATTCGATATTAAGGTTTAGGGACCAAAGTGGTTCAGCGGACATAGTTGAGTGACCAGATCGACACTTTTTACTATAATCTTTTGCTCAAAACCACTAGATATGTTTATAAAAGATTTTCTTACAGAGAAGCTAAGAATTCATAAATTACACCCGGGACCGGCTTGACATCAGTTGATTAAGATTTATTTAACTCTCGCTCGATTTTTTGAACTGTACATAGATCAGACACCTCTTAAGATATACTCCCTCCATACTGCAAAAAGTAGTCGTTTTAGATGGCAATGGGGATACCAAGGAGTATTAACTATAGACCTCATACCTAGAGCAGGTAAAGTACTTTAGCTTGGTGGTTAGAGCCCTTCCCATCATCCAAGAGGTTTCTGGGTTCAAATACTGGTGGATGCATTTTTTTCCTCCTTGGCCCTTGTAGTAATTAATGATGCTACTGTTTTCAACAGCAGTAATTAGAGGAGAAATGGCAAAACGCCAGCTTTTAAAAATCTCTTCAAAAACTCTAAAACGACTACTTTTTGCAATATGGAGAGAGTATAAAAGATCCAACAAAAACATATAGGCATATGAGGAAATCGACTGAGACTTATATATGATTAGCAAAAGTGCTTCCTAATAATCTGGGAACTATTTGCATAACTGATACTGTATCTGCATGTCACTGTTCTTTACGGTTATCTTGCAACAAGCTCCATGACGAGCAAAGGCTCTATGAAACCATCCAATTCCCTCATGCATGTATCCTGCCAGCACGAGACTAAAATTAACCCATTTATTTCTTCAAAAATTTTGTAGCCAATAATGATTAATGAGCTATCATTTCAAAATGCGCCCATTACCCCAAAACAGCAATGTAAATTACACCATATATATATATATATAGGAAGCATTCTTTTTATCCCTGGGAGTATCTACTCCCACCTTTAAAAAACCACCGTAGGTATGTCCGCATACTCTTTTATCAGTTTGGGTATGTTCATATACTTATGCTTTATATGAGGACCATCCTGGAATTGCTAGAGTAGGTGATAAGTGCATCTGTAGCAGTGACTTTAAAACACTATAACTTTGGATACAGTATCTGATGGAGGGAATGAATCTTTTGGAGTGTAGTGTAAAATGTGAAGGAAATTTAGAGGGAAAAATAGAGGGAGTAGCTAAGAAATATAGATCAACAAGCTGTTCCATAGGTTCAACAGTTAATTCATCCCAAAGCATTTGCCATGTACGTACTAGCAGTAGCATATGCATCAAATGATAAAGCAATGTCGTTGTCCGTGCGCATGCATGAGACGGATTGCAAGCATGTTCCAGAATTGTGCTCTCGTATGGCCGAAGCCTGTAACTACGTACGGGCCATATATGTTGGGACAGTTCAAGAATAGTTCGCAACTTTTCGATCGCCATCACTGAAATTTACCATATTTATCCAGGCTGGATGAACAGTTGGATATTGTTGTTCCATCTGAGATCATCTTTTCGTGCTGATTGAAACAGCCCCAGAAGTTCTTTCAGGAAGTGTGTATGACGTCTATCTCGGGGTTCCACCTCTTGAACCTGAACGCAAAGCCAGGTAGTAAACACATAGTCCCAGAGCCACGCCGGAGCCAAACCGAGCGCGGCCGTGGCTGGGCAGGGCGTCTCCTCAGCGCTCCGGTGTGGTCACGCCGCTGGGCCATGGTGGTCGTCGGCATTCAATACCTTTTCTCTCTCACACACACATATGAGACATCTTATATATATAATCTGCTTAGAAAAAGTACCGATTTGGTCCCTCAATTATGCCCGCTGGACCACTTTGATCTCTGAACTTTAATACCGGACTTGTGAGGTCCCTCATGTAGCAAAACTGAGCGCATGGCTGATCCTTTTACGGTCAAAACAGCGGTATTATGATTTTCTTGCCAACGTGGCACCCACACGTGCAATTTTAGCACACATGGTGAACACATGGACTGCCACGTTATTGTCTTATTATTAATCCCTGCAACTCTCTACTCTTCCAAAAAAAAAATCTCTCGGTATCTTAAAAAAAGGAGAGATTTGAGAGAAAAATTAAAAAATAAGGCCATGAGATGTGTGCCATGTGGCCATCAAGTCAGCAAAAATCCTACATGTATGGCACAAAAGAAAAAAAACCCTAAAACCGCCCATTGATCTAGTCAAAGGACTAATTTGGACTAGTTTGGTCTGGTTTTGCTACATGAAGAGCCTCACAAGTCTAATATTGAGGTTTAGGGATCAAAGTGGTTCAGCGGACATAGTTGAGTGACCAAATCGACAATTTTTACTATAATCTTTTGCTCAAAACCACTAGATATGTTTATAAAAGATTTTCTTACAGAGAAGCTAAGAATTCATAAATTATGCCCGAGACCGGCTTGACACCAGTTGACTAAGATTTATTTAACTCTCGCTCAATTTTCTAAACCGTACGTAGATCAGACACCTCTTAAGATACATAAAAGATCCAACAAAAACATATAGGCATATAAAAAAATCGAAATAAATCTCAGTCGTATGATGATTAGCAAAATTGCTTCCTAATAATCTAGGAACTATTTGCATAACTGATACTGTATCTGCATGTCACAGTTCTGTACGGTTATCTTGCAACAAGCTCCATGACGAGCAAAGGCTCTATGAAACCATCCAATTCCCTCATGCTGTCATGCATGTATCCTGCCAGCATGAGACTAAAATTAACCCATTTGTTTCTTCAAAATTTTGTAGCCAATAATGATTAATGAGCTATCATTGCAAAATGCACCCATTACCCTAAAACACCAATGTAAATTACACCATATATTAATTGATATTCATTCGCAATCCACCTGTTTATCGCAACGGTATCGTTGAGAAATTATCCGTTGCGCGCACTAGGTAGCTTGCTAGCGTTCTTCCCCCGGAACGCTCACTCCGGTCATGGCGCCCAACGGCAATGCATGAATTCAGAGCCCATCAGAATATCACATAGACAGACACATAAGAGATAGGAAGAGAGAGAGATCTAGAAAGAGAAAGGGAGGGAGCGTTGGTGACGACGACGCCTGTGACAAGGACGTCCTGAGAGGCTGAGAGAGAGAGACGAGTAGCGTTCGTTGAGCAGTCAGCGTCATCACGCTCCCACCAACCACTACTAAACTCCCCTTGAGCTTCCCTCGCAACATCCAACTCCGCGACTCGGTCTCGCACGACCGACGTGGCAACGTGTAGCTGCTAGCTCGCACTGCACCACAGCGTTGCGTCGCGTGGCAATGCCGGACTTCGAGGTCGCCAGCCCGGCGTCGTCGTCCGCCGCCTCGCCGCCGCCGTCTCCGCCGGAGGCGGCGGCGAGGCAGATGCACGGCGGGGCGGAGAAGCGCGGGAGGGGCGGCGGCGGCGGCAATGGAGGCGGCGGGAGGCATCCGACGTACCGCGGCGTGCGGATGCGGGCATGGGGGAAGTGGGTGTCCGAGATCAGGGAGCCGCGCAAGAAGTCGCGCATCTGGCTCGGCACCTTCCCGACGCCGGAGATGGCGGCGCGCGCGCACGACGCCGCGGCGCTCGTCGTCAAGGGCCCCGCGGCGGTGCTCAACTTCCCGGAGATGGCCGCGTCGTTCCCGCGGCCGGCCTCCTCCGCGCCCCGCGACGTGCAGGCCGCCGCCGCGCGCGCCGCGGCCATGGACTGCGCCAGCCCGGCGGCGCCAATGCCGGCGGCGGCGAAGGCCGCCGCGCCGGCCGCGTGCCTGCCGCCGGTGCAGATGTACGGGCAGGTCGACGACGAGCTGGAGGAGATAGTCGAGCTGCCGGCCATCGACGAGGACATCGCGGCGGAGCTCGTGTTCGGCTTCGGTGCCGCCGAGCCGTGGTACGAGCAGCCGGCCGCGTGGCTGGACCACGCCGGCAATCCTTCTCACGACGAGCTGGGCTTGGGCGTGGCCGGGTTCGGGTTCGGGCTCGGGCTCGAGCCGGAACAGGTCTGGGCGCAGCCGGACGGCATCGTGGCGTCCGGCTATGGTACGCTCTTGTGGAACTGGAACCTGTAGTTACTAATCCATATTCTCTCTCCTTTTGACTTGTGAATAGCCCAGCAGCGTTGGCTAGCTAGCTAGCTTATGACCTCTCTCTATCATTGTCTTTAATCTGCTTTTGGTGAGCTTGGCACTCTAGGCTCCGAATTTTCGTTCCTTTGATTTGTCTTTTTTATGGCTACATATAACCACATATGAGGGTGGTTGCTACATATATTTCTTGAGTAATGGCCCATCACTACCATCAGTATATGTACGTACTTGCATGCAATGCAATGTCAATGTACGTTATACATCGAACTTTCTAGAATGCTTCTCTCGTACCTACGTACACATTGTTGAGCTATATAATTAACAGTCTACCACTCTCTCTCTGATCCACGAAGCTATAGTATCAATCGTCCTCTTTCGGTTAAACAGTAATTCTACGACATTGATTTCTCGATGCGATGTTTTTTAATAACATAACATAGTTTAGGTCCCTGCATCCGAGATGTAAACAGCCAAATTTAGGTACGTGTATGATCATGAATTGTGATACATGCAACTCTCGACAAATATCTCAACCTGAGCACGACAGGCAAGTGGTCGAGGCAGGACGCCTACGCGGGCATGCCTACATGGCTACATGTCTCCCTGGAAAAATCCAAGCCGCCCATGCATGCACCCAGCGCCCTAGCTTGCTTGACCTGTTACTCTCCGAGTTACACAACCAGTCCAGCCCTCTCTGACCAGGCTGGGCGTCATGAAACGACGCTGACATGGTTAACAACACGTGAAATCGTAGCACTGTATGTACGGTACATGGTTTGTCCCCAGCCACGGAACTTGTAACGCAATATTAATAACACTATGAACAGGATCCAGACACTTGCCCTTGTCCAACCCTATCATGTAACAAGGACAAACAAAAAATCACTAGCTAGATCTAATGAAAAGTTGGTGTTATTAGGACATGCGTGCTCCGATTAAATAGACACGTTACAATCATTCAACCACTTTTTATGCACTCGTTTCAAGCAGGGGCCGGCATATAGTCGCATGGACTGCTGTGCACATGTTACAATCTGGTTTTTTTAATCGACCGATATAGGAGTATTACGTACCGCCAATTATATGATTATTCTTTAGATTTTCCGAAAAAATTGTTTTGTTCATTATTAGATGCAGTACAAAAGATAATTTATAAGAGAAACTATAAGCTAGTTTGTCCATATATATATATGGCCTGATGGTATGCATGACCCTTGCAAATAATTAACGTCCAGGGTCCAGTAAAAAGAATTCCTTGATTTCGATATAAATAATAGGAGAGGACTCGATAATAATTGCAGGGATGACAGGGGGGGAAATTTATTGCTCTCAAAGTCGTTAATTATACTTAGCGTTTCCGGTTAAAGTTTGTATATATATTATTGGTAGCTGCGAGTGATCGATCCATCGGCAGTACAGGTGGCAGGCAAGTAGCAGTAGGACGTAGAGTCCATGCGATGAGATCAACATCAGCTGCAGTGAGGGGTGGTCTAGCCTCAGCGAAACCGCGGGTCGGTCATTATATATGCAACCGTTGTATATATGTTCCTGTCGTGTCATTCAATTGGCGTTTGTGACTGACTTGACTACTTGTGACAGCTTCCAGAACGCCTAGCTAGCTAGATTCTTGAGAATTTTATTGGACATAGGGTGTATGCATGGTAGTCCGAAGCCTATCAATATCCTTTCTCATAGAAAAATTTCAATATACTTCTACATATGTTAACATAGGGGGATATTTTATATTGCTTTCTTGTAATCCCGGAGGTGTGCTACAAGGATGGCGTGATAAACCATGATGTGTTGGGACTATGTACTCTCTTTATTTGAAAAGAGAAAAGTAAGAAGTGTTTTTTAAGAACAAACCTCTATTACTCAGTAGAAAAGGTCTTATTTTACAACCTAAACTATCATGCTTCATCTACATAATCCCCTTAACTACAAAACTGGGTATTCTATATTTTACAATCTTTTAATACCAGCACAAATACCCCCTTAGGTGGTTTTGGAGAGTGGTATTGCCACGGTGATGTCACACATGGCACTACAGTCAAGTCAAACACAAACACTTTAGCGGGCCCAAATGTCGACCTCTCTCCATCCCTTCTACCTCTTTGCATCCTGCTCCCCCCTATACTCCCTCTCCTTCCCGCGGTCCCCTCTCCTCCTTTCTCTCCCTTCACTCGGTAGCCATTGCCACTCGCCGCTCCATGTCTAGCTCTAGCCTCGAGGGAGGTGTCCTATTCCTTCACTGGGCTCCTCACCGCCCATAGGAATCGGTGGATGGAACTCTCTAGGCCACATGAAATCTCCTTCAATTGAGCCGTTGAGAAGGTGCCCTTGCTGCTGAGGCAGAGGAACACATCGCTCTGCTTGCGTATCTAGCTACGCAAGGTATTTGGTGACTCTCATCGATGCCGTCTGTCACCACCTCCATCTACTCGCGAGCACGGGCGACCTCTCCTGGAACACGGGCGACCTCTCCGCGAGCACGGGCGACCTCTCCCCAGCACGGGCGACCCCTCGGCGAGCACGGGCGACCTCTCGGCGAGCACGGGCGACCCCTCGGCGAGCCGGGCGACCTCAACCAAAGCACCGGCGACCCCTCGGCGAGCAGTCGGCGTACTGATCGGGGCGTGTTCGACTACTTCCTCTACGTGCGCGAGTCTTCTTCCGCTGCATCCGCGCGTCGAGGGTAACGATCCGTGGTCCCCTACTTACATGTTGATCCTGGGTGTGCGCGAAAATTTTGATTTTCGGCTAGCGTAGCCTGCGCGTTCCCCTTCATATCGACCTTGCTCGCAACTCTACTCCAAGTTCCTTTGAAAACTAACGTCGTTGCAGCCCGAAGAGAATACAACGTTACGTTTTCAATGGAACTTACGCTAGAATTCACACCGAGGTCGACAATACCACATGCAGTGAGTCCATATGTCTAGTGCACACCCTGTAAAGCTCAATTTGCAAAAAGCATATTGCCGGTGGGCTGTGGGCGGACCGGAAGGCGGTGTTGTTGTGGGGGGAGGGTCAGTGTCAGCGGCCTAATGATGTGCCGCCGACAAATATGGGCCGGGGCCACACGTCAGCCACACAACAGTTGTCGGCGATATCAACATACACTGCCGACATTGATACCTCCCTCCCTCGGCGCCGACGCCTTATTGGTCCACCCACGGCCCACGATCAATATCCTTTGTGCAATGTGAGCATATAGGGCATGCATTAGACATATTTATTCATTCCACCCGGGATTATCGACCTTGCTCGCAACTCTAGTTAAATGTTCCTTTGAAAACTAACGTCGTTGCGGCCCGAAGAGAATACGACGTTACGTTTTCAATGGAACTTACACTAGACGTCACACCGAGGTCGAAACTACCACGTGCAACGAGTCCATATGTCTAGTGCACACCCTGTAAAGCTCAATTTGCAAAGAGCATACTGCCAGCGGGCCATGGGAGGACCGAAGTGTAGGTACTTGGGGGGGAGGTCTCAGTGTTGGCGGAATACAGTTATACCGCCGACACTGATGGAGAGATCACCCCCTATTCTGCCTGGGCCCACACGTCATCCACACAACTTTTGCCGGCGGGATACATATAACCGCCGACAAAGATTAATCTGTGTAGATATGCCGCCGACATTGACCCCCTCACCCCTTGGCCACTAAAGCCAAGCATGACTGCCGCCTCTCCGGTCCCACACGACAGAACCTAACCTATTTCCGTGGCCTTAGTTAGAACCGTCGACACTGATGGTCCTAAGAGCGTGCAAATGTGCGCAATAGAACCTATGTCGGCAATCTGTATTATACCGCCGACATAGATTGGCGTGCATGCGCTGATTAAATTTTCTTCATTTGGCGGTACACGTTAGAGGGCTGAAAAATTTGAATTTTAAACGGCCCTCGGTGGAATAGAGCTTACATGTGTCGGTGGTATAATATTAACCGCCGACATAGATTGTAGTACTTTAAATTTTAATTCGAGCGGGAGGGTTTCCTATGTTGTGTCGGCGGTTTTATTCTTGCCGCCGACGATAATAAACTATGTCGGCATGTTTTTGTGTACCGCTGACATAAACTTGTCGTCGGTTTCTTTGCCGCCGATACAGAGTAATCGGCAGCCGACAAAGAGGAAGATTCCTATAGTGGATGAGTCGCCGGCGGTGGAGGCAAACAAGAATTACGGGGAGACAAAGAGTGCATGGATGCAGAACATGTTGAGGAGGAGGACGTCGACAACGCGGTTGCCCGATACGGTTGACGTGGTTGCCTAGCGTGCCCTAGCCCCTAACTAAATGGTGGCATCACATGAAGGTGCTTATGCAGGTGCTAGAGCAATGACAGAACCGACATTTTAGGGGATGGTCGAGGCACCATGTCCATTCATGCCGAGGCCAAGGGAAGGTCCGACCAGTGGACCGAGGCCGGGGAGGGCATCAGGAAGTAACTGATAGCGCCAGGGACATGGCCGAGGGTTGTGCTACATAAACTAGAGCCGGGGCCATGACCGGGCACGCTAGTGCCACCAAGAAAGGGCGCACTGGCGCGCCGAGGCCGAGGCCTGTTGCGTTGTGGCACGCACCATGGCTGAGTTTGTCGAGGGACGCACCAACAAGGCCAAGACAATCAACGCTGTGGCCGGACACGCTGAGGTTGCTCGCACCGTGGACAGGCGCGCCCACTGCATCATGGATGATGCCGAGGCCATAGGTGCCACGTAGATCCAGCAACGCGTCAGAGGAGGACGCAAGTCCGCTAGACGGGGGTGCCTTGGCTGAGGCCGACGTGGTCGGGCGTGAGATTGTGGGTAGACGTGTTGAGATCGATGGCCATGTCAGAGGGACCGGCGGTGAGATGCTGCATTTCGGACGGGGTAAGGGCACTCGCAACTAGGTGTTGCACCTCAATCGGGAGCGCGGCAAGAGCTCGGGCAGCCGCGCCTAAGCAGTGGTGGCCTATGTAGCAACGGTGCACGCAGCAATGGGTTGTGTGCCAGCGGCGTGGCTATCTAAGCAATGGACGACACGAGGAGTGGTCTTGCGGGGATTTAGATGACGAGGAGGAGATCGAATCAGCGATGGAGACAACCAAGAGAGGCGGCGGTGCTATCAATAGAGGAGCGATGCCAGAGATGGTATCGGCATGGAGAGGAGCCAACGAGGTGGAGGAGAGGATGACGCCGGATGCGCTACAGGGGTTGGCCGTCTTGGGAAGAAGACATGGCGGTGGCTAGGGTTTGCGAAAGGTGGGCGTAGGAAAACCTACGTTTTGATACCATGAAATATGAACAATATCGGATGTATTGCAATGAGAATGGTGTATAACACACACATATATTTTTTTAGCAAAGGGCGGGAGAGCTATCATGTATTGATCAAAAAAGGGTGCAAATAATTAAGAGATTACAAAATGTGCTCTTGCGGCTGCTTATAGCCGTAGGTCATCTAGAAGTTGTTGAAGGACAACAACCGGAGGTCGTTCGGACGAGCGAAAAACACGGTTGTTGCGCTCGAGCCAGAGATGCCAAATGATGCCAATGGCAATGAAAAGGGTCGCTTTTGGGTTGGCAGCCTGGGCGACGTCGAATTCCCACCAAAACGGTAACTCGGTACAACACATATAGTCAAACGCCTTTCATATCTTAGCCATCAATTTATAAAATATTATCGAGGAGATTAGAAAATGTGTCGAAGAAATTAATACGCGTGATATTAGGGGTCAAACGTGCGGTGATACCACTTACACGGTTATACCATGCACGTCTATACCGAAATCTAATAGTATGTACTTGATACCTGAACTAAATGAAGGCGCGCGCGGGCCGCGGGGTAATGTTGGAAGTATGCCTGTTCCGTATCTCAGCGACCACAATGGCAAATTCATCGAAACAACGGCCACTGGTAGTAGAATTAATCCACTAAAACTGGAGACCATCGGTGTTTCATCTACCAATAGCTAGTCAGGATAGTGCAGCACGACAGAACGCGCGCACACACACATATATATATATAGAGAGAGAGAGTTGAGCTATTGTGCTTCGCGAAGTACACATGCGTTGGTGCTTCGCGTTTGGTTTGTAAAACATGAGACCGATGTGAATGATCTGAACTGCTCATTTTGATCTTCTAGTTGATATGAGCTTACAAACAAAATTTTACATTTTTTTAAATTTTTTTACTATTTTAAACAGATTTTTGAAAACCAGCCCTTTTGGAGGCTCCGTAATAACTTAATTAGATCATGATTTTTCAAAAAATCGTTTAGAATAGTTTAAAAAATCAAAAAATATAAAATTTTGTTTGTGAGCTCATATAAACTAGAAGATCAAAATGGCCAGTTCGGATCATTCAGATCGGTCATAGGTTGTGTAAACCGAACGCGAAGCACCAACGCATATGTGTACTTCGCGAAGCACTGTAGATAGATAGATATAAGTAAGGCAATTATATATATATATATAGAGAGAGAGAGAGAGAGAGAGAGAGAGAGAGGGTGTAGACCGTAAGGGACCATTTGCGGTCATATTTTAAGGGTGATTGAAACTAGTGGTGCTTTTCGGATATTTGCTAGCTACGATCAATTTTTATGGAACTGAACATGCATGCCATATCAGTCGTACCTCTGCTTTTTTTATTTGATGTTTTTGATTTTTGGACATGCGCGCCTTTGATCATTCGTTTTATTCAAAAATTTAGTACAAATTAACATGCAAAAATATAAGTCATATTTAAAGTACCTTTAATGATAAAATAAAACACAACAAATTAAATGACATTTACATAGTTTTTTTTGAATAAGACGAAGTCAAATGCGTGTCTAAAAGTCAAAAACGTCAAATAAAAAAGAGTAGAGGGAGTAATTTCAAAGCAAACTTTCTGGTCGCTTTTTCTTCTCATTGTATAGTATTGAATATGGTGACATATAGATTGTTGGAACTTCGATCTTTGCTGTCTCTTAGATTGATTGCCCATGGATGGTCTCCACATGAACGACACCAGCACAATGCACCAAAACACTAATATTTTGTTAGTTAGCTATACCTAGGCACCAACACAACCAATCATGCTCTAACCCCACCACCACAGCCTTTTATGGGTGGTACACCCTGGCATTGAACCCCATAATCACAAAATTATATCTTAATATTACATTATTAGGTGGCTCGTACATTTACAACTCATCACGATCAAACATGTCTCCAACACCAATAGTAACTCAACAGACAGACCATGCCATTACTCATCCAATGACCTATCTAACCTTGTGCATACATTGAGCCATCACACATCACCATTACTTGTCTCCCTAACCGCAATTATCTATAGAAATGACCATGATGGACAACGATCCCAATTAAACCAACTCTTCGAGCACAAACTCTTTCACAGCCCAAGTCATCATAGTGTTGATGAACCATTGTTGTCGAGTGTTTTTTCAGGCCTTTGAGGCGCTTCACAAGTGGAAAGATGAACACAAAAGATGTATAGGGAGAACAATTGTATTCTTATCATCAAATATCCTATTACAATGGATTTTGGTTTGGTTTGGTCGAGTCAAAAGTTGAGGCCTTTAAAAAAGGCACAAAAATACTAAAAAATATTTTTTAAAGATCTTTAAGAAAAATCTCATGAATCTTTAAAAATATTACAAAATATTATAATAAATAGTCTATAAAAAGATAAATTTTGGCTCAACTGAATAAATCCAAACCCTATGGTGTATCAAAGAGGGTATCCACTGTAGTTTCGGCTAGAGACCACCTGGGTTCCCCCCTAATACTGCTTTCCAAACGGTTAATTAGTTTCCAAACCATCACCAAAACTCGGCTATATAGACAATAAACTACGTACTATCAATTACAATCATGTGATATTACACCATTCTCTAAAGTTTAACCACTTACCAATGGTATCATTTTCCCTATAGTACAAGTAGCCGACGACATGATTCAACGTACAATTCTTGTGGATTTCAATCCCGCGGGATATATAATCAACATGCCGGGAAATCCAATCATATACCATTTCTATTTCCGTAATTTAGAATCCTAGGGATTGAAGAACCCATTGTCCACACTCCCCTGTACAGAAGCTAGCTTACAGAAATAAGACACTGCGGCTGTGCAGTGGCGAGGACAGGGACGCAGTGACGCCGGGGGAGAGGAAACGACGAGGCGCCATGGCTGTCCGGTCAATGCTGCGTCCACGTTACAAATATATCACGTCGTGGCCATGCCAGGCCCCGGGCCGGCCGGGCGCGTACGGCCGGCGAGCGCGTTTTGTCTGGTTCCCAAGCTTAGCTAATCCCGCGTAGAAATTAAGCACGTTTCAATGGTTATAGCGGTTAGTTTAATTGCGCCGATCGATCGGATCGAATTACGTTACGTCTGCATGTGATGCAGCTAGCTGGATGTTGCAGGGGCGGATCTAGAAAAAAAGGTTTGTCAGACCGAAAAGGTTTGTGGGGCCTTCATTTGTTTTAGTAGTAACACTGACATGTGGTTTGTAGTAAGAAACCTATAAATTTATATCACCAAAATGTTAGGTGGCTCGACGAGTGTTAAGTGAACACAGTTAGCTATGTCGTCGGCGGACATTTGTCGTCTGCTGGCTGACGACATAGGCTTTTATTGTTGGTTTTTTGATTTATGTCGACGGTATAAGCCGTCGACAGTAGTCGCGATTCCTGTAGTGTACACTGGGTGTTGGTATCACTTGACCTTTGCTCACGCACAATAGTTAGATTCGACAGTGACCGTTGTTGATGTATATTGCTTGTTTTTCTTTATTACTTTATATTTTTTATTTGATGGGTCTAAACATGCTATTTAATATGGTATTTCAGTAGTCTAGACCTGAGGAACGTGTATTTTTTTTAAAAAAAAATGAAACATCTGTTAGAGTATACATGTTTGCCGGTGTTTCGTTCTACGCAAGCCGGCCAGCGAGACTGCTTGGCGTCTGACACTGTTTATGCAAATCTACACTGTTTCGTTATTCCACGTGCAGCACAGTTTATGTATTGAAAGATTACAGTTCCGACTAATTTAATAGTAACACATGTCGTTGAACAGCTAACTGTGACCACAATGTCTTCGAATAGTACTGCCTGGATCTTTTCCGCTGGAAAAATGTTCTCTCAATTGACATGTTTTCACGCATATATCTCAGTTGATCACAAACTTATTCTTTACAGTCAGTGTTCCTGATGTGCTTTTCAATTGAAGTTACCGTACATAATTATAAGCACGAATTCCAGTGGTCCGGCCGATTTTTTCATCGTTACATGTACAATTACATTTCGCTCAAAAAAATTATACAATTATCATTGGTTAGAAACAAATATATTGTTATAGAAAATTCGTAATGGTAAAGTCAAGTATTTAATTAATGGGCAGTTGTTTATATTGTACTACTATTAAAAAAATGTATTCTCATGGCTTTCCGCCAAAAACTTTTTATAAAATGCAAGAATTTGCAGGTTGCAAGGGCGGATATATAAAAGATAACCGCTTCCTGCCCTGAAATTTGTTGCTTAAGAAAGTGCTGTCAATTTGTTAAAAAGTCGCTATACACCAGCTCTTGCAGATATTCCTTAGCTAGGCGCCTGTTCATCTCTCAATTATCTTTGACATTATTGTACTGTAATAATTATGATATATTAGGCATGCACGATGTTGAAAGATATTAAGCATATAGATACGGGGCACTATTTTGTCGTTTATGATCTCTCTAGTCCCTCTCTAGATATCTTTTGAGCCGTCTACTATTTCCCAAGCGATTTTCTATCCAAAGCTTGCAGTACGTAAGAGGTATTAAAAAATGGTAAATAAGTAGTAGGAGTATATGGCTAATCAACAGAAATTAAACCTAATTAAACAAAAATGCTTACTCCCGCTCATATGCCTACCCACACATGCTTTGCTACTAGTGAGAATTCAGTAAAAAAAAATAAAGAGGGAATTCCCTGTATGTCATTGAAAAGTTGACAATTTCCTAGCTACTATTCGAAATTCTCTATTCCCCTTACATGCCACCGGTTTAAGTTTTTTTCTTCCCCTGGTGTCACTCAAGCGATAAAGAATATAACTGAGATACAAAATGACCATTATGCCCCTACCTTTTTAATACGTTATAAAATAGAAAAAATCATAAAAAATAGTATAGAATTCATTAAAACATGAAAAAAATTTCTACATATTCATAAAATTATGTATAACCAGATTTGAAAGTAAAAATTTAAACTTTCGGGATGTAAATTTTATTTAAAAAATAATTAAACTTACCATGCCTCCTGAAAAATGAGAACAAAAACTAAAAATACCAAATGTTACAAATATTTAAATAGCAAGTAGAGCATGATTTTATATAAATTTTAAATTTTGAATTACTTAATTTAGAGTTAAAATGAAGGAGTTATGATTTTTTTAAAGTTTTAGAAGTTAAAATGAAGGGGCATTTTAGAAGTCGGGAAAAAATTATTCTGCCGGCAAAAATAATTGCCGGCAGCTAACTTCCCGGCAGCTGGTGCTGGCGGACTGTCTGCCGGGGATACCTTTTACCGGCAGACAGTTTGCCGCTATACACTATTTTTCCCGGCAGACACGGCTACCCTCAAAGCTATGCTGTGGTGTAGTGCTCACTTAGGATCGACTCGAATCCACCCCTACCCATGAGTTCAGACAACAGTTGTTGATTGCTCAGAATTTAGCTGGTTTTCTCCACTTTCTTCAGGGCAAGTTGGTGTGTACACTCCTAATTAATTATAGCCAGTGCAGCTAGCATGTAGATGCGATCATGCGATCATGAGGAGCACTCCTAATTAAACCAGCTCAGCTCCGTCTCTGGCGACAGCTCTAGAGCGCGTCGCCCTCGCACCCGATCGCGCGGGAAAGCGACTGTCGGCATCCGCGGCAGCCGCCACGTAGGACCCCAGTGGCCCCCACAATCGGGATCCTAACTGCCACTGACACGTGGGCCCCGGGTTTTGGGGACCCACCTGTCAGTGGCCGTTAGAGGATCCAATTGGTGGCCTCCACGCTGCTGACACGTACTCACAGCTCCATGCAGAATGCGGATGCTGCAGTGTGGGTGATCGACGGCGACGGTCGTTAATTTCCTTTTTTGGGCAGAGCGAGCGAGCGTCGATGCGTCGACGTTCGCGCGCCGACCACCGCGAGCATCTTGCACGCGCACGCGTGCACGGATCAACCGGATCGATGTTGATGCGTGTCCGGTCGACATCAAGTGTAGTAGTGGTGGTAAATTTTTACTTGCTCAGGGATCCGAGATACTCCCTCCGATCATAAAAAGAAGTCGCTGTAGACTTTTGCATTTTATTTTGACCATTCGTCTTATTCAAAAAATTTTATAAATATATAAAAATATAAGTCATACTTAAAATATATTTAACAATAAAATAAATCACAACGAAATAAATGATATTTACATAATTTTTTGAATAAGACGAATGGTCAAACATATCTTCAAAAGTCAGCGGGCGACTTCTTTTTGTAACCGGAGGGAGTATATCCGTTGTTTTACCTGCACTCATGCATCGGTAACTAGTATCCAAAAATAATAGTCAGATGTAATTTTATACATACGGTGGTAACATCACAATGAATATTACATAATACATACTATCATACATGCATCCAGGCTCCAGCCCAGAGGCTATTTGAATAGTTGCTGTTTGATCTGTAGCTCCTGGCGCCAGCATGAGCGCCGTATGCCCGTATTGCTTGTTCAACTAGACGATTTCTGTTTTCCAGTTGGTGGCCAGATCGAAGCCTTCACTTGTTATCTGCTCTTCCGCCGTTGCAGCCAGCAATCTATCGGCTTGCATGACTGACGGCTACTCGCTTAGCAATAACTTTACAGTGATCTTATTTTAATCAGTAAAACAAATTGGGCGCGACTACGGACCGGACGTCCGTTTCAAACGCAAGCATTATCGAAACAAATTACTTCAAGTTCCAATAAAGGGACAGAGCCCATGTAGTAATGGCCCATGACGTCCTGGGCTGGGCTGAGTTTCCCTCTCTAAAGCCTTCTATTCCTTCAAATTTTTGGCGCCTGGTTCTAACGTCAATCCAATACTTTCGAAACATGGTTCATTTTTACAAGTTTTGTAATTTTATATTTAAAGAACCAAGGAAAAAAGAATATGGAAGTAGAAAAATAGGCAAGCTCCGGGTGTAAAAATTGAGCAGGACTGGGATCTGAACTCACGATGATGCATTAATTGAAACACACAGCCGAAACACTTGGGCGATGTTAAGATAAGCCAAGGGTGAGGGGAGTCCGTGGATCTGTCTAGGGATGAAAAAGGTTCGGATCCGGTCGGATAGTAGGTCATACCGTATCCTATCCTTAAATTTTTTATCGTATACCGGTTTGGATACGGTTAGCATAAAAATCGGTTCAGATGTGGAAATGGTTACTTTCGGACGGGTAGAAAGCGGATATCGGTTATTTTACGGACGGATTAAAAACGGATACCAGATACTAAATCGGTTAGTACATAATTTATATGCAATTAAAACATGCAATAAGAATAATTTAATTAACACATGTTTATAACACATAATTCATTACAATAGTGTATTTAATAACATACATATTACATAATTAAAGGTTACCTAGTTTTAATTTAATCAACACATTGCATCAAAATAGAGTCCAATTAGTACAAGGACATAGAGTTCAATTAATATATAATTCGACAAGGACATAATGTAAAAGCAATTTTAATATTTAGTATACAATATCCGAGCCTTCCATCTTAATTTATATTTCTGAAAAATGTATACAAACCCAGTGCGAGGTAAATTTATATTTCTGAAAATTGTATACAAACACAGTGCGAGGTAAATTTATATTTAGCAACCATGGCCATTAGCTAACTAGCAACGACGACAATACAACGCAGCCAACATTGATCTAGCTAGAGCTTCATCGCAGCAATACAAGCGGCAGGTGGGGGCGGCGGGAAGGGGGCGTCGGGACTGGGACTGGAGTGGGAGCTGCTAGGGTTGGATGGGGATGAGAGGCTGCAGTGGTGTTGGGCTGGGCCTTATTGGGCTGTGGCCTGTGGGAATTCATCTCAAATGAAGCAGATATCCGATTCTATCCGAAGTGCGGATATCCGAATCCGCCGTATACCATCCATACCATATCCGATCCGAATCCGACATAAAAATATCGGATACTATCCAAATCCGAAACCGAATCCGAAAAATCCGAATCCGAAACCGAATCCAAAAAATCCAAATCCTCAGCAATCCATTTTCGCAAAATGGCACTTCGGATCGGATATCCGTTGGGTAGTATCCGACCCGTTTTGACCCCTAGATCTGTCACAAGGTTGGGGCGACGAACAAAGGATACTCGTGACTCGGCGCAGAATGCATAATATGAAAAAAATTTCTGGCACTCGGTGCCACAAAAGGGGGCTTGGCACTCCTTGGGTGCCACTGCGGCACCGGTGGCACGAAATTTTTAAATGAAACGGGGGCATCAACAACGCTCTTTCCTAAAGTAACGATGCCACGTTAATGCCACTTTTACTTCCTGCCAACCAAAGGTAACCCTAGTCAACAAAAGAGTCTATCGCGCATCTCCATATATACTGCTCTGACGGCCTAGATAAGTCCAGGCAGTCTATCGCGCATCTCCATATATACTGCTCTGACGGCCTAGATAAGTCTAGGACTTTCATGCACAAGTGCAAATGACCAGCTATATGTATGGTCCATTTGGATTTTCGATTTTAACATTTTTTTTTGGAAAACAATCCAAAGAGAAATGGTTAGACAACTATGCTTCGGCCTTTGTAGGTTCAGCAATATTTTTGCACAACCCTATATAGGGATGGCAAAGTGTACATACCTGTCAGGTATTGGCACCCCATACCCGTACCCGCGAAACAAAAAACACCCAACTGGTTACCCATACCCGTGGGCGGGTACAAATTTTCCCATACCCGAACCCGTTGGGTATTTTTCATCCGACTGGTACCCAACGGGTTACCCATACATTCACCATGATTGTTGAAGTTAAGTTTTGGTACATTTTGTCTAGGATTTCAATGGAACTGTTTCACGATGTAAAACTCAAGAAGTTAAAACAACATCAACTGACGATGTATTCATTGGGGCTATACTATGGAAGGTTGTCCAAAATCCATCATCATTACCAAACTAAAACTTTTCGAGAGAGCGGAATTCCTAGTAAAAAAATCCTGGATCATTCCACTTAGATGAAAAGAGTTTTTCCAATAGAACCATGGAATCCCCCGCCCAGGAAGAATTTATTCTAGTTGTTGGTGATTCATAAGCGGTCCACACCGAGATAGGCCTTGTGCCGATTCCGTACCGACTCACCGCTCGTACAGAAAGTCTGAAGGGCCACCCTTGACCGTACCAAAAGGAGCATCTAGCTCGCCGGGGTCATCCCCCGGCTTGACCAAGTCGGCCGCGCCTCCCTAGGTCCTAACCAGGAGCGTGGCGCACCTCCCGGGCTATCCTTAGCCCGGGAGAGGGCCCCGCGGACAGTCCGCCTGCCCCTGGGCAGATGGCGACAACTGTCGTGCCCCACAACGCTTTCCCTTGCCTTGACCAGGAGGAACTATACCTCCCCGAGGGATCCGCGGCCCGGGGAGAGGCACGCGGGCAGCTCGCCTTGTCGTTTACCCCCTTGGGCAGATGGCGATAGCTGCCACACTACGCGACGCCCCCAACGGGTGGCGCGGGGCTGGCTCAGTGCAGTCAATGCTATATTGGGGATAAAGGGAAAGTGCTTTCTCCCTAAGCAGCCTGCTTCCCCGTATTGGCATTCCAAGACGAACACGTGTTCAGTACTAACCAGACCAGTTTCTCCTTGCAGACCACGAACAGGACGGAGCCCTGGAATGAGACAAGGACGCCGCTACTAAAGATGGACAAAGCAGAGGTAGACGCGGGGCCCTTCATATCAGCTCCGAACGACTCGCCGCGCCTATAAAAGGAAAGGCCCTGGTTCCGTTCGGGGAGGAGGTGGAATAGTGAAAACACGCAGCACACAAATCCGAAGCTTCCTTAGCATTAGCAGTAGTGTCCTATACTCCCCTGTAAGCTCGGGACCAGTGCCATCTAGCTCGGTCTCGGCGCCTTTGTACTGTTTTCCACCATATAATCAACGAAGGCTGGAGTAGAGCTATTACCTGGCAGTGGGGGCTCGAACCAGGGTAAAATCGCTTGTGTCTTTACGATTTGTGTCTCTTTCCCCTCTCTTTCTCTCCCTGTTTCTCACCGTACGACGGATCTATACCTGGATCACCAAGTTGCACTAGGCGTAGTCCGGGAAGACCGCACGGCCTGAGCCCTCGTGAGCTCAGCCGCCGCCCCGGGCCGCTAGGAAGGGTTATCGTTGGGCCTCACTCCAACTACAAATTCGTCTGCCGGTCCGTGGACCCGCTGCCTCCAAGGGGTGTTTTCCAGACACCGACAACTGGTGCCCACCGTGGGGCCATGAGCAGCCCTCAACAGTCCATTCCCTCGGACATGCCTGAAATTTCGAGCAGCGACGAGGTCCTGGACCTCGAGTTCGATGAGTGCGATGATCTGGACAACTTGGGTCCATCGTACGAGGGCTGGCGAGAGGAGTACCTTGCCGAAGCTGGGGCTGACGAGATGGAGGTTGATGCCTCTCTCGCCCCAGGGGCAGAGCTTCGTCCCAAGGAGTCGCTCCCTGAGCTGAACCCCTCTGCAACCCACGTCAGCGAGAGTCCCATGGAGTTCGAGCTGTTGGTTGATTCCGCTTCCGCGGGCGACACCGGGACGTTTGCCCCGGTCTCGCGCACGTCTCTCTGCGTCTTCACAGCCTCGGTCGACGATGACGCCGGGAACGTTGACGCCCAGGAGCTGCAGCGCCGTCGCTCTGCGGCCCGGGACTACTTCTGCAATTCCGTTCGCCGCGTCATGACCGGGATTTGTTGCGAGGACAGCTTTCGCGCCGGCTGGTGATTCCCTCATCGAGACCACGCGCAACCCGCTCCAGCGCAGCGGCCAGAAGGCGCGCGCGATCGCCCAGGTTGTCCGCGACCTGGAGAAGGACCTCGTGGCTTCACCTTGGCTGACCTGGGTCCAGTCATCGCCGAGGGCCTCGGCGACGTCACCTCCGGCCTCATCCAGCATGAGGCCCGGATCGGCGGGCGCACGGACAGCTCTGGCCACAGCAGCTCTCGAAGCCGCTCCCCCGCAACCATAGCCGCTCGCGCCGGGCCCAGATAGTCTCCTCTGCCAGCGGATCGCCGCGCGTCCCGGACGGAGTGTTTTCTCGCCTGGGCCCGCTTCGGGATGCCTCTTCCCCGAAGGCCGCACCAGGGTGCTCCGCCTTCTCCCGCGCTCTCCGTGAGGCGTCTTGGCCGCCGAGGTTTAAGCCCGGGCCGATTGAGAAGTTTGATGGGAGCAAAAATCCCGAGGAGTTCCTGTCCATCTACACCACCGCCATCCGAGCTATGGAGGGAAACGAGGCCGTCTTGGTCAACTACTTCCCCACTGTGCTCGAGGGCATGGCCCGGACCTGGCTATTCAACTAGCGTCCCAGTTCCATCCAAAGCTGGGCCCAGCTCCAGGATGCCCTCCGCACAAGTTTCCAGAGGTGTTACGTCCGCTCCGGGCGCCCCCAGGATCTAAAGCTCGTGGTGCAGCGAGACAATGAAAGTCTCCAGGATTTTGTGTGCCGGTTCGTCAGAGCCCGCAACACTATCCCTTGCATCTCAAATGAGGCCATCATCAAGGCCTTCAAGGATGGTGTGAAGGACCGGCGCTACACCGAGGATCTCGAGCTCCATCCGGTCAACACCGCGAGCGAGCTCTTTCGCACTGCGGCCCTCTACGTCAATGCCTCCGAGGCGGTTGAGCGCAAGAGGGGCCGCGCCAAGAAAAAGGCCAAGGTCGGCGACGGCCTGGGCAAGGCCGAAGCGGACAAGCAGAAGAAGAAGCGACCGGAGCAGCCTGCCATGTTCATCGCGGCGGTTGAGCTTGACCAGCCTGAGTGCCCGCCGTTGCAGCGTCCTCCGTCGGTGCGCCCGCCGCCGCAGCGCCCGCCACGACCTCCCCCAGCTAGAGGCAGGCCGCGCGGCGGCCAGGGGGCGCCTCAGGGCCGGCCTCCACGTACGCAGCAGCAGGGCAGAGGTGAGGACCCATTCCATGATCCCAATCTCAGGGCGCCCAGGACCAGGGTTTCCCCAAGGCCCGCGGCCACGTCGCCGTCATCTTCGGCGGTACTTTGGCCTACAGCTCTCGCCGTGAGCTGAAGGCCGCGTCCCGTGAGGTCCTCCACATTACCCGCGGCGAGCCCGCGACGGAGTCCTTGCATTGGTCCAGCCAGGCCATCACCTTCTCGTTGACAGATTGCCCGGCGGGGCTCTCCAAGCCGCAGCGCCTCCCGCTGGTGTTGTGCCCAACCATCGGCAACAAACCCGCGTCAACCGTGTCCTCGTGGACAGC
Organism: Raddia distichophylla; assembly: GCA_005191435.1. Classification (NCBI taxonomy): domain Eukaryota; kingdom Viridiplantae; phylum Streptophyta; class Magnoliopsida; order Poales; family Poaceae; genus Raddia; species Raddia distichophylla. The sequence continues at coordinate 1,676,287 of SPJY01010914.1, read as the reverse complement.
GGGAGCTCGTTGGATATCATCACCGCGCGCGTTCTGGACCTCATGCAGGTCCCGCGCTACCTCCCAGCCATATGCTCTTCATGATCGTCGCTCTATTCGACCTCCTAAGCGTTTTGGTTTTGCCGGTGCTGCCTCTGCTGAGCCAGTTTCTTATTGTGATGCTGTCATTCATCATGAGTGGCAGCATGCGATGGTTGAGGAGATTTTTGTGCTTGAGCGTAATGGCACTTGGAAAATTGTCTCTCTTCCGTCCCATATTTGTCCCATTACTTGCAAGTGGGTTTACAAGATCAAGACTCGCTCTGATGGTTCTCTTGAGCGTTATAAGGCTCCTCTTGTGGCTCGTGGTTTTCAGCAGGAGCCTGGTGTTGATTATGATGAGACCTATGCTCCTGTGGCTCACATGACCACTATTAAGACGTTGTTTGCTATGGTTAAGACGTTGTTTGCTATGGCCTATGTTCGTACGTAGCCTATCTATCAGCTTGATGTTCAAAATGCCTTTCTTAATGGAGAACTGCATGAAGAGATTTTTATGTGGCCTCCACCTGGGTATTTTGTTTCTGATGACAAGGTTCTTCGTCTTCGTCGTGCTTTATATGGGTTTAAACAAGCTCCCAGAGCTTGGTTTCAACGCTTTTCTACAGTAGTTACTGCTGCTGGCTTTTTTGTCAGCGATCATGATCCTGCGTTGTTTGTCCACACCTTATCTCGTGGGCGCGCTCTTCTTCTGCTCTATGTCGATTACATGATCATTACTGGTGATGACTATCTTAGTTTATTGATTTTTATCAAGGCTCGTCTCAATGAACACTTTCGCATGTTTGATTTGGTCATTTGGGTCCCATTCGTTATCTTCTTGGGATTGAGGTTACCTCTACGTTGTAGGGTATCTGGGCATAACAAGAGCAAAAGTGGGACATGTACTGTTGTAAAGTATGTAAACACAAAGAGCTTAATAGTTCGTATAACTTCGTATAATGTATGCTATACGTCACAAATGATCGCGTGGCTGAGACTCCTATGGAGCTCAATCTTTAGCTTCGATCCACCAATGGCGAACCTCTCTCGGATCCTACTCGGTATCGTCACCTCGTTGGTAGTCTTGTCTATCTTGGTGTCACCCGTCCCGATATCTCTTATGCTATTCATATTGTGAGTCAGTTTGTCTCTGCTTCTACTCAGCTCCATTATAATCATCTCCTTTGTGTCTTGCGTTACTTGCGTGGCACTATCTCTCGTCGTTTTTTCTTTCCTCGCTCCAACTCTTTACACCTTCGTGCTTATTCCGATGCTACCTGGGCTGGGGATCCTTCTGATCGCCGTTCTCTTTCCGCTTATTGTGTTCTTAGTGATTCTCTCATTGCTTGGAAGACTAAAAAGCAGAAGGCAGTTTCTCATTCCAGTGCAGAGGATGAGTTGCGGGCTATGGCTCTATTGACGACAGAGGTTACCTGGCTACGTTGGTTACTTGAAGATTTTGGTGTTTCTGTTGCTACGCCGACCCCTCTTTTATCTGACAGTACTGGAGCTATTGGTATTGCCAGGGATCCAGTGAAGCATGAGCTCACCAAACATATTAGTATTGATACTTCTTATATGAGATCGTAGGTTCAGAAGCAGGTTGTGGCTCTTTAGTATGTGCCTTCAGCAGATCAGTTGGCAGATTTCTTCACAAAGGCATAGACTCGAAATCATCATTATTCTTGTCTCTTCAAACTCAGTGTTGTTGATCCACCATGAGTTTGAGAGGGGTGTCATCATTATACTTCTCTCTCCAAACTCAGTGTTGTTGATCCACTATGAATTTGAGAGGGGTTGTTAGAGATATATTGGGCTGTGTATATGGGCCTGGCCCGTCCCTTTACTGTATTAGGTTTTCTAGCATTTTCCCTTTATGCCCTTGTACTCTGTATATATACTGGCCCTTTGGCCCCCATATGAATACAAGCGCTATTCCTAATAGTGGGGTTGTTGCTTGTGGAGTTATAGTTGTGGTTTATGGAGGAACAAGGTGGGCAGAGGCTAGAGGGTCAAGGAGAAGGAGGGCAGTTGTTTTCTGCAGGAGAAGCGACTGCAAGGTGCACAAGGATTGCCTCCTTCTTTTCAGCGTATCGTTGCGTTGGTGTATTACTGTAGCAATTTTGAGAGCTCGAAATGAGGTCTAAAGATTATAAAAATAATAATTTAAAAATAGTTTTAGGATCTTTGGAAGGACTACTAAAAGTCACGGAAAAATCGTTATGAATTATCACAACGTATAGACTATATAAAAATAACAAAATTTGCTACAGTAATACGCAACGATACAATACGCTGAAAGAACAATGCCTAATGTTTAGCCGTCAAATGAAGTGGGGTGAATGGTTCAGATTGTTTCAGTCAACCACAACAGTTACTAACCCATGCTTTTATAGTAGTACGGATACAAATAATTCTCTCTTTAAATTATGGTTCAAATTATTATTTTTCTTACATTATTTTAATTTTATGAAATGCTAGAGTTTTCAAGAGGATGACCCACCTATTTTCTTACTATCATTGCATGTCGGTGGCCTTGGGTTGACACTAACCAAAGCATCACGAGTAGGGGTGGAATCGAGCCGAGCTTGAGCGTGCCAGGTCAGGCTCGTTCGTGGCTCGCGAAGCATCCGAGCTCGTGAAGAAGCTCGGCTAGTGTTCATTTTATCTCACGAGCTGAAAACTCAGCTCAGCTCGAGCTCGTGAAAAGCTCGAGTCAGCTCGTGAGCGCTCGCGAGCTTTTTCATACTTCATCAAAAATACATCTAAACAATCACTTATAGCTTTATGACAAACAAGTATGGCATGAACATTTTAAAGTTAGACAAAAACAAGACAATTAAATACCTTTAAAACTAAAAGTATGAAACATTTTGCCATAATCCACAATTCTACATAATGCCATGAATATATCATACTAATAGTACTAACATTAACATATAGTAGCAGGCTAGCAGCATAACATTACATGGGCTTGGGCAGTTCACTTGACACTTGATAGTGCTACACATACACTGATACATATCGTAGAAGCTCATTTCCAATCTAATGTAGAAGCTCGCGAGCCACTCATGAACGAGCTGAGCTCAGTCTCGGCTCGGCTCGTATAATGTCACGAGCTGGAAAATGTGTTCAGCTCGTGCTCATTTTGTTACGAGCCGAGCCCGAGCCGAGCCTGGGACCGAGCCGAGCCCGAGTTGCTCGCGAGCCTCGAGCTAAAGTTCCAGCCCTAATCACGAGTAATACTTGTTGATCCCTGCTGGAACCCTAGGTAGTAATAAAATTTACCATATTTGATTGCATGTTTAATTTCCTTTTTGTAATTTTGAAGTATACTGTTCTCTTTTTTTCCAGCCTTGACAATCAGGGCGTCGACAGAGTTTTTACAATGGGGCAAAATAAAAATGTTGTTGTCTATAGGTTGGTTACGGCATCAACAGTTGAGGAGTATGTGTATGAAAAACAGGTTAGTATTTAACCTTCTTTTCCATAGTTTTTAATTAACCCATTTTTTATTTGGTGGTATTTGATTTTTAGTTAGCAAAAACTGGAATAATGAAAGAGCTGATGGAAAAGGACACATTTGAGAGATAAGTACTACCTCTGTTTTTTTTTTATGCCTTTGACTTTTCGATACGTTTTTGACCATTCGTCTTATTCAAATTATTTTTGTAAATATCATTTATTTTGTTGTGATTTGTTTTATCAATAGAGGTACTTTAAATATGTCTTTTTTTACATCTTTGCACTAAATTTTTAAATAAAACGAATGGTCGAAGACGTACCAAAAAGTCAAAGGCGTCAAACAAAAAAACGGAGGGAGTATTTAATTAAAGAGGTAATTTTTTAAAAAAACTCACTGTAGTTAATTTTATAAATGCATATTAATTTTTGAATTATATTTGCTATTAGGTAAAAGATGAGCTTTTTAAAATGCCACAGGCTGGTTTTCATGTCTCAGCTGTCCAGCATCGACTCTCTCATACCATGAGAGGCAGGTAAGTTGAATCTTTTAGTATTTTATTAAGTGTAGATAGGATAAATCTTATGAGGACCTGCTTTTGTAACTTAAAAAATTAATTTTAGGGATGATGAGCTAAAGGATCACGAAAATTTTCTCAAATCACTTGGTATCGTGGGTTTAACAAAGCACAGTGAGCTATTTGAAGAAACAATTGCCCCTCCCGAATTCAAGGAAAAGTAAGAATTATTTACATTATATTTAGATCACAATTCATTTTATATCTTTTTTTGCCTATAACATAAATACTTTGCAGTGACATGGACAAGGATAAAGTGTAAGTGCAACCTTGTCGAAGATCTCTACGGAGGGATGTTCTTAACGAGTAAAGTTCTTGAGTCTATTTTATCCTTTGTTCTACCATTACCATAAAATGTGCTATATAAAACATTGTGCAATTTTGTTCGGTCTAGGCCTCAAGATAGACCTCCTACCTTGGAAACGCGCATGAGGAGAATTAAAGAGCTAAAGGAATCAATAAAACGCGTGGAAAAATTTATTCCACTACAGGAATCAGTATCAGTATCGGCGGCTAAAGCCGCCGACACAGGTCCAACATACAAAAAAATGTGGAGCTTTTATATGTTGAATAAACAACTTTGCTCACTTGGCTATCAGCGCACGGCGCGGCGTGTGCTCCCTGCAGGTCGCGGGTTCGAGCACCGCTGCGCCCCCTGATTTTATTTATTTTATCTGTGTCGGCGGCTATGTTTCTACTGCCGACACAGATCCCTCCCCTGGCTACGGTTTGCGCCCGTGACTGGCACGTGGGTCCGAGTGAGGGCAAGAGAGAAGGCGGCTTGAGGGAGGGTCTATGTCGGCAGCAAATAATTAAGCCGCCGACACAGACTCTGCCGGCAAACATAAAAAAAAAAAATCGAGCCGATACAGATTGAATATACAACTTTGCTCACTTGGCTATCAGCGCGCGGCGCGGCGTGTGCTCCCTACAGGTCGTGGGTTCGAGCACCGCCGCGCCCGCTGATTTTATTAGTTCATCACGTTTCATCAGCACACGGCCAAGTTTCATAAGCATACGACCAAGTTTCGCTAGTATATGGGTAAGTTTCATTAGTGCTTTCTTCTAGTTCACATCAAAAAAAATGAAAAAGTAAAAAATTCAAAAAATTCAAAAAGTATTTAAAATGGGTTGCTCTCGATTTTAGAAGAATTATGAAATTTATTCCACGCATTTTAAACACTGTTTGAAATTTGTACAAAAATCAGAAGTTAAAATAAAAAAAAACGTGGCTATGTGTGCATGGCTAACTAGTCGTTCTGCATGTACGCACGCGGGAGCGGGGGGTTCGTTCGATTGGCGCTGTGACGGGCGATCGAACGGCTCAGCCAGGTCCGGACGGGGCGCCAGGCGTCGGACGTCCGACGCCTGGCGCTGCCCCTCAAGATAGACCTCCTACCTTGGAACCGCGCATGAGGAGAATTAAAGAGCTAAAGGAATCAATAAAACGCGAGGAAAAATTTATTCAGGTGACAAATTGTTATATAAACTTTTGAAATATTTCAGCCGTCTGTTATATATCTATCTTTTTAGGGGTAATATTATATATCTTCTAAATGTACTGTTGCAGGTGATGGGTGCAAGGTTATCTATAGAAGGGAAAAACAGAAGATTGAAGGAAATAGCTGCAATGCGGATTGAACTCGGCAAGCTTCTCTAGAGCAAGAGGGGTGAGATTATTTACAAAACATTTGAGTTACTTGACTATGCTTTTGTACTATATGTCCTTGCCTCCAATACTGTTGTACTGAAATGGAGAGGGGGGTGGGTCTCTGACTAGGTTTTCAGTGAACAGCATCAATGGAATTAATTTGATTTTGCTGAATTTACTCTGTTAGGTGGAAACCTCTATTCCTAGCATGTGATGATGCAAAGTTTCTGACCCTGAGCAAAAGAGGTCTGGCACTAGGAAGGGAGGGTCATGATTCGTTTAGATTGTGTCATGTGACAATCCACTGTCATATTTCCTTACTGGTGTGTGGCCTGTGTGAAACATGGTGAATGCGTTGGGATGAGTTATTGCATCTTCAGTAAAGTCCTGTTTTGCTTCTAGCTAGTAAAGTTTCTCTGTGATATTCGCCATGTTTACTTCTAGCGAGGTTTCGTCGAAGTATATTTTGTATCATATTGAATGACTAGTTCTACATTAGAACCGTGATTACTGAGTACTGGTAATGTTTTATAAATAGTTGGCTGAGACACGGAAAACGCCCGACAACATTGACTATGTGTGTGCCGCCTTTGTCACTCTCCTTTACACGCCTCGACGGGAGAGCCGACTGCTTGTTGCCTTGTTGGACGAGTTGAGTGGAAGGAAGGAACATGCACTGCAGGCTGCAGGGCAGGCTGGCAGCGCGCAATGTTCCTGTGCGGCCTCCGTCCTTCGCCCGCGACCTGACCAACCCAAGCGACGGACGGACATGGACGGGTCCCGTCGAAATCGATGGGGTTTCCGCGGTGCTCTCTCCTCCTGCCTCTGCGGCGGCGCGGCATTGCACTGCACGGCGCAGGGGCGGTGGCGCCGGCGCTGCAGCGGCGCCGCGGCGGGGCGTTAAATGAGCTGGATTCGTCCGTCCGTGCGGCCGGCGCTGCAGGAGCGGGAAAGAAATCGGCACGTTTCGGGAGATTAATGGGCTAAAAACATTGATCATGGAAGAGTCTTCTTCTGCTTATTATATCAATTGCTTTGCACATCAACTTCGTTTCGGCGGTGGTCCTCTCTCTCGTCTCACCTCGTCTCGTCTCGTCTGGTCGTCCTTGGATCCTTCCGTCCCTCTCGACCCCGATCCTATACTTCATAGCTCGGCCGATAGGCCTATTTCAACTAAAGCCCGACATATGTGCAGGCTGTAGCAGCAAACTGGCGCCGAAGCCCAAACCATCAGCTCACTTCAGGAGGACACAATCGTTGTATTATTATAGGAGAATTATTATTACTCCCTCCAGTCATAAAAACAAGTCGCTGTTGATTTTTTATTACGCCTCTGACCATTCGTCTTATTCAAAAAACTATGTAATTTATCATTTATTTTGTTATGATTTATTTTATCACTAAAGTTACTTTAAGCATGTACTTCTCAGGCCGTTCCTCAAAATGAAATGCTTGGTAACTACAACTTGAATATTGCATTTTATCGGGGCTTCAAGTTGGGTTTTGGGCTTTGGATTTTTTGTTTGGGTTAGGCTCGGGCCTAAAAAATAAAAATATTGTTGGATTGGGCAAGGCTCAGACTTGCCTCTAGAGCACCAAGCTTTTTAAAGCCATAAACAGGTCTAATTCGTAGCTAGTCGTGAGTAGGGATGTAACGGGGACCCGTTCCCCGCTAACCCGCGGGGAATTCCCCTATTAAGGTTCGGGTTTGGGTGAAAAATCCCCTCCACGGGGATAGAACTGGGGATAAATCAATCCCCATCGGGTCTAGCGGAGGCGGGTTTGGGATCCTGTCCTTCGAACCCGTTAACCCGTCCTCGCGTTAGACCACAGTACACAAGCCCAGCAGCAGCCTGCAGCCCAAATGGCCAACATATCGATGCAGCCTGCAGCCCATCAAAATCAAGTACTACTCAACCCTAAATCCCTAATCGGTGCCCTTAGCAGCTCAGCGCCTCAGCCGTCGCCCTCACCTTTGCCCTCGCGGCCTCGCCCATCGGCCATCGCCCCTCAGTCCCTTGCTCCCTCACCCAGTCGGCGATGAGCGCCCAGTCGCCCTCTGGCCTCTGCCCTCGCGTCGATGGCGCGACGAGTGCGGGGCTAGGGCGCGACAGCGGCGAGCACGGGCTAGGGCGCGTCGACGGTGCGATGAGCGCGGGGTTAGGGCGCGACAGCGGGTGCGGCGAGCGCGTGTGTGGGAACGGCGAGCGCAGGCGTGGGATTGTGGGAGTGAGCATCGGCCATGTCTTCTCCCTCTGCACCTGTTAGCTCCGACGGCGATGAAACAAGGTGAGGAATGAGATCCCCTTCCCCTTCCAGTCTCCAGAAGTGTTGCCGGTATGGATTTGTGTCTGTTCCATACTTCCATGGTCTACGATGCGCTTTTGATTCACTAACCATGCCCAACGCTCTGATTCGCTAACCCACGAAGGGATGCCGGCATGGACCGGCCACCACCAGCGCTTGTGATCGTTGTCTGTGTAAGCTCTATGCACTATATAAATTATGTTTGTGAGTTGTGAGCTGTGACTTGTGACTTGCAAGTTGTAACTGTCACTATGCACTAATGCACTGGATATTTGAATTTAATACTTGACATGGAAAAAACATTCCATTTTGCTCTTGAACAAACAAGATAGGATTTCAATCCAGTGATTTTTATGTCAGTTATATCCAACAAAGGAAAGTTCAATTTTTTCTTTCTTTGGTGCAAAAAAATAATAGGTTTTGACATGTATAAATATTATGCCCCTCTTATATGCTGGCGGGGATGGAGCCCCCATCCGGTACGTACCCGATACCCGCACGGGATGGATATGGGGAAAATGTCATCCCTGCAAGCGGGGGGCGGGGGCAAGGCTCAGACTTGAATATTGCATTTTATCGGGGCTTCAAGTTGGGTTTCGGGCTATGGATTTTTTGTTTGGGTTAGGCTTGGGCCTAAAAAATAAAAAAATTGTTGGATTGGGCAAGGTTCAGACTTGCCTCTAGAGCACCAAGCTTTTTAAAGCCATAAACATGTCTAATTCGTAGCTAGTCGTGAGCCAGTATAACCAGATCAATCCAGAAGATCGAGTTCGATTGTATTGATGACTCAATGACGTGTTATCTAGTTAAGGTGAGGAAGCCAGAACGACACTACAAACATTGAGACGTTATCTGGTTGCAAGCTGGAATGACATATAAATTGATTTCAAGAAATTTAAGTTTTGATTTGTTTTGCGATTTTGATTTAAACACTTTGAGCTCGGCTAGGATTCTAATTTTGTTATTTCATGTTTGATTTTGGATTTAAATTAAAGTTTAGGGAGCGTTCTTGGCTCGAGTTAAATGTCAAATTGGAATTTAAATTTTGCAAAAGTATTTTGAAAATTCCAAAAATTTGATGTTAAGCTATTTGCACTGGGTTTTGGAGCACGTTCCACTGGGGTTCACCCCTTCACTACAGGAGACAGCAACACTCTCGACGGTTTCAGCCGTCGATAAACATAGCAAAACCGTCGATATTTATTAGTCTCGACGGCCAGCCGTCGAGCAAACGTCGTCGAGAGAGAGTAGTAGTATCGACGGTCTGGCCGTCGACACTATTAGTATCGACGGCTGACGCTACAGTGGTCGACACAGATGGCCAAGACGCCGTTTGACGTCAGAGCGCCATAGTCTCGACGGCCACCATAATGAAGCCGTCGATAAAGAGAAAAGTGGGCCCCACCATAGGGCATGTTTGGTGGCATGGCAAGGGCAAGCAGTGTCGACATCCGATAATTGGCCGTCGATAAAGCCACCGTAGTATCAACAGCAAATTCAGGCCGCCGGCACTGTAATCCCTCAGACAGTATCAACGGCCGTACAGAGGCCGTCGACACTGCGCCAGTACATAAAAAAATTATTTTAAAAACCATAAAAAAACACAAATTTTAGCGGCTGCTCCCAGCAGCAGCAGCAGCCGCAGCCGCACCTGCAAACCCAAACACCCCGACATTTCAATATACCCCTCGTCGCATAAAAGCGACCACAATTCATCAAAAGCACATATATAACACATCGAAATTAATCAACACACATATATAACACATCCAAATTCCAGCACATATAATATAACACATCCAAATTCCAGCACATGTAACACAACCAAATTCATCACATAACACATTCAAGTTTCAGTTTCAAAATAAATGCAATGAACCTAGCGATCTATTGATCCGGATCGCTCGGCCGAGGCTCGCTTGACGGGGGTGGATTGGACTGCTGGGTAAACATCGGCGGGGCGCTCGCGAAGAGGTCCGTAACCCAGGTGGGACCCTCCTGGCTCGCAGATGTGTCTCCTCCCTCCGTGGCGTGAAGTTTACCGATAGCCGCTGAACCAGAACCCTGCATATGTAGCACATATAAACGGTTTACAAGATTTATAAACGGTTCGCAACATGAAACACGACAGGCATGAGATCACGAATGAAAATGTGATAGTCGTGACTTTTCATTCCGTGTATCTTACCATGAGCAATGTTCACACGACGACCAATGTTAGCTGCGTACCCGTCAGCGAACTTTAACTGTCTCTCGAACCACTCGAGAACTTCTATCATCTGTGCGACTGTCAGGCAATACGGAGCCTTGGGCTTTTTTGACCTTCCTTCTATCATATTCATTGATTGTCGATTACATATTTCAGCGCAATCGAGGCGTGCCTTGACATTATCCTTGGTCTTGTCAGAAATGTCAAAATTGCTCCCAAAGATTGCTTGTGACACATTCATCTCTTAATGCATAACATCAAAATTATGGGGTAATAGCAAATCGTTGGAATAAGGAAGTGAGTATAAACTACATTTTTATGTCCAATGGTGTGACACGCCGTAGCCCTCGTAAACACCATTTCTTCCTTCCACCAACTCGGATTGCGGAGCTTTGATGGCAACCATGCTCATCCGCCCACGTTTTTGTCCTTTGATAATGGTATTTTTGCGGAAAGCATTTCTCTGTTTTCTGAAAGGATGATCTAGCTTAAGAAAAGCACGATGACAGTCAAACCAACATGACTTCCCCCGTTTGTTAACTGGAACGCACTTGTGTCATCCATACAAACAGGATATGCTAGCTTGCCATGCGTACTCCATCCAGAAAACATTCCTTAAGCCGAGAAATCATGAATAGACCACAAAAAGCAGCCCTCATGAAAAAGTTGGTATTGGTCTTCCTATCATATGTTATTGCTCCATTGTTATTGCTCCATTCTCCCATAATCCATTCAACTCTTCGACCAAAGGTCTCATGAAAAAAATCGAGATTCTTTTCCGGATTCTTTGGACCAGGCACAATGAGTGATAGAAACATGAACTCCTCTTTCATTAAAAGTGATGGCGGAAGGTTCATTGGCATAGTGAACACAGGCCAACAGGAATACGATGCAGCGATCATATTGAAAGGGGTGAACCCATCGGTGGCAATAGTTAGGCGCACATTTCTCGGATCAGCTGCAAAATCCGGATGTTTCTAATCGAAGTGCTTGCACGCGTCTCCATTTGACGGATGTACCATCAAGTCGCCCTTCGTTCTTTTACCCTCCTTATGCCACCTCATCTGCTGCGCCGTCTCTTCGGTTATGAAACACCGTTCTAAATGTTTAGTCAGCAGGAAATAACGTAGCACTTTCCTCGCCACACTAGTCTGCCTCTTATTTCATTGACCGTCCTCTAACTCGACATATCTAGACTCCCACATTTATCACAAGACAGTTTAGCTGCATCATTTTTATAGTATAACATACAATGATTTGGACAATAGTGTATCTCCTCATATGTCATTCCGAGACCACCTATCAGTTTCTTACACTCGTACCAATTAGGAGGCAACTTGTGACCTTGAGGAAAGACATCGGACCACAAGGATATGAGCTCGTCGAAACAGTTGATAGAAAAATTATATTCACTACAGGAATCAAACTCAGTGTCGGCGGCCAAAACCGACGTCATTGGTCCAAAAAACCGACGTCATAGGCCTATGTCGACGGCTGGCCGACGACACAGATCCGCCGACACTGCTTGGACGACACTGCTCACTTTTGTTGGCGGCCAAGCAAATTCCCGATGTCATTGCTCCCCTCCCCCTCCCTGCGCCCTGCCCCCCAGCCCCTCCTCTTTGACGTCGGCCAGCCATAGGCCGCCGACACAGCCCCCCTATCAGTGACGTCGGCCAGAGATGTGGCCGACGTCACTGCCCTCCCCTCCCTTCCCTCCCCCTGCTCCCCTGCCCCCTCTTTGACGTCGGCCACACAAGGGCCGCCGACACAGCCCCCTCCTCAGTGATGTCGGCCACATCTCAGGCCGACGTCATTGCTCCCCTCCCTTCCTTGCCACCGTGCCCCAACCCCCCTCTTTGACGTCGGCCAGAAACAGGCCGCCGACACTGCCTCCCCATCAGTGACGTCGGCCAGAGCTATGCCGACGACAAAACCCCCTCCTCCCTGCCCCCTGGTCACCACCAATGACGTTGGCATGGCCAAGGCCGACGTCACTGCTATTGTTCCTGTAGAAAAATTACAGGAAATTGATATGAAAACCCAATTTCAACCTGCAAAAATTCATATTACACAACAGAATTCCAAGCCACAATTTTTCTCACAATATCCACATATAATCAGCTGCTCGACACCATAATTTCGAGCACATACACATTCACAACATTTGTAAACAAACAATTCACCGATAAGACTTAAAATTGTCCAATTACGTCACATAAGGTCCAAAGAATCCAAAATACATCACAAATAGGCAAAATCGCGACGATATGGTTCAAAGAGTCTAGAATAGTGCAAAGTACACATAGGAGTAAGTTTTAATACATATAGGATATGTATCAAAACGATATGCTTGCTCCTTCCACTCCTCCTCCTGCCTCCGTTGCTCACGCTTCTCTTCCGCCTGCCTCCGCTCCTCTTCTACCTTCTTTTGAAGCTCGTTCTGTTGTGTCAGCTGCTCGATCAGCTGCTGCTGAGCTTGTAGCTATGCTTGGGTCGAAGAGGAGCCCATCTTTCGACGCTCCCATGACCGCTTCCTGAAGGCGTCGCGAGGCAGCACAGAGTCCAAAATGCCCAGCCGACTATGAGCCATCCCACTGAACCCGTCGTAGATGACGGCGATGTCTGGCCCCATGGCCCTGGGGTCACACTGGTCACCGTGCTTCTCCCTCACGAGCGCACCATATGCATCCTGC
>SPJY01010914.1:1634781-1662201 GCA_005191435.1 Raddia distichophylla | reverse complement strand
TATTTCCTGCAGAAGATAAACAAGAAACGAGCCAGCAAGGGGAAAAAGAGAGCAAGAACAGGCTCTAAGAAGAGCAAAGCGAGTTTTGGAAAACACGCTAAAAAGACCTACCCGCCCGAGACTTAATTTACCCGGGTACGTCCCTCGATAGCGTTAGTGTCACCTCGGCGAATGCGGAACCGACGCTAGGAGTGCCCGTTGCGATGAGAATCGGCTTACGGTGGGCAGGACTCCGTTGGTGGTGCATTGCTCCGGATTACCGTGCCAGGAAGGACTTAGCATGGATAAAAAAGACGTGTGCGGGCAAGTGCAGCCCCGCTGTGGCTAAGACCGCTAACCAGGGAAGGCGATCGGGACCTTAATTAGCCGGGAATTTCAGCCGTTGCATGCAAGCAGGGTGAATGAGCAGCTGCATGCAAGTTTCGGCTGGGCTCCAAAACTCCAGGAATAATGCTTGAGTCAGTTACCATCCGCTGCGTACGGCATGCTTCAGCTGTGGGATGGTGCAGCTTCTGTGGACGCATGTTACATGAAACGGATGGTGTAGTCAGTTACTAGTAGGTGTAATTGTTTTGGCTTTATTTAAGGTAATACAAAGTCTGAGAAAAGCGGCAAGTTGAACCGCACCAAACTGCTGTGTTCTACTCCCCTGTGTGCTGTGTGAGTGTGTGTGTTCATTCCTCTGTTCTTGCCGGAGGCGCCGCCGCCGCCGATTCCGGCGGCTGCCTGAACAAACCTGAGAGGACCTTTGTGCAAAACAAAATTTTCAACCAAATAATTCATCCATCAAATAAGCGGTAACAGTGAGATGGAGAGATTAGAAAGCTTGTGAACCGAAGAACCGGCGATGCATCTTGGGTTGCTGCATCCTAGACGTCGAATATGACCAGGCCGATGCAGAGAAATGCAAAAATATCGCATCTTTGTTCTTTTATCCAGTCACAAATAAATCGAAGCAAATGGAAACGTCGGTTTGGCCGTCGTTCCCTTTCTGTCTGTCTCTCATTGGGTAACATTTTTAGCAGTAGGAGAGAGGGCCGTGGCGGCAGTGGCGACGGGTAGGAGAGAGGACCGCAGCGATGGGGGGGAGGGGAAGAAGCGGCAGACGGCAATAGGCAGAGAGTGGGGAGATGAAGGTGGAGTGCCCGCCTGATCCGGGCTGCCCCGAGGCGACCGTCGCTGGATCCGGTGTAGCGGCTGGCCGTGGGCAGCTACATCCTGGAGCCGGGGTACGCACAGGAGAAAGCGACGGCGGGAGGAACCTGACAGATGGGGGCGGCCGTAGGCAGAGGCAGGCGGCGGAGGGGAGACGGCGGCGGCGAAGGGGGGAAGACGGACGGGAGGCGGCGGGGGACCGCGCCGTATGCAGACGGAAGAAGAGCCGGAAGAAGGGCTGGGCGGAGCTCCGGCGCAGGCGGAGGCCGATTCGGGAGGAGAAGGCGGCGGCAGCGCCGGGAGAGGATGTGCCCGCACGGGGGGGAGAGGAGAAGAAGAGGCTGAGGCAGGAAGCGGGCGGAATGAGGGGGGAGAGAGGCAGGCGTGAGGCAAAGCGGTGGGGCGGAACCCTGGAGTGGCAGCGCGGGTAATTTTCGGCGAACAACAGGTGCATCTAGGAAGGCAAAAAAGGCAGCGGTGTGAAGATCGATAAACTACGGGGGGTGGATAAAAAAGCGAGAGAGGAGGGAAGAACTGAGGAGGGGCTGGTTCGGGAATCCGCGAGGACGGAAGGCGAAAATTGTGTAACACAGGGTTTTTTATGCAAAGTGGGCAGCCCGAGGGATGGGGCAGGTGGAGGGCTGGATCTGGGCCAGCGCGTCGAGATCCGGGGGTCCATGGTTTTGAGGCGACGTGGACAGCGCGGGGAGGCTGCAAATGGCAGTTTCGGCTACGCCTTATTAGTGTTGGGTGAATAAGGGAACCAAACTTCTTCCACTCGAAGAGGGTGACGTTGCAATGATGTTGGCAACGCAATGATGGAGAATCAATTTTACCCTACCTCAGACCCTTCCCGGATGAAGTAATAAACCTATTGTCGGGAATAAAATCACAGCCCATTGCTATGGCCCACTCCCTGACGGCTCAATCGAACAGCCTACTAGGGCTCAGCTCCCTAGAAGGCTCTATCAGGTCCATGTGCATCTTGCCGAACAGCCCTTGGCTGGCACGGTGCGTACCGGCCTAGGATTCGTGTTTGAGTCCGACTCGAACAAGAGTTCTGCACGGCTACGTGAAGACCTGGACGCGGTTTCCCGGATTGGAGAAGATGTCGTGATCCCCAAGAATTGGAGTATACCTTATCTACCTCGGGATGTATTTGGCATGTACTGAGTTCGTTACGATCTCGTAGTTAGCCCGGCCCGATTATCTCTCGGTAGGTCGGTTGTTCAACACTATATAAACAAGGTCCCTGCGGCGTGTAGAGGGACCTAAGGCCAATCCTGCGCGATTTAGCACATCATCGCGTATTGCTTTCCTATACACACATAATCTCGCCGAGACCTGTTCGTCTCGTCGAGTTTCCTTCTTGTAATCCTCTTTGATATAAAGAAAGGCTGGACGTAGGGCTATTATCTCCTCTAAGAGTCCCGAACCAGGATAAAAACCCTGTGTCTCCTTGTTGGTCGTTGATTACTGTTTGTCTTGCTCGGCAGGTCTTCTATCTCCCTTTTCTCAAGAACCTTAGTTGACTTGGGACCGATATCCCAATCGTCGACAGTTGGCGCCGACCATGGGGATTAGCAGATCAAGTCTGTTCGAGCATGTCGAACTCACTCAGCGACCAGGAAATTCTTCCTGAAGGGTATGACTCAGAAGAGTAGGATGTCTCATCCCCTGCCAGATCAGATCGATCCGTTCGATCTCGGTCGCTTTCTGTATCTGGGACAGAGGTCTCCGACTATGCTCCTGAGATGGTCTTAGATCAAGCTCCCGTCATTGACGATGATTACGGAACCGATGATCTTTACACCGGTTTAGATCTTTCGGATTCCAGGGCCATGTCGGTGGATTCCTCCTATGGCGACACAGTGATGACACCGTCCAGTGTCCCCTCGCACGGCCGTCGCAGCATCAACATGGCCGGCGCAGGAACTTCAGAGAATCCTACGCGGGCCGCGGCAGCCGAAGAGATCGAGCATGTTAACTCTGCACGGCAACAGGATGGATCTGCACCTACTGCTCGCGAGCAAGATGTTGTTCGCCACAGTCTGGATGCTTCGATCAACCAAACTCTGGCACAGATTCGCGATCAGCGCAAGCGTCAGCGACGCAACCCGCCTCATGTACCTACACCAGATCCCCCGGCAGAATTTCCACCTGCTCGGGATGAATCCCAGTGCAACCAGACTCCGGTCGGGCAAGACGCGGATGCTTCAGGGATCCCAGGACACCTAGATCAGAGTCGGGAACGACTCCAGGCCATGGCAACGGTGCTCAGATCCACCAACCAGGCCGATCTCGCCCGCATGGGCGATGCTGTTGCTTCTCACCTTGAGCGACTGGCCGAAGGCCTTAAGTCCATAGGTGAAGTTAACACCTCATTCGGGCAGCGCAGTCAGCCTGTCCAGATGGATTCGGACAGCGAGCGCTCCGATCGATCGCGTGACCATCGTCGCTGTCAAAGGACGACTCGCCGCGAGCAAGATACCCGTGGTCGCCGTCGCTCGCTAAGTCCCCGTAGTCATCGCGACCACAGGGGCAAGCGAGTGCGCGACGATCACGGACGGTCCCCTCGTGAGGAGCGCATCGTGGAATATGTCATGCCTACCATGACATCTTTGCCGTCACCAATCCTAAAATACAGTAAATAAATTCTCATGTTTATTGGAAAAAAAATCTATCCATTTGATAGTATATAAGTGTATAACAAAACAAGGTCACCCCAGAGCAATATATTTCACAAACACATGAAACATCAATCTGTGTGAACTATAGTTGAATTAAATGATCGAACGTTAGTTGGCCAATCTTGCCAAAGAGAGAACATCGTAGCATTATTCGGTCAGTCACTTGCTTCATTGCTTGGTCAGAGTTTGCAATCCGCTCTTGATTTTACATAATTTGTGGCATTCGAAATGCATGCTTCTTTTGACCAAAGTATGCAAACCCCAGTCCCCACTGAACTTTAATTTGTTTAACTTTGTACAGAGTCCAGTTGACTCAATTCAAGATGCTGCGAAAAATATGCTTGGTCAATATGTGGGTGATAGACCATATTACCATGGTGGGCAAAAATTTTACCTTCATGGCTTGGACGGAATTGGTGTGCCTGCCGTCTTTGCGGCCATGGCTAAATTAGCAAGGACCCGTAGATACAAGTTTCAGCAAGTCATCCATGTAGATTGCTCATTGTGGGAAAGCAAGAGAGCAATGCAGAGGATAATTGCAGAGAACCTAAACCTCAACAACCCGCTCTCACATACTGCCATGTGAGTTCGTCTCAGATCCTCAAAGGTGGCTACGGTCGGCACATCCACATGAACTGACTTCAGTTTCCTCCTCTCCTTTGCTGACATAGCATGCAATGCTTGCCCTTTATCCACCTCGTTTAGGCTAGGAACCTTGTCCTCATGGCGACCATCTTCGTCACGTTCACCTAGAACATCCACCGTATCTTCTTCCTCCAACTCATCTTCTTCCTCCACCTCATCTTCTTCTGCGGCCTCCTCATCCGTGGATTCATCCTCTGATCCTAAAGAGATTTGATCGACATCGACCTCACGTTCTTCCTCCTCAAATAGTCCTTCATTGAAATCATCCATGAGAACAACACTATCGAAATGGTCGGCATGAAATGCTTTAGGTGTTAGATGTGTTTCTCGAACTGTTGCCACCTCTTGAGTCAAGTGCTCTGCAGGCTCTTCTTCCTCCTCAACTCTCTTCATGGCTTATATGAGAGTTGACATCAAGGTACCCGCACGACAAATGTCTATCACCACCTCCCAACAAGTAACATTGAAATTTTTCATTACCTCCTTATAGATACTCCAATCCGACTCCGACGCAATCTTCAACATCACGTAGTGTCCTAGCCTTGCCACAATCAAATCCGCCTTGCAAAAACAATTCACCTTCACCAAAACCACATCTCATCACAGATCGACATTGGAAAACTAAATCTTCATAACTTGGGGTCCTATCAAACAACACAACATCTTCCTTCATATTCTCGAACTCCCCGTTTTCACTAACTGTTCCACCATGAAACAGCCGCACTAAACGATCCATCTACAAAATTTGATACAACTCATGCAATTTCATTAGCCCTATGATACAAAATCATCATTTCCTTTGGGATTGCCCTAACAATCTATTTACATTTTAATCTTTTGCGAGTGGTTTAGATTTTCACGCTTAACAATTAACTACATATATTACTACACCTATTAATCTTAGCTATTAACGATGACCAACAATAAAAAAACCTAACTACAAACATGTATATATCTACACAAGGGCGGAGTTAGCACATAAACGACCGGGTTCATAAGAAGTCAAAAATTTGTAATATCTAATGATTCTCAAAGGCTTCTTTTATATTTGGCACATAGCCCACAAAACTATATACCATGTTCAAAGTGGCATAGCCCAACATTTATCTAAATCTAATTTTGGAGGCCAAGACGATACATACAACTAGTTCTACGTGTTAATAATATAGACAGAAGTTCCATAACGTACGTATGCCACGACACTTAGATCGAACTAAACAACCAAAAATCAGGCCTAAATCGGCATTATTACTCAAACCCTAGTTTTCAAAAAAGTACCAAATGCGATGGATAGAGTGGGAAATGGGAGGGGTGGAGGGGGCATTACCTTGCTAAGAGAGTGAGGCTGCCTTTCCCCTCCTTCGATCCGAGAGGGGGTGGCGGGATGCGGCGGGCGGCAGGCTATGGGCGGCGGCGGCGGAGCACCTGAGCGGGAGGAAGAAGGAGTAACCCGAGCGCAAGAGCTCGGGTTGCTCCATCTTGGCTCTTGTATTTCGCCCTTGCCACGCATCTGCTAGCCCCACTCCAAGTTGCGGCTGATAGGCTGCGCCTTATGAAGGCGAGCTCCTGCTTTGTTAAGAGCGTGCACCCAGCGCGCAACTATAGGAGGAAGCTGGCCAAGGTGCAGCGTCTCCACCGCTACATCGACTCCCTCTCCGTTGTGCCGGTCGAGGATATGACTGGTTCGTCCGGGTGGTCGACCTTGCGGAGCGGACACAAGTCCGCCTCATCAACAACTTCTGGGCACGCCATCTGAGCCTACGCGTGGCCCGGAAGAACCTCGTCGCCCGCTTCACAACGTTGCCCCTTGCCTACACATAGGTGAGGCGGGAGGAGGGCATGCCGTCAACACCAACAATGCCCTCCCAGCCTCGTCTCATGAGACGTTCAGCATAGTTTTTGAAGTTGAAGTTGAAGGGTCGGTGATTTCGATAGTTTCCTGTTTGAAAATTTTGGTCAGAACGCCCACTCATCCCCTGTCTGATCGTTATAGCTGGTTTCTCAATAAATTTAACAATGAATTAGATTACTATTTTATGCAATTTTAACTTTCCTTGTACTGAATGATACAATCAAACCATTGTTACAAGTAACAAACATTCAGGTGATAGTTTGCTTCCCACAAATTAACATGACATATGATAAAACATCATAATCGCCATTATGCTGGATACAATGTAGAATACATGTCCTCCTCCTCATCATCGTCGTCGGCGGCGCTAGGTGGCCGAGCCAGAGTAGGCGCGACTGGCGGGTCAAAGGGATATGCTGTAAAGCGAGGTGCTACTCTTGGTTTTCGTTTCGGAATTTCTGCAAGGTAGAGGTATTCGTCGTCTGGGCCTCGAGGCCCTCGAGGCCATGGAGCTGGATGCTTCGGATATTGTTCGGGCGTTCCCTCTTCCTCTTCCTTTTTTTTCTTGTCAGCCTCTTTCTTTTTTTTCTTGGCTTCCTCTTCCTTTTTTTTCTTGTCAGCAGCTTCCTTTTTTTTCTTGGCGGCAGCAGCAGCAAGTTCTTTGCTCCCACGTGTTTCGTCGCTCAGTTCACCAATGCGAACCATGCCGGCGTGTTCGACGAGCATCCAGGCAACGGTAGTCAGCTCGCCACCACGGCCAAGCTGCTTGGCATGGGACTCCCTGCTGCAGCGGGTGCCCGCATTCAGCAGCTTATCCACCCAAATGTTGAAGAGAAGCTCCAACGCTTCTGAAGTGGACGACTGGACGGCTGCCAGCAAAACCAGAGCAAGACTAACTCCGTTGGAGATATGCCGCTGTATTTCTTTGGATAGATCCCACTTTCTGTCTTTTTGCTTATTATCTTTGCTCAAGGACCAGGCAAGCATCTGCTCTCTTGTCATGTGAAGTGGCTTATCATTTTTGATCTTACCCCATATCCTCTGCTGCAAACCAACGCGGAATTCTTCGTACAGGCTAAGCACGGGCAGTCCTGGTAGCATATCTGGGCGTACAACCACGAGGAACATGAGGTATCGCGACAGCGCCCTGATCGCATTCACACGTGTCACCGAATATTCGCCCTCCATGACTCCAGTACGGCACACAAGGAAAACTTCGGTGCCCAGATGCCAGACTAGGATGTCCTCTTGGAGTTCATGGCCGAATTCCAGAGAATATTCGCCCTCCATGAGTCCAGTACTGCACACAAGGAAACTCTGCAGTGTCCCGCCACGGTTCTTGTATGCCTTCTGACCCCAATATTTCGTGATATCTCTCATGCTGTAGGCTCTCTCTTCTGCTAAATTTGATGTTGCCTCCGGATTGTATGTCGACTCCAAAATTTCCTGTATCCTTTCAAAGACCAATCTCTTGACACCATATGGAAGCTCCAGGCCTTCCGAAACCGAATAATGGTGCTCCTCCCAATTATCTTTCAGGCCAACCAAACCTGCAAATGTGCTGCACATAGTGCTGGTTGTGTCATGAGTGCACTCGTGCAATAAGTTGTACTGCCCAATGACGCCTGACCACAGCCTGTAGCTACCTGGTGTCCATTTTCCGGCAAGCGGCCGGTGCAGATCAAGAAACACCATGACACGACGCAGGCTGTGCCATCTCCCGCTGCACAAAACAGCATGGTGAAGCCTGCACTGTGGCCTAGCGTCCAAGAAGGCATGGGTCCAGGTCGACCCTAGTGCGCCGAGCAGCCATATCAGATCAAGCAGGAAGGCAGAAACCAGCAAGGAGTAAGTGATGAGAACATCCTCCCATCTCTGGCCATCCTTGCCGTACAAGCAGAACAACCCGATGGCGACGGCGGTGGCAAGCGGCGAGACGAAGCGGATCAAGTATCCCCAACAGGTGTGCACCACCGTGCCGGCCTTGGTGTAGAGGATGTCGTACATGAGGGACAGCTCCATCTCCACCACCTTGGTCATAGACTCCCATTCGTAGCAGAGTAGTATTTTCCGGCTGGCCTCATAACTAGCCGACAGTGTGTCAACCGAGGAATCAACCATGGCACGCCTGCAGATACTGAACAAGCTGTGTGCGACGAGCAGAGCATCTTCATCATCTAGCTTCCATCGAGTACTCACAGGTCCACTGAGCCTGGTTGGCTGTTGCTTCTTGCTTGAGCTCCGGATTTTGCCCAGGTCACCTTGCCATTGAGCATATGCCTTCTCAATATACTTGGCCGCGCCGACGACGAAGATGATAATGGCTGCCGGGAACAAGGTCCCGCTGCTGCCACCCGTATATATATACTTCCACAGGACATAGATTGCTGTACCGAGGTTGGAGATGATCTTTAGCACCTGGCGCCCTGAGATCTTGTTGTCCTCCAGGGAGAGAGAGCTGATGTTGTCCGGGCCACCCAGATGCAGCACCAGGAAGGGAGCCCAGAACGCAACGAGCTGCCGCTGGCGTGACGCGCTGCCCGTGGACAGGTTGCCCAGGGCGTACGCCGGGGCCCCCTCGGCCACTTGGTACGCCAACGATAGCACCAAAGTACATAGGCCAGTGGCTCTACGCCTACGGATGCAGGCCAAGAGGACGAGGAGAATGTGGGCACCCAAGCTGAAAATCACCACCACTCGAACAAACCATGGGTTCAAGAACTGCATCATCCGGTCCACCCATCCAGGCATGGCTCCTGTAATGTACTGCAGTTGAGATTACGCAATGGCAGAGTCAGAAATTCTGAGTACAATGCGAAATCAAAACCAGCAGAGGCCTCACTGAGCACCAGGGCAATGAGATGTGTGGGCAGCGAGAATGGCGTGGGCAATGAGACGTGTGGGTAGCGAAGTGAGCACGAGTCTTCCTTTTATAGCTGAAGTGTGAATTAAATTATCATAAACATGCCATTTATTACTCACTAATTAATCCTTTACTAATTAAACAGGGTTCAAATACTACTGGCAGACATGATAAGACGTGTGCGTGGTAGGCAGGATAAGACATCGAATAACCGCTCACCAGCCTTACAATCAACACCGGCGTCTGTGCGCACCGACGAAATCCAAAGTGTGTTTAAATTATCATAACTGACGGCGTGTTCTCCGCTCAACCACTGCGGATCACACCCCTAGTCAGATTTCTATCCTGCTAGCCGATCGACCGAGCTCAGTTCGATTTGAGCGTGGGACGCAGCAAAGAGCAACACACGGGGATTACCCAGGTTCAGACCCCCCTGCGGGTAATAGTCCTACTCCTGCTGAGCCTTAGCTCTTTTCCGTGTTGTGGTTGAATGGAATGTGGTTACAGAATGCTCCCCCCTCTTCTCTCTCTCCCCTTTTTATACAAGTCTTGGACTGGCGGAGAGAGCCGAGGGGGTAGGCAGTACAGTACGCTTAGTACACTGACAAGACATGAGGGACGCGACAGAAAAGACGAAAACTTGCTGCTGCTCACGCCGAGCGGCGCCGCCCTCGCGTGCTCCGCAAGTGGCCTCTGACCCGCACAGACACACCGGTGAGACTGCGGGTGGGGCCCAGCCTGCTCCTCCTGACGCGGGCGGCTATCTTAAGCAAACCCTCTCTCTGCCGGTCAATTCCGCTGCGCCACAGTGACAGCCGCTCAGACCTGCCGGGGTCACTGTAGCGGTAATCATTTCTTCAGCTGTCTATCCGCGCGTGATGTCGCATTGAATGCGCTCGTCCTTCGCAGCAGGGGAAGCCTTCGCCCCGAAGACTCCTTCCGGGACGCTCCCTGCCACGCGGGCCCCACTTGACAATGGGAGGCCCTACGCGCGCCGAGGGGCTCGCCCACGCGCCCGCCTAGCGCGTGGGGCCCTCGCCCGGCGCGCTGATGGGCTCACCCACACGCTGGGGCCTGGTTGCCCGCCTGACGTGTGGGGCCCTCTCGCCCACACGTTGGGGCCTGGTCGCCCGCCCGACGTGTGGGGCCCTCGCCCGGTCTTCTGAGCTGCTCGCCCACGCGCTGGGGTCTGATCGCCCGCCTGACGCGTGGGGCCCTCTTGATCTTCAGGCCAAGAGGACGAGGAGAATGTGGGCACCCAAGCTGAAAATCACCACCACTCGAACAAACCATGGGTTCAAGAACTGCATCATCCGGTCCACCCATCCAGACATGCCAGACATGGCTCCTGTAATGTACTGCAGTTGAGATTACGCAATGGCAGAGTCAATATCGCATCTGTATGCTTGGAACAGAAAACGCTGCAATTAATTAACTGGAAACTATGTAAAAGCACAGTACACATTGATGCTTCATTTCTTACCAGCGGGCTTGTGGATCATTCAAGGACCTGGTGTTCTAACAAATACAGTGATCCACAGCAGTGGTTGCTGCTATCTATAGTCGGATAGTTGGTTATACTTATATGTGGACTGTAGACCCAGCAAATCGACTTGGCTTCACACTTTCACAGACCCCCTCAGTTTAGCTTGCTCGGCTAGAGCGAGCAACTAGTGTAGAGTAAGAAACTAAGGATACCTTCAACATGGGAGTACAAGCATCAGCACATGGAAATCTATGTACGTATATGCGCACCTAATCTGTACGTTTTTGAAATAAACAATCCCTTCAATTCATCAGCTAGCTTGAATTACTGAATCGATCTGCTCATTGCAGTACTACAATGCCGCCTGCCCGCTAGGCTGTCAATTCTGCTTGTGAGCTCCACATGTACTGAAATGTTTGTTTTTGACGCCAATTCATCACTCAGCTCGTTCTTTCTCATGGTCCTAGTGGTTATTCTGTTTGCGCTCCTTCTGAGCAGAACCATGAGCACATGATAATTAATTGAAAAACATATATTCATTCACCTACCATGTAGCTCTTGTTGTTATTCTGCTTGCGCGCGTTTTGAGCAGGACCATGAACACTTGTTAATCAACAAACTTTAGATTCATTCACCTACCACGTAGCAATTGTTAATTAACAATAACGACTAGGACCATGAGAAAGAACAAGTGATGAGTTGGGTGTCAAAACAAACATTTAGGTACATGTGGTGCTCACATGGCGCTGCCCGTCGGCGTCCCTGGATAAAAATTCTAATCTCAGCGCGCGGGCGAGCTCCATCTCCCCGATTCTTTTCTGCGATCCCCATCGAGCTCTCTCCTAGGGTTTCGCCTTTCTCCATAGCGCCGCCTCTCACCCCGCGCTCTCTCCCCAGCGCCGCCTCTCACCCAGCGCCGTGGATTCGCCGGGCCTCGCCGCGCCCCTCAACAGCAACACCGCCCCTCATCCCGCGCCGGAGTCGCCGGGCCTCGCCGCGCGCCCCTCCCCCCAACAGCGGCGCTGCCATCCCTCGCCTCGCCGCGCCCCACCGGCGCCATGGAGGCGCTGCCACTGTGCAGCGCCGACGAGCCGCAGGACGTCCAGGAATTAAATGTGTTGCTTGTCTTTTGTTCAGTGTGCTGCCACTATGTACTTTGTTAAATTGTGTTGCCACTATGTATTTTGGAGAATATGTATTTTAAACGTTGTATGTATTTTGCACAAACTTGATTAGCTTCAGACATTTCGAAGCTGAAAGTTGTAAAAAATTCAAACCGGAGCACTTGTGTCAATTCTGAAAACGTATAGCACCTAGAGCACTTGTGTCAATTCTGAAAACGTATAGCACCTGGAGCACTTGTATGTTTCATTTTGTCGATGAATGAATTCTTAAGTTCAAATTGATGAGCCTCGGAATGAGACAAGGGCACCGCCACTAAAGCAAAGAAGAGCGTGGGGCCCACCGGATCAGCACAGGGCGACCCGCCGCGCCTATAAAAGGAGAGACCCCGGACCCAGTCGGGGCCAAGTTTTTCAGGCCATAAGCATGTGATTCCAGTGCGAACCAGCACACGCATCCGAAGCTTCCTCAACGGTAGTCTTAGTCCTTAGCCTCTGAGTGTCCGAAACTCCCTTGTAAACTCGAGATCGGTGCCTTCAAGCCCGGTCTCGGCACCTCTATACTGTTTTCCACCACATAATCAACAAGAGCTGGAGTAGAGCTATTACCCGGCAGTGGGGGCTCGAACCAAGGTAAATTGCTTGTGTCTTGACGGTTTGTATTCCTTTCTGCCTTCTTCTCCCCCTTCTTTCTCTCACCATACGACGGATCTGTACCTGGATCGCCAAGTCGCACCAGGCTTAGTCCGGGAAGACCGCGCGGCCTGAGTCCCCGCAGGCTCGGCCGCCCCCCGGGCTGTTGAGAAGGGTTGTCGTTGGACCTCACTCTAACTACAAATTCGTCTGCCGGTCCGTGGACCCGCTGCCCTTCAGGGGCGCATTTCCCAGACACCGACAGTGATGGTAGCTGATCTTGGGAGCTATCACCGAGCACATATCCGGTATCCAGGTTTATATTCGTTTCAATAGAGATGGCTCCAATGGAATATAGTCGCCCGAGTTGAGAATTAACATGCCCGGTTGTCCTTGAGCAACCCGTATGTTAGCTTTCAACCACATGGGACAATGAGTGGGCATTATCTCCATTAAACCGAGTACAAAACTAAGGGGGTACTACACCTTTCGAAGCATGGGCAAGGATAAAATAAAAACCTAACTACTCCTAATCTAGAACATGACCTCAACTCCGCCCAGTCATGCCTTCGACATCCTTGGAGTACCATTCTTGAATTGCCTATGCTCCGCTATGATTTCATGAACTCCAAGAAGACTATAATGACCTTGAACTTTGTAGTACCCCGTCATCAATACAACTAATCATTTAAAGGCTCAACCGAGCTCACAGGCGAGGTCCCCTCCAGGCTGCCTCTTCTTCCCCTCACGCGGTGGTGGCAGCGACCTCCAGCGCGGCGCGACGACAGGGGAGGGAGAGAGAGAAGGGAGGAGAGAGATGGGAGATAGGAGGAAGAAGAAAAAATGGATGACATGTGGGCCACCATTTAGCCACGGTGGTAGGATTAGTCACCCAAATGGGATTTGCACCTAAACAAGCAATTTTAAGAATGCGCTTTTTGAATCTCAGAGTTTGTGGACCTGGATGGCACCACACTACAAGTTTAAGGACCGCCAGTGCATTTTACTCTTTTAAAATTTAAAAATTTGGTTCACATCCATTCAAATTTAAATTTTAATAGGTTCAAATTTGAAAATTTGAAATTCGGTTCAAAATTTAAAATTATACCAAATTTGTAATTTAAAGTTTAAATTTGGCAAACTTGAAAGATCAAAATTTGAACTCGGCCAAATTAAAACACAAGCGAAGAGATGAGAGGGCGTGGTAGCCTCATGGTGTTAACATGGCATCCCACATTATCAAAAGCCGTCCCACATATGCAAATCCTCTCCAAAAAACACCCGTTGATCGGTCAAAGAACTGGGCAAGCCTGATTCTAATATGTAGAGGACTGGTCACGGTCTTGAGTTCAGGGACTAAATTGATCGTTGAGAGACCATTTTTTTCCGGTAAATAATATTACTACGGATGGTATATGAGTGACCATTTATGAAACAATGTGGCAATATCTTGGGACGCATGTTCTCGAACATACTATCTCTCTGCTTCCAATATTTTGTCTTGGGAAACTTCTACTGTGTTTGCGGATGACACAGGCCATCCATTCCCTCAAATCTAACACTCCACGATGGAAGGTACACAGGAAAAGGTACTTAAGTACCGGTGGAGGTACACAAGTGGAGAGGGTAAGCGGTCATTTCGCATCTAATTAATGAGGGGAAAAATCGTCGTGTCACTATGTCAGAACTCAGAAATCTCATAGACCTCGCCGCGCCCTCCCTCGCCGGCTCGCCGTCGCCAAGCAGCTCCACACTGGCTCGACAGTCCCCGTCCAGGTCGCCTCAAACTAGACGGTTTCGTGAATCAGCCGCCTCTTTCTCAGGATCCAGCACCGCGCGCCTAGCTATCATGGCCACGGGAAGGTGCCTCCCCCTCGCCTCCGACGAACGCCGACTCCGCCACCGGCGCCCCTAAATTGGCGTAAATACCCGGCTCTGGCGACCAGGTAAAGGCGTTGCTTTGCATGATCTTACCAGGCCATATTTTGTTTGTTCAAATTAAGAATTCTTCCTAAATCGTCTAGTTTTCTGTATGAAGCTAAGACACGATCCAAACACGACATTCACTAATTGTAAGAACAATTAGCACGAAAAATTGTTAACCTTTTATGCAAGCCTCCCCATTTGTTAGATGCAGCTTGTGATTTCGATTCAGTACATTGATAAGCAAATCTAATTCCAGGACACACCTCTCTTTCTTCTTCCATGTCAGGTTGTAGATTGAGATCAGCAAATTCATTTTGAGGACTGGTGTTTGGAAGCCTCTGTACCAGTTGTTGCAATCTGTTGAAATGGGCTTTATGTTTTGTACTTGAAAGCAGATACTAGATTGCAAACCTGTAAAAAATATCATTTCTTCAGCTATATGTTTTCATTGTAGTATATCTGTGTTTTAACGGGTCACATGGGTCGATGTCAGGTTATATCAGTTCGTGACATAGCTTGTAATTTTTTAACTTGCGTGTTTTTGCGCTCCTTTCATGAAGTCTTGGGAGAGCTCCTCCCAGTTGTTTGGAAATTAGTAATTGACATGATATTTCATAAATTCCGGGAATGTGAGAATTGTGTTGTTCCAAGCTTGTAACAAGTTGGAGTTAAAAGAGTCCGATTGTATCGTATGCACATTCGGAAATGTTTATAATTGTAAATTTTTTCATGACGTCGGACGGAACATATTTAACCATGCTACAAATAATGGTGTAACCAAGCTAAAAACAAGTAATAACTAAACTAAGAAGTAGGAATAACCATCCTTGTACCATCTTTGTTCCTTAGGATGGACCGGTCCGGTGCACTATACGAAACGACATCATCTGAATGTCCTTTTACAACGGACAGGTGGTCTGGGCAAGATCTCCAAGTTAACATGTTGAAATACAAAACAGAATCATATTCCCTAAAATGGAAATATTGTTATGAGATGGTAAAAACATATTTATGTACAGTTGTGACAAATGAAAAGTTATATTGTCCTCAGTTGTAACATGATGCCTAGGTATTAAACAGAAGTTGTGAACTAATGTTGGAGATCTCAAGTTATCTTAAATAAATCATTTACATTTACTAGTATTTATTCGAAATTGGAAAGCTCTGGATATTAATAAACCCATGTCGCAGTGCTACGAAAGATCATTGTGCGGCGCACGGCCCACCAGAGCCCGACGCCGCCTTCGAGTGGCGGCATCGAAGGCGTACTTCAAAACTGTGCCTCCAATATATGAAACGGCACCTTGTCAATTGTGTTATACGGCAAACCTGTTCGGCGCACTATATGAAACGTGACATTGTCAATTCCAAACTACAACAGACCGGCCTGGCACAATTATTAAACTACATCGTATCAATGTCCTCCTACAACGGACTGGTCTGGCGCACTATATGAAATGAGGCATTGTCAATTCCATACTACAACAGACCGGTCGGGCACACTTATTAAACTACATCGTGTCGATGTCCTCCGACAACAGACTGGTCTGCCACACTGTATGAAATGAGGCATTGTCAATTTCAAACTACAGCAGACCGGTCGGCACACTTATTAAACTACATCGTGTCGATGTCCTCCTACAACCGTCTGACGCACTACATGAAATTAAACCTTGTCAATTTCGTTATTGTATTAATGAAAAAAATACTCCATCCGTTGTTTTTTGTTTGACAGCTTTGACTTTTTGACTAGTCTTTGACCATTCGTCTTATTCAAAAATTTAATGCAATGATGCAAACAAATCGGGTGCGGGGCCTACAGGTCAGCGGCACACATGAAGGGTCCAGGGCCCACTTACCCTTTATATTGTTTGTTTCATATTAAATTAAATCAAATTAAATCAAAATTTGTAAGTTTTGTATAGGCCAAATGTTGTAATGTTTTGTTGTTATTTTTGTGGGGTTTTGAATAGTTCTTTTTAGAGTCTGCCAAATATTTGTTTTCATAATTCCTTCGATTTTTTAAAATGTATTTTGAGTGAGTCACAATTTTGATGCAGTAAAACGCAACTCAGCATTAATCGGAAACAAACAAGCAGACTGAAAATGTACATAGAAAACGCAGAGAAAATTAAAATAAATTCCATTCATAGGATAGAGGTTGGAAAAGCGCATTTTCCAAATCTATCAGTTAGTTACATTTTCAAAATATTAAAAACCCTAAATTACTAAGCATCATCTTCATCTGAGGCATCGTCGCCGTCCGCCGAGCCGTCGTCGTCATCGTCCTCGTGACCGTCATCCTCGTCGTCGCCATCTGACGGCTCTTCGCCGTCGTCCAGCAAGTTGTCATCGAGGAGATCCTCGTCGTCCTCCGGTGGGAACTCCTTAGGGGGTGGCTCAGTGTACTGTCAAGACAATAATCAGCCTTAGGATAGGAAAAAAATGAAGAATATTGAAAGAAAACCATAGACACACACCTCGACATCCTCGGAGTCGGACAGCTCCGAGTCCATGCAACCCCACTCCCACGGAGCATCGTATTGGTAACTATCGATCCTCCACTTCTTCGGAATCGCCACGGGACGAGGCGACTCGTCGGACGACGCGTCCGACGAATAACAGGAGCTGCAGCGCTCCTGGAGGCGACGCTTCGCCGGCTTGTTGCTGTTGCCGCCGGAGCTTGAGTAGGAGCTCATCGCTGCAAAGTTGTGCTTCTGAGAGGGATTGTGGCAACTAAGTATTGGGAGAGTTGGAGTGGACGCTAAGCGGTGATAATACCTTATATAGAGCCAACCGACCTTTCGTATACGCCCCAAGCGACCCACTACTCACTGACTGCCTTGCCGAACGTTCCAACTTCCTTTTTTGTTAAAAAAAAAAGGAAAACACCATGGCGCAGCGTGACACGAAAGGAAAATACAGGGCGCAACCATTTTTTTTCTTTTCAGCATCCTGTAATACAAGGCGCCATCTCCTCGTCTCCCGTCACTAGCATGCATGCACGCGCAAACATTGTGCTGGTGAGACGCTGGCATTAAGTGATAATGAAATGAGCTGCATGCATGCCATGTGAGCACGCAAGCGAAAGCTAAACGTGCAGGCTGCGCGCGAGCGACTTGCGGCGGCTGGCGGGCGAAACGAAACCTCACGTAGTTCTGGGTTCAAGCATACTATATGACAGCATAAATTCAACCCCTGGACTTATTAACATGATGTCAAATTTCATAATTCCATGGAGTGAAACCCGAACAATGGAGTTCTATGCTTCGTTGCTAGTGCAAAAGAGAAGGGAGTACATCATGTTTACATTTGATGGTAAGATAAGGAAAGTGATGGCTGATAAATTTGAAGCCTCGATTGGTGCTTCAAGCATGCATGCAAATAGGACAAGAATCCATGACAAGACGTTTCCAGCAAATAGATGGAGGCAGAGAGGGGCCAGACCAGATGTGGAGGTGTGTGGGCACATCTACAAAGACATAACTGAAGTTGGTTTCTGCCCAACCAAAGTGTCTTGCCTGTAAGCAGAAGCTAGGGTGTTGCTTCTCCTTGTAAGGTGCACCTTTTTCCCAAAATCTGGAAACAAGGATGGTGTCACTCCAACTCTTGCTTGGCTGCTTCACTTGATTCTAACAAGACAACCATTTGACCTTAAGGATTATATCTTCGGAGAAATGCAAGAATCAATATACAGGAAATTTTCAAGTCCTCTACCTTTTGCTCAGCAATTAACACTAATGTTTTTGGCTCATGACATCATATCTGAAGGTGAGTTAAATAGAGACTTCAAGATTTTTCCTAAGCAGTACAAGATGAGGCGTGAGGTGACAGATGATCTGAGAGCAGCAAGGCTTCAAACTCCACCTCCCATGCCTCGTATGCATCAAGATGAAAATACAGGATACAATGGCAGTGGCAGTGAGGCTGAAAAAACAGGACACTATGACAGTAACATTGGAAGTGAAAACGAAGGACAAGATAATGATAACGATACTCATAGTTTTGCTGATGCTGTCAGCCCAATCATAGCTCAGTTAAGTAACAGCTTAGGACAAACAATTCCTCATTCACCTATACCAAACTTTCAAGAGCCAGCTGCAAGAACACCTTCAGTTCATAATTTAGAAGAATTAACTGAAGTGGCAAATTGTCCTATGAGTCCAAGCCAATTGCCTTTCCATGATGATGCAAGCACCAAAGTTCTAGGATCTTGTGTTCCATCTAAGTTAGGAAACCAAGATATGGGAGATATCCAGAAATTGGCTGAAGTTGCTGCAGCTGCCAATTTTTTAGAAGGACAAGGTTTAGTTTGTAGAGCTAATGATGGTGAGGCAGGAGGGTCTGGATTGCCTGAAGAACACTTTCCGAAGACATTCCCCTCCTATCCTCTGTTTCCTCATCCACAACATGCTGCTCAACATCAATTTCCGGGTTGGCAAAATTTGTTTAATACACAGCCAACCTGGCCTAATTACTATGACCAGCAGTACCTTTTTGAACAAAAGGTACATCAAGATAAATTTGAAGAGCAGAGAGCAAAAATGCTTAGGCTTGAGAACCAGATGAAGTCCATAGCAGAGTACAATAGTACAATGGAGTGGGTGATATAATCCTCTGTTTAGATAAAAACAGAATTAAAACAGGTGTTATAACCACAAAGCATGCATCAAAAAAAAAAATCCATGAAGAAGTGAAGTCACCATCCACATTCGTTAGTACTTTACTTGTATTTCTAATCATGTATTAGGATTTGGCAAGATGTTTGGGTGACAACATTTCATTAACAAATGCATGGTAACATTTCTTACTAGTCTGACACTGTTAACTATAATCACACGACACTAAACAATGACGTGGAGAAGGATCGGGAGAGTCACAGTAAACAATAACTAAAAAAGCGATCTGGTAGCTTAGATAAGGATTAAGAGAGGGAGTAACATTCTAAGTCATACACTCCACTCGCACTAACTGGCCTAGGGTAAAAAGAGAATCAAAGCATCGATGAGCAGAGACGAGGGGACGGGGCAAACCACAAGCAGAGAGCAGAGCAGGGCGGAGCAATGATGCCCAGAATGGAGCGAGTACTGGCGTCACAGTGAAACAACGACGAGCAGATGTGGTACCTGTTGCACACGCTAGTTGTCAGGTGGAGCTTGACGGAAGCAAAGGGACGGCTGTGGTCTAGATCGGAGAGGGATGAGGCTGCCGGCGGCGAAGCATGACAGAGGGACAGCAGTGGTCGCCGTCTTCGCCTCGGCGGCAGGGTGACGCAGAGGCACGAGGCACGGCGCCGGTGCCCTCCCAGGCAACTTGATTTGGGTATTAGGGTTGGTTTGGAATGAGAGAGCCGAGCATCAGTGCCTTATTTAGGGTATGGATACGACTGCTGTAGGTGGGCCTTCTGAAAATTTCGGGGAGGGCTTTTTTGGCGCCATGTTAAATGATTTTTGGATATTGGCGGGAGGCTAGGAAATACAGCGGGATAGTTTTTTCGTACAAAATTTGTTTGAAATACTATCCTATTAGAAATCTTTTCTTACAAAATCCTAAGAAATTTTTTGAGACCAAAATTCAAAAGAATGTCTACTTTTCCATGACGTTCTGTAATTGATTTAATGATGATATTTCAAGTGTCGTCACTCCAAAAGATGGCCAAACGGCGCGAACATCATATAATGACGAATGACAAAAGTGTCGTCATAGAAAACTAATTTTCAATGACAGAAGTTGGCATCGTCAAGACAGTTTTGTCATAGAAAAGCACTTTTCTTGTAGTGTGTGTATCGACGGTTTAGCAATGGCCGTCGACACTAAGGAGTGTGTATCGACGGCTGAATGGTGGCCGTCGACACTGTAACTGGCAGTCGACTGTGCAGCAGATTCCTGTACTGCTTGTTGGCACTTCTGCGGCCAGCACGTCGCGTATTGGTTAATGTTGGCTCAACCGTCTCATTCTGCTCCTTCCAGGTCACGATCACCCGTCCTAATCTTCGATAACTCTTGGCATGCACTGCAGAGAACCAGTGTATTTTCTTGCGTTTCAGTCTTTCAGATCGCCCAGCTAATCACGGTCCGTATCATGCACCTGCCAGCCAGCTAGTCTGAAAAAGAAATCTCACTAAGCTAACCTAAAACAATAAGATATATCTAGAAATGAGAACGTCTTACGGTCTCTGGGTGTCGGTCACCCAATTAAACATGAAAAGTGCAGCACATAACCATTCTTGAACAAGTACGTACATCAGAAGAAACCAGCTCTCGACCTTCTGCTAGCCAAATGCTGACTGTGGGTGTCATCGTGATAAACATGCCGGTCAATTTCTGAGCTGGGAAACTCAAAATGGAAGAAAGACATGAGAGATTAACATGCATATATATATGCGTGGTGAAGGAGGTGGCCAGGTAGGCATGCTGAACCCGGATGGACCGGCTAATCCACATCAAATTATCATTTTGCCTGCACACGCAGCTAGTGATGTCCGTGAATTCTTTCTCGGATCCCAGCCTGTGCTGCTTCGAGTGGTCACTTTCGTCCCGAGAGCAGTACGTGCCGGTGCTGCAGCCCTGCCCCTCCCCCTCGCCCTCCTCCATTATTGATGGCTGGATGGATGAATCGACGGATGCTCGCCTCCATTATTTCGATGCCTTGATTTGATTCTTGGCTCTCGCTTTGCCTTCGCCTTTCTTGGCTCCGTCTCCGTGGCTCTCTTCTCCGCGCCCGGCCGGTGGAGTCGTGGAGAATATGCGTGTCGTCTTGCTGTCTACTTGTTAGGGCGCTGCGGCGGAGGAAGCTAGCTAGCTAGGCGAAGCTTTCCATGGCCGCAATGAGAGCCTCGACCTCGAGCTTCGAGAGCACGAGGAGCAGCGCCGGCGTCTCCGGCTCCGGCGGCTCTGGCTCCGGCGGCTCTGGTTCCGGGTCCTTCAACCTCCGGAACCTGTCCAAGCTCATCTTGCCGCCTCTCGGCTACAGCCATTCCCAAGCCGGCGGCGACAAGTGGGTCGTCTCGCCTCTCGACTCCAGATACAGGTGATCGTCGATATCGATCGAATCTCTGGCTCTCTGCATGCTATGCTACGGCCGGCCTGGATCTCAGCTCTGCGGAACAGCGATGGATCAGGTTCTGGGAGACGTTGATGGTGATCCTCGTGGCGTACTCGGCGTGGGTGTACCCGTTTGAGGTGGCGTTCATGAACGCCTCACCCAAGGGGGGCCTGGAGGTGGCCGACATGGTCGTCGACCTCTTCTTCGCCGTCGACATCGTCCTCACCTTCTTCGTCGCCTACATCGACTCCCGCACGCAGCTCCTCGTACGCGACAGGAAGAGGATAGCCTTCAGGTACGTACATGACCATATATGCTGCGTATATATGTTTTCTATGTATATGGAGTTGCATGGAGTCGTTGGATCTGCACAGCATTCGTCATAAAGACTTTGCATTTGGTCAGAGAATGATGAGGATAAATGAGAGCTTAAGATCGCCTCAAGGACTCGTCTGGTACACAGAAATTTCACACGAAATAACAAAGAAATTTAACTGATCAAGAAGAAGAAAAATCTGGTGTTCTAAGCGCAGCTTGTGTGGGAGTTGAGTTGCTAGAATGCTAGGCTTACATTCTGATCATTTACTTCCTGATGGAGACGCTCAGACGCATGAGAATGGGGCGAAGGATAAGTCATGGTGACACTGCTGTTCAATGTATCCATATGGGCTTGTGAGTACATCAAGTCTTTATGACGAATGCTGTGGCGCTTAAGTTCCTGGTGGTGACAGTATGCATGGCATGCTGGCTAGATAATTTGGTGAAAATACCTTAGGTGGCGCCACGTGCTCCCTCCGGTTTTTTTTTTGACGTCTTTGATTTTTTGGCACGTCTTTTACCATTCAACTTATTCAAAAATTCAGTGCAAAGATACAAAAAAGAAGATATATTCAAAGTACCTCTATTGATAAAACAAATCACAACAAAATAAATGATATTTTCTTCTTTTTTTTGTTTGACGCTTTTGACTTTTTGGCACTTCTTTGACCATTCGTCTTATTAAAAATTTAGTGTAAAAATGTAAAAAATAAAACATATTTAAAGATGTAAAAAACAAAACATATTTAAAGTATCTCTATGGATAAAACAAATCACAACAAAATAAATGATATTTACAAAAAATAATTTGAATAAGACGAATGGTCAAAGGCGTATAAAAAAGTCAAAGACGTCAAACAAGAAAAAACAAAGGTAGTATTTACAAAAATAATTTGAATAAGACGAATGATAAAAGACGTATCGAAAAGTCAAAGGTGTCAAACAAAAAAAAAGGAGGTAGTACTTAATTTGGTCAAGAAAGCAACATGAGAGTCGCAGGAAACGGTGATATACGTATACATACTGATGCAGAGAGATCAGTACGGCCCCAAAGCAAATCACATTAAACTGCATTATTGTAGCCTAGCTCCGGGATTGATTGGGCATGGAGCACAGCAACCGGGGCCTACGCCGTACGCATTGTGACCTGTGAAGTTTTGGCTCAAACGTACCGCGATCAGTGTGCGTACGTGCTGACATTCGTGCGCAGTGCAGCTTTAGAGCATGCGCAGGAGAGCCTGCATCGCGGCCTGCATCACAAAGCTTAATAGCTCGCGCCCTCCCGCTGAGCACTGTGCAGTCTCATGCGTTTGAAAAAAATCTCCCGCGCGTGAGCGATGCGGTAATGCAGGCCGCGCTGATAGCGGCTGTCCTGCGCATGCTCTTAGGCTTTGTTCTTTTTATGGTATCGTTTCGTTGGCGTATTAGTATAGCAAATTTGACATCACTTAAAAAGAAATTTAAAGATAAAAAAAATAAAAATTAGTTTTAGGATCTTTGGAAGAACTGCTAAAAGATACCAAAAAAATCGTTACAAATTATTAGAGCATCCCTAGGAGACCCCCCATCAACACCCCCCATCGCTACAGTAACACGAATTTTGGTTTCCAGTGTGTTTTTGCCCGCAGGAAACGGTGATATACATATGCATACTGATGCGGAGAGATCAGTATGGCCCCAAAGCAAATCACATTAAACTGCATTATTGTAGCCTAGCTCCGGGATTGATTGGGCATGGAGCACAGCAACCGGGGCCTACGCCGTACGCATTGCGACCTGTGAAGTTTTGGCTCAAACGTACCGCGATCGGTGTGCGTACGTGCTGACATTCGTGCGCAGTGCAGCTTTAGGCTTTGTTCTTTTTATGGTATCGTTTCGTTGGCGTATTAGTATAGCAAATTTGACAGCACTTAAAAAGAAATTTAAAGATAAAAAAATTAAAAATTAGTTTTAGAATCTTTTGAAGAACTGCTAAAAGATACAAAAAAAAAATCGTTACAAATTATCACAACATATAGGCTATATAAAATAACAAAATTGAAATAGTAATATACAACGATACGTAACGCTGAAAAGAACAAGGCCTTAGTTAATGGACCGCGTTGTGTGATCAATCAGGGGTGGCCTTTTTTATTTCGGATGGATCGGTGGGTTTTTTTGATTTGCTAGGTAGCGGTCATCTACTTTTGTTGTTTTCATGTCAGGACGACAACGTTTTTTGTTATTCACGTAGTCTACACTATTTTTCCACTTAATATGATAGTGTGAATTCAATCATTCATATTTGGAAAAAAAACTATATATAGAAATCAGCCAAAAACAATAACATAGCAATCAATCAATCAACAATAATTGGAAAAAACATGCCAACTTAAATACGTAAGTTTTTTTAGCGAATTAACTAAATTTTCACTGTCAAACTAGGTGAAAAGGTAATAGGAGTACATACTAATTGAAAAAAAAAACTCTCGTATGCTCAAAACAGAAAAGACATGTGATTGTAATTAGCAAATCCATTCTTTTTTCAATAAATTTAATTTATATAGTTTTTTAATTAACTATATTCCATTATTTATTAACTTCTATATAATTTTTGTAACTAAAGAATTTTTGTATGCAGTTTGTTTTTATTATTTTTAGAAATAACTAGTCTTATACATATGACTGCCACAAAACTCTAGAACATTTAGGTCAGCCTTTTTTTTGTTCTCATATTTCATCTATTTCAAGTGAATCACATTGTCGCAATGCCTACGGTGCTACGCATTAGCTTGTTCCTAGCCATCCATACCCAATGAATTGGGCTTCTTGCCTTTGCTGAGCCAAATGTTAGCCAGCCAATCCTTTCTTGGTGTATTTTGGGAGGTTAGCCCACTCAGTAATAGAACTTTTCGATTAGGAAAATGTACCTAATCGGGGTCTGAACCAAGATACTAAATTAACTTGGTTTTCAGACTAGCAAAATTGCAATAAAATGATCTTTTGACCAATCAAAGCATTTTTTTGAGAGTGATTCCTTGATATGGGGTTGATGTGAGCATTATTGGATGACATGGCGGCTACATGGATGTTACCGCTAACATGTATGTGCTCCCTCTACTCTCTCTCTCCTTCCCTCCCTCTCTCTATTTCTCTCTCTTGCCCATAGTTGATTGAGCTGGGCAGTTTAAGTCCAAATGCTAACAGGGCACCACAATCGTTGGCAACTAGCCTCGACGTCTTCAATTTATCCTTCTTATCAATCTCTCCATCTCCAAAATCTCTCTTTTCCTCTGGATTCCTATGTTTCTCTCATAACCAAGCTACAGTGGTGGCAGCCAGGCTCCACCACCACCTACTGCGCACCATTTTTGCCCTCTTTCCTCCCCGGTCCTTCCTTCTTCCCAATCTTGTCAGCATCGTCGATGAGGGATCGAGGAGACCAAGAAGGGCTCCAACCTTAGGCTGCCATGTCGCCAGCCTTGCTGGCTCACCTCTCATACCCCCCATTGGTCCACCAGCGACCACCTCCAATGACCTCCTTCCTCTGCTCCTCTCTTGCATGGCGACAGTGTGAGCGGTGGCCAAGAGCTCATAGGGCTAGTGACGTGAGCTCATTATGGTGAAGGTGGATGCCGGTGTGGCCGAGCAAACCAGGTGCCAATGTGCCACAACCAAGAATCAGAGAGAGGACGGAGGATGAGAGAAGGACAAAGGTGATCGGTTGACCGACAAGTGGTGGCACTCCAGTGAGTCGACGATACTCGTGGGCGGGCGGGTAGGCCTCCCCATTTGAAAAAGAGAGAGTCAGCAATTAAGGAGGGATTGAGGAAGAAGAGAGCGGCCAAGGTGTTGCATACTTGCATGTTCGTCAGTCGTCACACTTGCGAAAATTGCACATGTGGACAACACGCCAACGAAATGCCCGCAAAACCATTGTTTTGATCCGCGGGAGGACCAATTTGGTATAATGGACATAGCTTAGGGTAGGGGTGGAAAAAAATTGTGCAGTGTATTTACCGTATTTTGTTTCCATACTGTTCAAGACAAATGCGGATACGTATCAATCTATTCAATATGAATAGAATATGAATATGCTCATTACCTGTATGATCGTGAGATATTTATCATGGGTATTTGGTCCTATTAAATAGCACACTTAACCATTCTAACTAATTATCACACGTAAATGGACACTAATACATGCCCAACTAAGTAGCCATAATACGATTTCGACACGAATACAAATAGGTCGGATAAAATAGCATTTCCGCTAGCAAAAATACATACCATATTCCTACATCTATTTTTTAATACGAATCCAAATCCAAATACAGAAGTAACTGCTAATATGGTATAAAAACCTAAACCATATTTATATACATCAGAATACGGATATCACGTAAAACGGATAATCCGTACTGATTTTGCACCCTCTAATTAGATAGTTTTCCTTTCGGTCACCGGGAGTTAAAAAATGAACAACGATCGATTCGCACCGACGATGTTCCCGTACCATTCTTACCAGGATTAAATACTAAACTCTTTGAGTCCTACATGCAGCATATCCCAAAGATTCTGTCAATTGCTTCACTGCTGTGCCTTATCCAGTGATCCACTGATGAAGTGATGATGACTGTTAACGCTGCAAACTTGCGTTGCTCATGCATGCATACAGGTACCTGTCGACGTTCTTCATCATGGACGTGGCCTCTACGATACCGTTCCAAGGCCTGGCCTACCTCGTCACCGGCGAGCTCAGGGAGGGCGTCGCGTACAGCGTGCTCGGCATCCTCCGCCTCTGGCGTCTCCGGAAGGTCAAGCAGATCTTCACAAGGTAATTAAGCGGGTAAAGCACTCATGCATGCACTCGGAACAAATCCGTTTCCGGCGCTAATAGCAGAATGAGCTTAACCACATGCATGTATAATCCAACAGGCTAGAGAAGGACATCAGGTTCAGCTACTTCTGGATACGCTGCACCCGGCTCGTCGCGGTAAGCTTCAGAAGCTTCAGATCGTTCGTGCATTTTGATCTGAATCTTCGTAATGTTTGTCTGAAATTCTTAATTCTGAATTCCGAGTCTCTTAATTTCTTGCTGCGCGCGTGCGTGCATGTGCTTTCGGTGTGCAGGTGACCCTGTTCCTGGTGCACTGCGCGGGGTGCCTGTACTACCTGATCGCCGACAGGTACCCGCACCGGGAGAAGACGTGGATCGGCGCGGTGATCCCCAACTTCCGGCAGGCGAGCCTCCGGATCCGGTACATCTCGGCCATCTACTGGTCCATCACCACCATGACCACTGTCGGCTACGGTGACCTCCACGCCGAGAACACCGTCGAGATGGTCTTCAACATCTTCTACATGCTCTTCAACCTCGGCCTCACCGCCTACCTCATCGGCAACATGACCAACCTCGTCGTCGAGGGCACCCGCCGCACCATGGAGTTCGTAAGCTCACCGCCGATCCCCTCTCGCCCGTGCCATTCCATATTTGGATGAATTTCATCCGTGATATTATAAAGTTTTAGAAATTGCATCGTACTTCAAAAACAATGCCACTTAAGGTATTTTTTTATTGTCATGCAATTTTGTAACACTACAATAACATGCATGCGATTAATCCTATTTTCCATCCATCATCGATCAAGCTAAATTTAGCTGATCGCGGTTGATTTCCATAATTTGTAGAGGAACAGCATCCGGG
>SPJY01010914.1:1340384-1634391 GCA_005191435.1 Raddia distichophylla | reverse complement strand
TTTGACGGTGACAACCGAGAATGATAAGAGAAGGTAAAATGACACTTTATTTGTTCTGACTTCGATCGGAATACAAGTACGCATCCGTTTAAAGTAGTTGATCTGGAAAATAACATGGACAAATGTCGTATAACTTCGTATAATGTATGCTATACGAAGTTATTACGGCATCTGGAGAGCCCTAGCCAAAATTCGGCTAAGTCCCAAAATCACCGCCTCTGTCGGACGGCGTCCGACAGCCATCGGACGGGGTCCGACAGCGCCGATTCCCAAAGAGAGAGCTCGAAAATGGCTAAGTCCCAGGCGACACCGCCCCTGTCGGACGGCGTCCGACAACCACCGG
This sequence comes from Raddia distichophylla, assembly GCA_005191435.1. Taxonomy (NCBI): domain Eukaryota; kingdom Viridiplantae; phylum Streptophyta; class Magnoliopsida; order Poales; family Poaceae; genus Raddia; species Raddia distichophylla. The sequence continues at coordinate 1,634,048 of SPJY01010914.1, read as the reverse complement.
ACGGCGTCCGATGAAGTTCACTGTGACAGCGTCCGACGGCCTCCGGACGGCGTCTGGTTAACCGGGTGCTACACTACCCACTGTCGGACGGCGTCCGACGCGGACCGGACAGCGTCCGATGACGGCTTGGCACGCGACCAAACACCTGGCGGGCGTCTCGTTTGCACGCACTAGCGCCCTGTCGGACGCGTCCGGTAAGTTACCGGACGGCGTCCGACGAAGCACAAAAATGGCACATTCCTTCTGTCGGACGGCGTCCGACGGCGACCGGACGGCGTCCGATCAGTCGATCCAGATTTCACGATTTAATCTGAGCCGTCCGTTTCTAGGGTTTCGCCTTGGGCATATAAATAGGGGCTAGGAGCACGGGAAACACTTGAGAGAGCCTACCCTAGCAGCCACCTTTTGCCCTAGCCATCTAGAGAGCTCCTCCCATGGTTCCCACCTCCATCTAGGGTTCCATGTGCTTGTGAGATTGAGGGAAAAGGAGTGAGGAAGAAGAAGAGAGCATCCCCTAGCCTCCTCCTCATCATCTTCAAGGTTTGTGCCCTCTCCATGGTTGCCTTGCCATTCTCCATGGTGGGTTGAGGGTTGAGTGTCTCCGGTCTTGTGCTCTTGGGATTCTTGCCACCGGGAGACATCGTCGTTGCCGAGCTTCATCAAGCGTACCGCAAGCAAACCCTTCTCCGTGAAGGTCACCGTGCTTCCCACGGTGCTTCCTCTCCGTTCGTCGGGGTGTGTAAAGTCCGCCGTGTGTCGGCGGCCATCTCCGTGTGTCGGAGGTGCCAAGGCGTCCGTGTGTCGGATCCAAATCCTCCATGTGTTGGGGGTACCTCATGTGTTGAGGTGAAACCCACCGTGTGTCGGTGGTCGGTGCCGTGTGTCGGTGCCGTGGGTGTGAGAACTCTCGCTTGTGAGGGAACTCGCCTCCGTGTGAAGGTTTGGAGCTCGCCTACCATGTGTTGGTGAAGAGCTACCTCGAGTGGATTGAGGGCTAGGGACGAGAGAGTCCCGACTTCTCTGTGTGAGAAGTTTCCTCAACGGAGACGTAGGTGCTCATGTGTTGAGCACCGAACTTCGGTAAACAACTCGGTTTGCGTCTCCTCGCCTCATTCATTTACTTTCGCTCATTGAATTGACCGCTTGCATGTGAGCGCCATCGAGCCTCCTAGTAGTCGCTTGTGCTTAATAGTTATCGCTTCCGAAACTAGACTAAAAATCCGTCGATAGCTTGGGTTCCCAATTTGACTAACAAAGCAAGCAAATCAAAAGAATTAAAATTGAAAAGAGCCGATTCACCCCCCTCTCGGCCTAGGATCCTTACAGTCGACGTGGCCTTGCCCAGCTCCCAGGACTGCTACAACTTATGTAAAATAAGTATATATATGTGCAGATGTGTCAGCGGCTCTCTCTGGTTTGTGGTAGGCAGTTCACTAGTTCTTGCTCTGAATAATCGTCATCTCTGTGGCAGCTATTACCAAAAGTGACTTGCAATTTGTTTGTGTTAGGATTTACTATGTGCAGATGTGTCAGCAGCTCTCTCTGGTTTGTGGTAGGCAGTTCACTAGTTCTTGCTCTGAATAATCGTCATCTCTGTGGCAGCTATTACAGAAAGTGACTTGCAATTTGTTTGTGTTAGAATTTACGTCAATACAAGATCACGAACGACGTCAGAAGACATGATTTTTGGTAACGCAGATATCCTTATAGGAAAAAAAAGATATACAAAGAAGTGAATAGATATTTCACTTTATCAACATCGAAGAGTGGAGTTTCCTTTTTTTTCTCAAAATATATCCAAAATTAAGGGTAATACAAGAAATAGGATAAGGTCCTTGACTCCTTGTTTCCCTTGGAGCTAAAAACACTTTTGTTTATCCTCATGAATTGCTCAAACCACTCCCAAGGACAAACGGCTTGCTCGGGTTGGGATTGGGTTGGGTCGTCTCATTGGAAAACACTTTTACCCGTCCCAATTTTAACTTCTTTTTATTTTAGAAGATTCATTCATCTTCCAATTTTCATTATCGTACCGTGTCCAAATTGCATGATACAATTTGTATAAAATCCTAACCAAGAAATTTCTAGATTTAATTAAATTTATCTTTTTTGTATTTTATAATTTATCCATTTTTTGTTTTTTGTTTTTTTCAATGTTTATACTTTTTATGTTCTAGTAAGTTTTAAATTTTCTAATTCAAACATTTTTTTGTAGTTATTTACTTTTATAGATTTATTTTTGAGCTTTTACTATTTTAAATTGATTATGCGAACAATTGGCATGTTCAATTGACAACTAACCTAACACATACCAAAAGCATGTATAAAAGTCCACCTCAGCATTCTGTAAGCCATCTCTAATCAGTGACATGTCAATTAATTGATAATGTGGAAGAGAGAGAGTGCATAGATATTTAAGCCATCTTTTAATGAAGAGTTGACTCTACACGAGAATTAAAAAACTTTGTGTAAGCAAATTAACTATAAAAACATACAACCATCTCTACCATTGTATATGTCATCTGGTGTACCATTGTATATGCCATCTCTAGTATTTTTTCTATGTGACATAACAGTAGTTAGAGACAATTGTTATCTCAACCATTGTACATGCTCTAACCATACCAAAAACTGTCACCACGACACCACCAATTAGCTTTCATCCAAACACCACACAAATTCACCAACGTTAAGTCACAAACCAAACACACCCTGCCCTATATACATGTCAGGCCGGTTACTAAGAAAATACCACATGAACATGCTCAGATCAGATCAGCACATTCATGGGCATTTCATCAATTTGCGTGCTGTAGTACTACTCAATGTCTCTCAATATGCGCACCTCATCCTTGCGCACAAAATTGATCGCCACACCCTGTAGGTAGAAACACAAACACAAAAGACATGCCATGAGTGTTAAGGGCTAGCAATTGTACTTGTAACTACAGTGTTGTGGTTTGCTATCTCCAAACACTACAGTAGTTGATCATGAAGAACTCAACCGCCTAGGTGCATAAATGAATAATAAATTTATCAAAATTGACTAATAAGTGTTAGATGCAATGCAGATATCATAAATTGAATTTAAATGTGATGTGCCTTGCATGCCTAATTTCTCTAGAATTGAAGGAAAGATGTGACGGAACTATCGGATTTACTAGTAATTATATGGAAAATTTAAGGATTTGACCCAACTAAGAATCACATAAGTATTTTCCACATGCTGTGTTAATGGCATGTGTGTGGGTTCTGAACCACCTATAATATATTGACCTTGACCCATGAGTGGCAAATTTTTAGTTGCTAATATTTAAGAGCAGCAAATATTTGAATTTGCTAATTATGAACACAATGGAACAAGCAGTATTATTGTTTTATACCGGGTTGTCATATAATGACGAGAAAATTTCACCAAGTTTTTTATTTGACTATTGAAGAGCCCAAAAGATGTAACTTGTGATGTGCATTGGTATCAAGAAAATTGGTAGTCAAAATTATCTAACATGAATAAGCATTGCAGTAGTACTGTGTAACTCTACCTTGCGTCCAAATCGTCCAGAGCGACCAATGCGATGGATGTAAAGCTCACGATTATATGGGAGATCATAGTATATGACAAGAGAGACCTAAAAATGAAAATAATTCTCATAGTTAAGACAAGCATCATACAACCACATACAAGGTGGCCCCACATGCCAGGAAACATACAACAGCCTAATATCTAGGTGACAAAACAGCAATGTGAAAGAGTATCATAAATTTAAAAAAAATATAACAAGACTTGCCTACTGAACATCCAACCCTCGAGCCCAAACATCTGTTGTGATTAGAACACGAGTTATACTAGACCTGAAATCACTCATAATGGCATCCCTTTCCTTTTGAGGCATGTCGCCATGCATAGCTGATACCGTGCAATTATTGGTACGCATTTTTTCAGTAAGCCAATCCACCTGACAAAAAGGAAATTTACCATTTTATCACGCAAATCATCAATTATGTTAATTAGACATTTTTATAAAAAGCGGAGAAAATTATTGTATAGTTTGATCACATGATTATATATTTATATATATGCAACGCCCGCAATTAAAAGCAAATGATCAATCAATAGAAAATTCAAAACATTAACTGCCTTATGCTTGGACAGGCAAAGTAAAATTTTGCGCTGATCAACATGGATTATGATTAACAGTTTTAAGCGTTTAACACCCAGATGAAACAAAAATGTGAGATACACAAAAACTCTAGCCATAAGATCAAGCATACGTCTGGTGTGGATAGATGACAAATGGAGCAAGTACCCCCCAAAAAAAGTACTATTGTATAGGGCAGAAACAATAAAAATAATCCAACCATACCATACATTACCTTTTTCTTAGTATTGCAGAAGATGACAGCTTAGGTGATAGTCAGTGTATCATAAAGATCGCACAGAGTACCAAACGACCATTCTTCTTTATCAACATCAACAAAGAATTGTTTGATGCCCTATAAATATGGCATGGAAATGTAATTTTAAAACATCAAGTGTGGTAAAGGAAAAAAAAAAAGATATTTACCTCCAAGGTCAACTCATCACGCTTCACAAGGATCCTAACTGGATAAGTCATGAACTTGCCGGTCATCTCCAAGATCTCATGGGGCAGAGTTGCAGAGATCAAAACTACCTGCATATAATAGCATACATTAAGATGTCATTATTTCTTTTCAGCAACAGCAGGCCTAGTACTCCTGCTACGTTTTATTTTCAAAGCACTACTAATGTTCTTCTCATCATAATTTTAATCAAGAACGTGACAATTGTCATCCGATAGCACGGAAAATAATAAAAGGCGAAACAAAAGGTGGCATTTGACAATTGTGTGTAGACCATGCATCTTCAAATCAAAACAGAGATAAGATGGTTCTGTAGACGTGATGATTATAGTACAAAATAGGAAAAGATGATGTCAACAGGAAAAAGCAGCGAGGCATATAAAAAATTAAAATTGCAAGTGACAAATAGGAAAGCGTCAACATGATCTACCGAACAATGACGCAAAAGAGTGATTTGGGATTTGAGAAAGAGAATAGCCTGAAGTTCTGGGGGGAGATATTTGTATACATCGTATATCTGATCCTTAAAGCATCTGTTCAGCATCTCGTCAGCTTCATCCTGTTATGTAATTATACATAAGCATGTTATGTTAACCTTCTACAGCCTGATCAACAAATAAGAAAAATTATGCATAGTATTGCAAGATGAAACTAACCAGGATTAAGAGCTTGATGACACTTGTGCGCAAGTTCCTTCGCTTAATCATGTCGCATACCCTGCCTGGCGTTCCTGACACAACATGCACCCCATGCTCAAGCTTCCTGATATCCTCGCCAATACTTTTGCCACCAACACAAGCATGCACTTGCACACCGGTGTAGTCGCCAATAGCCGGTGTAAGTCTCTCAGTTTGCGAAGCGAGCTCTCTTGTTGGCGACAATGTCAATGTCTGCACCCTAGAAAACGAGAGAGCAAAATTAACGAACATCTCAACCAGCATCAGCATGCGCGGCTGGTCTTAAAATCTTTGATAATAAACATGCATGGATCGCATCTAATAGAAATCTCAAAAAAGAAAGACACAATATATAATTTCAGCACACACATGCATTGTGTATGTAATGCTAAATTCAATCTGAAAGCCAGATAAAAAAGAAACTATTAACATAAATAATGTGCCAGATTATAAATCTAGAACATGAAATAATGGGATCGATGAATCGATAATAATTCAATGCAATTAATACTCCTATGTAAACCCTAATTGATGGAGGCGGCGGGGAAGGGCCAGGAGGAGGGGGGCGTCACGGCAGGCTTACTCGCGCGCGGCGGTGTCTACGATCTGACAGGCGGAGAGGGAGACCATGGAGGTTTTGCCGGTGCCCGACTGAGACTGGGCGATGACGTCGCGGCCGCGGATGATAGGGAGGACGATGCGCTGCTGGATGGCCGAGGGTTTCTCGAAGCCGTAGGCATAGATACCGTGGAGGAGGTCGTCGCGGATCCCCATCTGGTCAAAGCTACCGACGACCTCGACACCCGCGGAGGTCTCGAACTTGAGGTTTTCGTCAACCATGGCGGGGCGCCTCGACGTGGTGGCCATGCCTACCGCCGCTGGTGGGAGCAAAACCCTATTTATACGGGTATACGGCACGACACGAGGTGGGGAGGGGATCTTATGAGTACTCCTTCATAGGTTAAATAGTCTTGGTGGACGAGACCTTATCAGGAAGACAAAAGCTTGATTCTAGTGCAAAATGATCAATATGTAGAATCCAAACAAGTAATTGCGGAGATTCGTATCTTTTCTTCTTTTCTCGTGTCCTCTTCGGATTCATCAGAAGTTGGAACCCTAGCCCACCCGGTCTCTCTTGCTCGTCGTCGAAACCTTTTGTGGGTAAAAAACCCGTGCCCATACCCTAACCCGATGGATACCCAAAACCCGATGGATATCCGAAACCCGACTCCGTGCCTTGGATGGAGGGTGAGCCGACCGCCGTCGACAAAGCTCTCGCCGTGGACGCCGCCGTCGTCGTAGAGGCTATGGAAGGGGTCATCACCATGGTGGTCGTGGGCGTGGATGGAGCCGCCGTCCTCGTGGAGGTCGTCGCCGTGGAGGCCATGGAGCAGGTCGCTGCAGTGAACGCTGGAGTGGGAGGCGAAGGGAGGGACGACGGCTCGCCAGCCCCGCGCTCCGTGGGCGTGGCGGGGCGGCGCAGGAGTGGGAGGCGAGGGAGAGTGGGCGAGGAGTGGCGCAAGAGCTGGAGGCGAGGGAGAGGGGCGGAGTAGGAGTGGGAGACGAAGGGGAGGGGGCGAGGGGCGGCGCAGGATGGAGGCGAGGGAGAGGGGCGACGCAGCCGGCGAAGAGGAATGGAGTGGAGGGGCGGCGCAGGAATGGGTGCCTGGGAGGCGAGGAGCAAATCCCTATTTATACGAGTATACGACACAACACGAGGTGGGGAGGGGAGGGGACCCAAGTACTCCTTTGTAGGTTAAAGTATTGGTGGACGGGACCTTGTCAGGAAGACCTTATCTTTTCTTCTTCGTGTCCTCTTTGGATTCATCAGAAGCATTCGAGCACGTAGGTAGAGGTGGAGCACAGGTTTCACATGACATTATTTCTTCCGTTCGTCCGTCCGCCGACCACCGCCCTCTTTCTCTCCTCCACCAACCACCGCCCTCTCTCTCCTCCTCCCCTCCACCATCTCCTCGCTCTGCCCGCCGCCGTCGACTCCCCCCAGCCCAGACTCCACCCCCTTGTCGCCATGACCCTCCGCTTTTCCTACAACGGTGGTCAAATCTAAGAGCGGTGGCGGCACGAGGCCCCTTCACGGCGGCGATGTCATCCGTCGTTGCTCGGCTCCCTTCCAAAATCCGTCGCGCTCGACTCCCTCCCTAAATCGGGGTCTCGACTCCTCCTCCAACTCTAATTCCCCAATTCTCTCCGTCCGCCCCTGCCCGCCGCGCCACCTCCCTCTTTGCCTCGCCTCCCCCTGGCGCCTCCTCCCTCCCCTCCTCTCCGGTCCTCTCCGCTGCCTCCTTCCTCCCCATCCCCATGCTCCCCCTCCAACGCCACGACGACCTGACGGTGGCGGCAACCTGGAGCTCTAAATTTAAAGATTCTCTATAGGGTCTCTATATTTAGAGTATCTATGAAGGATTTTTGTATCTTTTTATGAATAGAAAATCGGTTGTAGATGATGAAAATGTAGAAAACGAATAGTGATTTAGAAAACAGATATAGAAAATAAAATACAGAGAACTGTCGGCGATGCTCTGAGGACGCGCCGCTCAAGCCTCTTCTGTTGCAGACCAGCCGTGCGTGCTTGCTCTCTGCTCGGGGCCAGATTATTAAGGGATAGACTAGTTTGCAGGCGCCTGCAATTTGGTCAAACGTGCAGGCGCCGAAACTTCCACCGAAATATAACGTTTATTCCAGTAACTGAAAAGGTGGAAAAACAGTACAAATTTACTGAAACTTTTAGCGCCAACACGATTTCGCAGTTTCGCTATAACAAAAATAAATACATAATAAACAAAAACAAAATAAATCTATAATAAACAAAAAACAATATAAATATATAATAAAAAACAATATAAATATATAATAAACAGAAAACAAAATAAATCTATAATAAACAAAACAACAAAAATAAACCTATAATAAACAAAAAATAATAATAAACAAAAAACTAAAAGTTCCACTAAATTTATATTGTTATTCCACATTTCTATTCACCGGAAGAAATGTTTTAGAAGACTGAAACTTTTAGCACTGGTGTCCGGCGCCTGCAAAAAACTGATGCTGCTGTTGTAAGGGCAGGCACCTGCATAAAAGCTCAAAATGCAGGCGCCTGCCAAATAGCCGTGGCGGATTATTAATCCGAAGTGACAAGAGGCACGCGTACGTACGTACGGTCGCAAAGAAACAAGCCAGCAGAGCGTCAGAAACGATGTACACTGTGTGGCACGCACGCGTACGGCGTACGCACGTACACGCATGCAGCGGTGCGGGTGCGGTGCATGCGTCGCATCGCCCATATCCTCACTCACGGGCCGCGCGCGACCATGCCGGCGCGGTGATGTTTCCGAAAAAACGATAGGTTCCGCCTTTGTTCGCACGTAGCTCGGCTGCGAGAGGGCGTGCCGCCCGTGCGACGTGCGTGCTGCATGCATGCATGCGACTGCAGCCTGGGCTGCAAGTTGTGACCGAGCATCTTCAGGCCCCAGCGCATGCATGCAGATGCAGCGTTGTTCCGATCCAAAGAAGATATGCTCCTATGTCTGGTAGGTAGACGAGTAGACCGATGACATGCATGGACAGAAATACAGTCCTACTGAAGGGTGGAGTTCTATAAGATAATTTTGTAAAAAAAAATCTGAAACTTTTCTAGAAAAGCAAGCAGTGTTAGACTATGGCCCTCTTTGATAGCTTGTTTAGTTTTAGTTTAGTTTTTGTTGGGGAAATTTGACCACCTTTGAAAATGGTATGAAAAGGCTAAATAAATTATTAAAAAAATATTTTTGAGATCTTTGAGAAAAACCCTACAAAGTTATAAAAAAAATTATTTTCAAAAAATAAAGTGAATGGTGTATATAAAAATAACAAAAGTTGCAATTCCAACAAAAACTAAACTAAAACAAGCTATCAAAGAGGGCTTATATCAGCAACATCTCTTGTGGTCTTGGACTGTGGTTCTACACTGCCCCCTTATGGCTACTAACCTTACAGTGTACTTCAACGTAAATGGTCAGTTTGACCAGACATCCCACAAGTCTGTTTCTAGATAAGATGTGTTTCTTGGTGATAACTATGTTTCCTGGTCCTCCAACCGTTAGCACACCGTCTCTCGGTCCAATGCTGAAGCAGAGTATTGAGTTGTTGCTAATGGCGTCGTTGAGCCCTGTTGGTTTCAACAGCTTCTCTTGGAGCTTCATAGTACTCTTCGTTGAGTTACAATTGTCTATTGTGACAACATCAGTGTGGTCTATCTTTCGACCAACCCAGCACAACAGAACTGATTGTACTGTTACACCGATTCCTTCACTTGCTCCTTTTTTTTTTTTGGCACAATAGGCTCAACCCCGCTCCCATTCATAGAAACGAAAGCAAACATTGTTTGTAGGCCATAACACGTCAAAGCCCACGGCAGCAAACAAAAAGCTGAATTTTAAACCCCAATCACACATGGCGACTGAGTCCTTGTTTCAGATTAAAGTTAAATTGTGTTTTACTGTAGCAAATCTGCGGCCCCTCGAAAACGTTTTTAAAAATTTTAAAAATTATGAAAAAATTATTTTACGAACTCTAAGGAGAATTATTTAAAACACCACAAAAATGAATACAAAATATTATATCGTTTGGCTTATTAAAAATAACAAATTCTCATTTAATTAAATTAAATTTAATTTAATCTGAAACAAACAAGGCCTGAATTTCTACTTGCATTTTTTTTACTCGTCTCGAAGTTCAGCCCGTTTTAATTTGAGTTGTGTTTTTAGAGCCTTGATACATGCCATCAAGATAAAAAGAAAAGCTAGAAATATCAAAGCATTTATATTATCGAAAGGGGGGAGAGACAAATAAAAAGACAAAACTAAACAAATAGAAGTCGTAAAGAACACGCTTAAGACGATTTGCTATGTTAATTCATCGTGAATTTAATAACAACCATCAACTTGGTCCGTGTGTTTGCGCTGTTAAATTTGTGTCAATGTTTAAAAATCTTTTTATACATGATAGTTCATGTTTAATAGTCCCTCCAGCTTGAGAAAACGTAATGTTTTAGACTAGTGCCAAGTTAAAATTTCAAAACTTTATCTATGAAAATATGTTAAACTGCTTGGATTGGGCACACGAAAATCATACATTTAGATTTATCCTAAAAACACTTCCGTAATATGTTATTTTTTGTGAATTTTATAAAAAAAATTGTAATGTTAATTAGTAAATTGTTTCGAAGAATGTTAATATAAAAAAGTCATATTTTTAGGAATCGAGAGGAGTAAGAAGGATAATTCTTTTCTGATATGTGTTCATGTAGGCCATGAACATCTAGTACAACTAAAGTCTATTCCCAAAGATATATTAGTAGCTCTGATTTGTTGGATGCACATCATTATATGTGACATTGTCGCTAGAGTGATATCTTTATCTCTACCTTGTTGTTTGGTAACTAGCTCATTTGTGACTCCATCACATGGTCAATCTAATAGATGGTTTCTTTCTTTCTAGATAGTCGAATAGATCATGCCAAATCTAATAAAAAATTATAATAATTTAATCGCATTATACATGCACAATTATATTTAGTTCTACCGCTATAGTTATATCGATCTCTACCTTCATTTTTCTCTATCGCATCTTTACTGGTGATGGTACCATGTATTCCTTATGCTAGCGGTTACTCTAGGGCCCAATTATTCTCCTTTCACTCGCATCAATATAGTCACTTCGTTGGCTAGTATTTGAATAATATAATGTATGGATACATAAATAATTAATATTTCATATAATTTCTCTATCTTTTATTCTAAGCATTATAACCTAACATCCTTACTCCCAATGCTAGTGGAAACTCTAGTGCTCGACTATTCTCCTTTCGCTTACAAACATAGTTGCTTTGTTGGCTATTGTTTTAAAAATGTAATAACTACATAGATATATTTTTAAAAATTTATTTTTCATCTTTTATTATAATCTATTATAATTTGTTTCACCTACTTTATTATATTGTTGTAGATATGGAATTATTTTCTTTTTTAATTTAAGTTGTTCTTAGTTTGGATGGTCTAGTATACTTTGGATTGCATTGGATGATAAGGCATATTATGTGGAATGATCTATGCCTTTTAATCTAGCTAGATCCATTATAGGATCTAGAGTTTTCAGACTTGTATCCTTCCTTGAGCAACGTTGACACCACGACCTATGTTCGACGCATACCCATCAAGGAATTTTAGCTTATTTGAATTCACTCAAGAATTTCTCGGCCCCGCCGCCTTCGCCGGCAACATCCTGCTCTGCGGCTACTCCGCCTCGGCGCCCTGCCCGATGCCGCCGTCTCCGGCGCCGTCCTCACCGGCGCACGAGGCCACGGGGGGCCGCCGCCGCAGCCGCCTCAAGCTCATCCTCATCGTCGCCGGGATAGTGGTTGCCGCCCTCCTCCTGCTCGCGTTCTGCTGCCTCCTCCTCTGCTTCTTGGCGAGGAGGAAGAGGAGTGGCGGCGGGAGGAAGAGGGCGGCGGTGGGTGGCGGCGGCGCGGCTGCGGCGGGGAGAGGGGAGAAGCCTGGGGCGGCGGCGGAGACGGAGTCCGGCGGGGAGGTGGGGGGCAAGCTGGTGCACTTCGACGGGCCGATGGCGTTCACGGCGGACGACCTGCTGTGCGCGACGGCGGAGATCATGGGGAAGAGCACGTACGGGACGGTGTACAAGGCGACGCTGGAGGACGGCAGCCTCGTCGCCGTCAAGCGCCTCCGGGAGAAGATCACCAAGCCGCACAAGGACTTCGAGGCGGAGGCGGCGGCGCTCGGCCGCATCCGCCACCCCAACCTCCTCCCCCTCCGCGCCTACTACCTCGGCCCCAAGGGCGAGAAGCTCCTCGTCTTCGACTTCATGCCCAACGCCTCCCTCTCCACCTTCCTCCACGGTAAGTAAACCCACCTTCTTCTCCGGCTCCGGCGAGCTCCTCCTTCGCGGCGCTGCGGGACGGTGGCGGCGGCAAGCAACGCGAGGAGGGACGGCGGTCCTCCTCCTCTGCCGCTGCTGCCCTCCTCTTCGGGGGCGGCGGAGGAGGAGCTCCGGGCGACGGCGACGAGCTGGGCTGAGGTGGCGGCGGAGTAGGAGCTTGCGGTGGCGGCGGATGAGGAGCTCGGGGCGGCGGCGACGACCTCGGGGGTGGAGGCGGAGGCAACGAGCTCCGTGGCGGCGGCGGAGGAGCTCCGCACCGGCGACGCGCTGCCTCTCCGGTGACCAGTGGCGGCGATGAGAGAGAGAGAGTGCAGTGGGGAGGAAGAAGAAGTTGATGTTGAGGGTATGACATGTGGACCCCATCTGTTAGGATGTATTTTGTTTGGTATTTTGATTTGGTATAAGTTGGAATTGCTTCAAAATACATAAGGATGGCAGCGCTGAGATTAGATTGCTAAGAAAATGGTGTTTTAGACAATAGGCACTTAATAATGGTAGAACTGAATATATGCAACTTAATAATGGCATGGATGAAAAAAAACCCTATAAGATTTTGTTTGTATCTTGGGTTTTACACGAAGCATCCGCAAAACACAACTTGCAACTACCGAGAAAAACCCCCGTGTTCTGACTAGGTACCAAGACACGAGGAGAAGGCCCATGGCGGCCTCAGAGACGGCGACGGGTCAGCACACGCACGGCGACCGGAGAGGGACCCCCGGAGCGCGGCCGCCATGGAACGGGGAATAAGGGAATCAAATTCCTTGAAATCAGTGGAACCCAAAACCCTAATTCCTTGAAATCCCTCAAATTCAAATCCAAACTCATGAATCAAGGCTATTTTCAAAAAAAATTACCCAAATCCCCGAAGAACCCTAAGAGGTCGGATGAAGATCTTACCGATCTGGACGAGGTCGAATCTTGGCATGAAGATGGCGTCGTGGCTCGCTTCCTCCTCCTTGCCGTTGACACGAGCTACGCAAGCAGTAGAGGGAGATTAGGGAGAGGGAGAAGAAGAAGAGGAGGAGGGGGAGAGAGGATGAGAGAGACAGTGAGGTGGCCGGTGAGGATGAGGTGGAGGCGGCGGGATCTCCATTGGCGATGGGCGTCCGACGGGCGGCGGCTCGGCGGCGGAGGGAGCTGGGGGGTGGCGTGGAGGCGTGGAGCTGGCGGCGACGAGTCTGGGCATGGGGTCGACGGGGTGCGGGCCGGGCGAGGAGATGGTGGAGGGGAGGAGGAGAGGGAGGGCAGCGGTGGAGGGCGCCGCCACCTCCCACCTGGAATAGATTTGGGTTAGCCAGTTAGGAACGGTGGAGCTGCATGTGAGCTGTGAGCAGTGTTGTGATGTTCTATGAATATACCTCGGTTGGGCACCTGGGCTGCGGTGCTGGGCTTGGGTAGGGATGGCAATCGGGCGGGTATCTCCAGATACAACTCTTTCGTACCCGAACCCGAAACACGAAAATATCACCCATACCCGAACCCGAAAACACTCGCGAGTACAAACCCGCACCCATACCCGAACACGACGGGTACCCAATACTCGATGGGTAACCCGTACCCGAAAGGGGGGAGAGAGGGCTGGGTCACGGGAGAGGAAGATAGGAGGAGAGGGAGAGGGGGCGGCTCGGCGAGCGGCGCAGAGAGACCGAGGGAGGGGAGAGAAGAAGGGGAGGGGAGAGGAGTGGAGGGCTTGGCGGCGGCGGCATGGAGGGCGAACCGGAGAGAGGGAAGACTCCACGCAGTGGAGGTGGATGGGCGAGGCGGCGCCAGCGTGGTGGAGGTGGAGGACAGGGGGCGGCGGCTAAGGAGGGGCCAGGGAGCAGCTGCTACGGGTTGTGGAGGCCGAGGGCTAGTGTTTTTTTGAGCTGCCACTATATATATATAAAACGAATGGACCCACATGTCTGTGAATGATTTCGGGTAACCCAAGGATACGTACCCATGGGTACGAAATTGAATCCGTACTCGAACCCGAATTTTTCAGGTACCCAAACCCAAAAACCCATAGGTATAGGTTGCAACTCATACCCAAACCTATCGGGTCGGATACCCATGGGTACCTATACCCATGGGTTTTTTTGCCATCCCTAGGCTTGGGAAATTGCTATAGGCTGCTGATTAGCCCTATTCTGCTACCTATCAACTGTCATTTCCTACCGGTACACGGGTGTTAGTGTATTATATACCAGGGTGTGCCCACGTGCCGCTAACGTGTGGAACCGATGGTTCGTCCGAGAGTATCCCATACTTAGCAACATCGAGCCCAAGCGGGTCAAGGTCTGGTTCCAGGTAAGCTGGTTAATCAAAGTCTACTTTAGCCACGTGGCGACTCGGCGTACAGGCGGGCAAGCATGCCCCAGCGCCGGGAGGGCAGGCTACGTGTCGACCCGGTGAGCAGGCGAGCGAGCGGGCCCTAAGCGTCGGGCGATCTGGTCTCACGGCGCGATGCTGAGCAGGTGGGTGAGAAGGATCCGAAGCCAGGCGCCCAGTACACATGTCGGTCCCACGAGAAGCTAGAGGGTGTAGGGCCCCACTGTTAGAGGGTGCAGAGCGAAAGAGGAAGGTATCTTCCCTCCTAAGGACGGGTGCGGATCGCCCCGGATCTAGTGCATTTAATGCGATGAAACCGATCTAACGGAGTAGGCGGGGGTCTGACGAAATTATTACCCCCGCCACTCCATAGCGTCAGCTACGCAATAGCTTTTACAGGCGCGTGCGACAAGGTGCAGTGACAGGGCAACGGGGGTAGGCGCCCGCCCTGTCACTTCCTTTCTGTCCCCCAAACGCTGTGGGGCGCTGTAGAGCAGCGATTTCGACGTGCGATCAGTGATGGGACAGGTACAGTGGTCAAGATCATTTAATGTACACTGTTCATTACCGCCAGCCCGGGTGTATGCATCTGTAAAGGGAATTGATCTTTTCCCGATCAAGGACCCGAAGGTAGCCAGTACTCACATTGCAAGGAGCTTGAGCAGTACTAGAGCTATTACCCGATCAGGGGGCCTGAACTTGGGTGAACTTGATGCTTGTTCTTGCGTTCTTGCGGGAGAGAGAAGAGAGGTGAGAAAAACATGTCAGCTGAGAAATGCCGACAACGGGTAAACGGGTATAAGTGGCAGTAGAACATACCCATACTCGTATACCCGATGGGGTGAAGGTTCTCCCAACATACCCATGGATATGATTATTTTACTAGACCCGTACCCTAATAGAGTAAATACCCATCGGACATCGGGTTTCGGGTACCCATTGCCATCTCTACACATCCCTACCTTGTTTGCGGGACCAAATCCTCTGACTTACCGCAGAGGGCAGTGGGTCACTGATATGTGGACGCTGTGCATGTGGGACCCATATGTCAGTGGCACAACTGTAGAGGACAGTAAGACAGAAGATCCTGCGCCCTTGTTTGCATAGTGTTGGTGGTACTGAAACTTGTGCAAATCGAACCTCTTTACCTAAAAATCAAGTTAATAAACAAATACATGCGTACATACATACATACATGCATGCATGCATACATACATACATACATACATGCATACATACATACATATACCTACAAAGCCGAGCTACGCTGTTTTTTGGATGGACACGTGGATAGCCTGCTTGGTGAGTATTGGTTTTGGCTGGAGACGTGCATGGTTTGTCTGCTCTGCAAACACGATCGTTTTGCTTCGCCGCGTTGACCTTTTCGGCTAATTGTTCAGGCTTTTTTTTGCTCTTTGTGGGCCACTTTGTTTGTGGGTTGCCTGTTACTTCTGGGCCTGTTCTTCTTTTTTTGGTGCTTTTTGTCCGTGTTTGCCATCCGCGCGTTTGTTCTGGGCGGCCCATCTGGTTGGACGCTAACCCACTTAGCGCTACGTTGATCCAATCAAACTTTGTAGCCATCCAAGCTCCCCCTTCTGCTCTATACCGTCTACCACGATTGCACTCATCACTCTTGCTCGCTGTGCTAATCGTTTCTCACGAAGAAAACAATATGCTTGATGGCCTTCCTTTGTGGAGCTCCCTTTTGTTCAATCGGCCCTCCTAGGCACAGCCATATAAGTTAGCTTTACGCCCGCCACTTCACTCGGCGCGACAGGGGCGCGCAGTCTCAGCTAGTACGTACATACATATGCGTTGTACAGACACCTATATATTTTTCATTTAATTCCTTAGATTTTTCTTATGCATGATAGGGTAAATTCAATGTACTTATCATGAAAAAAATAATGTACACAATTCATATGTATAAGCTGCTGCATTTGTTTCGGTAAAATTATTATTTTGGGTTGATGATAGGTTAGCCATCCCCTTGTAGGGTCTTGTCTTATGCAAGTGTGTCTATCGATCGGGCGGAGCAGCAGTATGGATGGCCTGATGGAGCAGAGCAGGCAGATGATGAGGGGAAACCTGCGTTCTCTTGCACATGTACGCGACGTAGCCTCTTATGTGCCATAATAATTGATTGCGTTGAACTAAAAAAAGCAGGCTCCTATGGAGTCCCATACATGTATTCCGCCGAAACGAATAAGAAATTAGAAACGGGGATTAATTAAACACAGTACATGAAAACGATCGACAATTAACCTCTTTGATTAATTCTTGAAATATTCACGCCCATACTTAAACCTAACAAGTACTGTCATAATTATTCATTTCATCGATGTAAACTTGAGCAAGCCCAAACTAATGACACACCCCTCTCAATAAAACCTAACAGGTGCCACCTTACCGCCTGGTACCTCTGACCTAAATACTACGGTGCTACGACGACCATCGATCGATCATGTCTCACGCATGAATCAATCCCATGATGGCGAGAACTGTGGCGGACACAACCAGCACGAAGGCATGAGCTGACGACGAGGCCAGTGCTGCGGCGGCGCTCATCATCGCCGCCTCTTGTGGCGCCGCCGTGGGGGGAATCACGATCACTGCTGCCGGCGCCGGCGCCGGCGCCGGCCTGGCCTCGACGTTGACGGCGAGGCGCTGGCCCTTCTTGCAGTGCTTGACTTCGGCGCAGGAGAAGTAGACGAAGCCCGGCTCGTCTAGGAGGAACAGCGCGCTGCCGTCGTTCACCGGGGACACGCCGGCCGGCGGCGTCACGTTGCAGTGGTAGTACCCGAACTTGTCCAGCTTCACCACCGAGTCGTTCTTATACACGAATTCTTCACCAGACGAGATCATGCATGTTAAGGCAGACGAGATCAAGAAGGCGAGTAACTGCGATGTAGTATTGATTGATCAAATTGCGAGACGCAGGCCATGCATGGATCCTTAGTTCCTTACCAATGGAGTCGCCGACGTAGAAGTGGATGCCGGCGGCCCACTTGATGTAGAAGTCGTTGTTCCCCGGCGGCGGCACGCCCCACCCGACCGGGCCGCCGACGATGTACCGCGTCCCCGTCGGCGGCAGAAGCGCCGCCGAGGCGCAGTGGGCGACGAGCAGGGAGGCGAGGAAGAAGACGAGTGACTGGGCCATCGACGGATCGTTCTCTACGAACAGAATCAAGGCAATTCAGATCGTCCAGCTGCGTCCTGACACTCGCGAGAGAGGGAGCTATATCTCTTGATGCGCTGTGCTTAAATTACTGCGCTAGCTGCTCTGTAGTGAGTGAGTAGGCAGTGACGATGGATGAGAGGAGAGGAGCCGGCCGGCTACGTTTATAAAGGAGTGAGAGCTAACTAGTCAGAGGGAAGAGAGAGAATAGGATAGGGAGTTAAGTTAGTTGCATCGGGCTGGGAGGCGGTGGACTCTGCTTCGGCAGTTTCGACAGTTACGGTTGCATGCAGGTTACGTGCATGCGATACGATCGCCGCCAAATGGCAAGGCCGCCGCACCTGGCGAAATGGACTGCACCCACGCCAACTCTGTATAACTAGATATGTTTATCCGC
This sequence comes from Raddia distichophylla, assembly GCA_005191435.1. Lineage (NCBI taxonomy): Eukaryota > Viridiplantae > Streptophyta > Magnoliopsida > Poales > Poaceae > Raddia > Raddia distichophylla. The sequence goes on along the minus strand of SPJY01010914.1, from coordinate 1,615,927 downwards.
TGTTGCGTATGACATTAGTTTTGTAAGACATAAAGTACTTACATTTGTTTTGTTTTTTGAGATTTTCTGATTTTTTTTGGGGTTTTTGGATGTTTGATTATTTTTTGGGAATTTTTTTATTTCTTAATTCATTTATAGAAGTCAACATTCTAGAAATGCTTAAATTTATTTATGGGCCCTTGCTATGAATTTTGTGTTGCATTTTAATTTTTTAGATTTTTAGGATTTTTCTATAATTTTTTAAAATTTTTCTTTAAGGGGGTGACGTGGCAGCCCTTGGTTGCGCCATGTGGCGTGACTGGGATGTGCCATGTGGCGCAACTGGGCAGCCTGTTAGCCCTTTGTTATATTATTACTAGCTGCAACCCGCGCCCATGGCGCGCGAGTACGCGCCTATGAAAAACAATTGCGCGTGCGCGCACGGAGGCCGGCCGCGCGACCGCCAAAAATGTGTATGCGTGCGCGCCCGCCAAAAAACGCGCCTGCGCGCGAGGACACAACGCGCAACGCGCGAGGGAAAAAAACTCAGCACGCGCGGAGGCTGCGGGGCTCGAACTCGAGCCTCCCAGGCAACGAAGCGGCGGAGCTAACCAACCGGCCGAAGCCCCCGCATGCCTGAAACGCGACCGGGAGAATTTGTTTTATATGCTAAAGCAAAACGGACGGTCGGATATGGCTGGTTCGCGCGATCGAACGGCTGCGGTGCCGCCGGGCGGGCAGGCCGGCCACGTGGCGCTCAAACGTAGTTCGTTCTCGGCTTTGTACTTCTATTGATATTTCTGGAATTTTTTGGGTTTTTTGGATGTTTGATTATTTTTTGGGATTTTTTTATATTTCTTAATTCATTTATAGAAGTCAACATTTCTAGAAATGCTTAAATTTATTTATGGGCCCTTGCTATGAATTTTGTGTTGCATTTTAATTTTTTAGGATCTTTCAAAATTTTTAATTTTTTTTCTCCTTAAGGGGGTGATGTGGTAGCCCTGGTTGTGCCATGTGGCGCAACTGAGACAGCCTGTTAGCCCTTTTTTATTATATTATAATACTCCCTCCGTCCAAATATATAGGGGGCGCATAAGTTTTTTTTGAGTTGTTCTATAATATAAGGTGTCTTTCCATTATTTTCTTGGGAAAGACGAGCAATTAACTCATAGTTAAGCTATTCACACTATAAAGTGCATGCTTTTGCTAGCTTTAGCTATTAAAGCTATTAATTAAGTGCATGGGAAGGAGATGCATGTTTCAAGTTACGAGATAATTAAAGATAATTTATTCTCTTAAACACCATTTCTTTGTCTTGATGAAAATTTTTTTTATACGCCCTATATTTTGGGACAGAGGGAGTATATATATATATATTGATTTTAAATCATAGCAAAACATAGGCAATTGATTCATAAAAGATAATTAATCCAACCTGGAAAATTCCCATGGATTGTATTAGTAATGAGAATATTTTTTTGTTGTGGATTTTTCATGATCGAGTTGAGCACAACAATCACATCAACGAATAGTTGAGTGCCTGAGTTTTATAATTTGATTGTCATGATGAGAGTTTCTTAATGATTGATATAGCGTGCAAGCATAGGCTTTTGTAACACCATCCACTGCATAGATAGTACTATCGTGATTTAACTTGTTCAGTTATTTTTATAAATTTTGTTTTAATCAGCATCAATGAGCAACTTCTGTTTTTTTGTCCGTATTCAGAAACAGCTAAAATAACTTAGATTTGTAGATCATACAGAAACAACTATGATATAATTAAAGTGCTAATTAGAAGCTTATGGTCTGGTCAGTCTATTGCTTCCAGGCTATTTCATCCATGTGGTCGGCTTTGCAATATATATACTTAGAAAAGGATTGCCCAATATGTATGATGGTATCCTGTTTTACTGCGGACTATGTGAGTCTTCCAGAATTTCCATTTCTCATCTCTGTTATGTTTAACTATTTATCAGTTTTTTTTTTGTTTTTGCAGAAGGTGCTCATATTAGTGATGCTCTCACCGATTGTATTGTAAATTCATAACGGAATTACAATGTCTCGAGCAGACAAGCAAAATAAGCGTCCACTTCGCTCCCACCCTCTTCAAAGTTTAACAGCTTACAAAACAGAACATTCCCAATACATTCGACCAACTATTTAACTCTGTTAGTAACCTGCTGAGCATCAATTAATCCAGCTTATCAAGCATTTGCTCTACTGCGGCTGCACCGCACCATAGTAACACCTGATTTGTTGACAATTCGCACAGACGGGTCTCACCGTCTCAGCTTGCCTCGATAATGGATGATAACGTGACAGCAACATCTACTTGTCCGAGATTATTCTGCACAAGATGCGCACCTTAGCGTTAATCTTGTACGTACTTTGATGAAATCATTTTCCTTATTTCACACACACACGTCTCACCAGAATCATATAGCGTTTTTAAAAAAACTGAAAACTGCTGTTTCATGCCTTTCTTGCGCTTTTATCATTTCCCATTTTTTGTACTCCTTTGAGGAAAAAAAAATAGCGATACCAAGAAAAATATGAACAGAGCAAAATCATACTGAACCACTGAAGCTGAACCCCTGCATCATCCAGATGCCAAGCTGGCCTTCTGAAGCACAACACTGCCTCCGGTGAAGTTAACCCATGGTTTGGACATCCTGGTTCTTAAGACTATGAAGAATAGATTGCCCTGTGGGCTTATCCAGGATTCAGCCGAAAGCTAACTTGCCTGAGCTGCCTCCTCTTCTTTTTTTGTTTCCTCTTGTAGTTGCAGCTTGCTTCACTTCCCCGTAATTCTCACTAGTCTTCTCCTACGCCACTCAACGTATCCGGGCGTTCGCACCGCGGCCTTACATAGGTGGCAAATGGCAGTCACGAATTATGCCATTTCACGCAAGAAAAGAGGAGCTAGCCAGCGCGTCCATGGAGTCGTCGTCGTCGTCGGTGGCGGCGGCGGCGGTGAGCGGCGAGGAGGCGTCGACGCGGCGGGTGGCGAACCGCATCATCCGCGCACTGCAGCACCAGCTCCGGCTGCTGCACCGCGCCGGGACGGAGTTCTTCGTGCTGGGCGCGACGGGGAATGTGTACACGGTGACGCTGAGCACGGCGCCGGCGTGCACGTGCCCCGACCCTGCCGTGCCGTGCAAGCACATCCTCTTCGTCCTGCTCCGCGTCCTCGGCCTCTCCCTCGACGAGGCCTGCGTGTGGCGGCAGTCGCTGCGCCCGTGCCAGGTCGCGCGCCTCGTCGCCACGCCCACCTTCCCCGGCGTGCTCGCCGGCCCCCGCGCCCGGGGCCGCTTCCACCAGCTCTGGTCGGCCCGCGCCGTCGCCAAGGCAGACGACCTCCGCCGCCAGCGCCAGGACGCCGCCGGCGCCGCCTCGCTGGGGCGCCTCGACGGCGCCTCCTGCCCGGTGTGCCTGGAGGAGATGGCGCCGGCGCCGGCTCCGGCTCCGGCGCAGGCGGTGGTGACGTGCGTAACCTGCCGGAACTCCGTCCACGCCGAGTGCTTCGCGCGGTGGAAGCGCAGCCGGTCGAGGCGGGCGGCGACGTGCGTGGTGTGCCGGTCGCGGTGGCGGCAGCCGGGAAGAGAGCGGGAGCAGGAGCAGCACTACATGAACTTGTCCGCCTACATGAATGAGGAGGACCAGGACGACGACGTGATGCTCACCGACGACGGAGGCATGTGCGCTGGGTAGTCGCCGTCCATTATTAGCTCGCCACGCCCTAGTTGATTCGTGAGGCTGTGACTACTAATTTGACATGGGCACGATCGAAGAAGCTGTGCATACTAATTAGCTTGTTAATTTGTTTGATTTCACCGTACTCCTTCCTTGTTTTCCACAGGGGCTGACATTAATCAAGTGATTTACATGATGGATCGAATTGATCTGTTAATAAAGAACAATTATTTACATGTTATTGTATCCGTTAATTAATACAATTAAGCTTGTGCAAGGAGGTGCTTGTGCTATCCGAGCCATCCAAATGGCTATGAGATGAGCGCACTGAACTTGCAGATTACTCCTTCCTCTTCCCTCCACTCCTACTGCATCTTTGTACTCTCCTCTCTCTCTCACTTCAGCCTTCGCACGGCTCCAGTGTTAATTTGAGCCATCCTAGCCTCGACGCAAGCTGTGGCTTGGCTGCATATGCTCCCAAGTCCCAACCGCTTAGCCAAGCCGCCTCGCCGTCAGCAACGAGACCTCGTCAAAAACCCGAGGTTTCTGTCCACGTCATCGAAAACCTCACCAAAAACCTTAATATCCTCATCCATGTCGACCGAAACTTTACCATAAAGCTCGATCAGTGTCGAAAACCTTGTCATTGGACGAAAATCTCACTGATAGATAGAAACCTCTTGTCGAAAACCTCACCAATAAATGGACACCACCCTACTGACGAAAACCTCACCAATCGTTAGAAACATCACCAATGGTAGCCAGTTGTAGTTCATAGCCAAAGCTTGGTTGCCACCACCGCAGTAGCAAATCTCATGCCAAGATAAAAGAGACTTGGAGAACGAAGATTAGAAGAGGGAGTGCACCAGAGAAGAAAAAAAAGACTGTCTTTTGAAATTTTTTGCTTTCAGATTAGTGCTCAATGAAGGGTATAAATAGTGCATGGAATTCTACGAACAAGCGTGAAAGTTGAAGCAAAAAATCTTGTCGTTTGGTTTGCATCTTCCAATGACATTATTCGAATCAACGTCTTCCCTTTCACATGAATGATTTGATTTTAAGCTCCCATGCTCTTATAGGCAATCAAAGTGGATCCTTAGTGATCTTTTCTCCTTTTTAGTGTTTTTTCTGTTTTGTCCTATCCGGAGGATAATACCATATTTGTACGCAAAGAAAACTACCCGTTCAAGTTTATTTCTTCACTGAGAAACAGATAGGTGAGGCTCGTATGGCTGTACTATATGCATTAATATAAGTTTTAAGTACATGGAGAAAGGAATATAAAAGAAGCAAATATATCCCACAAAAACAAGCATCAAAATATTGTCACTTGCGAATCAACGTGTGTTAATTTGTTTATTATTTTTCTTAATTTTGTTTACAAGCTTAATGCCGTCGGGCTCACTAAACAACAAATTTTGGGCACCCTCGCTCCGAGAAAGAGGGCAGGAGAGGTGCTTGGAGTGAGGGAAACACGACTTGGAGTTGAGGTAATGGCTTAGTGGATTTTGTATTGCAATGATTGACCCCCTTACCAAGGATTGGAAACCCCCTTATATAGGTTACAAGCAATATCTCTTTATTCCAGGCCATACGAAGAATCTTATAGACAAGATGGTAACTCGCCTATGAACTAATTCCCTGTTTGCCCTTGGGCCGGCAAAGCATGGTTCTGTTCGTCTTTGTTCCCTATGTCCCTCTATTCAACTTTCTTTATAGCTACAGGGAGACAATTGCCTCCCTCGCCCAATGCTCCCAGCTTCTGAGTGTCTAAGGTCATTGTTTGTGTTGTAGTTGCAGTGACAACTAGCTTTAGTCAGGCGGAGTATTTTTGAATTATGTGCTCTCCATTTGACTAGTTTGAGCAAGAATTCTGTCATGCTCATGAAGGTTTTTGGCATACGGAGGTTTCTCAATCGTGCACATGTCCTTGGGGTTCATGTGCAAGGTTTTCACTCGAAGTTGGCTCCGGGGCCGCGAATGTGCTCATTAGGTCCCCACAAGAGGTCTTCGTCTGGAGTTGGCTCTGGAACCGCACGGTAGAGTTGGCCAAAGGGCTGAACCGGGCTGGCCCGGTTCGGGCCTAGTTGATTCAGTTACTATGCAAACCGGGCCAACCAGACCAACGAGCTGCGGTCTCGGCCCAGGTCACCCCCACACCGCGCCTCTTCCGATCTACTTCGTATAGCATACATTATACGAAGTTATACGAATCATAATAAAAAATATATATATATAAATACATATATTGAATTAAATTAATATGTTTGCATAGTGGCGGTCCATGTTCGGTTCACCAAACCGGGCCGGCCCAGTTCGATTCAGTCAGCCTGCCCCGTTTGGCCACCTCTACCACACGGGTGCCTCGGAGGTCCCCGCGTGGGGTCTTCACCTGGAGTTAGTTTTGGGGGCCACTCAGGTTCCGGTAAGTCCCTGGCGGGGGATCCGGATCCTCTGCCGGCAGAGGTGCACAATAAATCATGCAAGGGGCAATGTCATAGGCGCACTGTAGCAACAGTAAAAACACTGTAGAAAAATACTGTAGAGATTTTACTATGGCAAAAACACTGTAGAAAGATGTTATAGCAACACATCTCAGGCATCAGATTTAGATCGGACGGTGGAGATTCTTTCAATGCAACAAACACTGTTCACCTCTGCCATTGCTCAACCAATGTCAGAGGATCCAAATCCCTGCGCGCGGGGTCATTGCTCGAAGCTGGCTCTGGGACCGAGCAAGTGCACGAGTGGTTCCTGCTTGGGGTCTTTGCTTATTCGCCTATAACACTTAAGAAACGTATGCTAAGCTTTTCTTTTGGTGACATTTTCTATTATGAAATTTAAACTAATTAATTGAGAGACAAATACCACCATGCATTTCCATATGATTGCATTTATTTATAGATGGGATGATATGTCATCACGTTCCGTTAACACATACTGAGGTACATCCTCCGGTCCAGGCACAATAAAACTTGCATGGAATTAGTGGAAGACGGGACTAATCTTCTCCCTGTGATGAGATGATCCACCACGATTCCTCGAAGCAAGGAAAAGCCCCCTCCAAACACGACACCTAACCCACAACCTAAGCACAATAAACACACATGAAACTCCATGCAACACAACACATTGCATGGGCAAAAAAATAAGCACGACTAATTACAACATTTGTTAAGGTTCCAGCTAGCTAGTTAAGCTAGAAGCGCAAAGAAAAAACGCCATAAAGGCGTGTAAAAACTTGCACCCCCTAGCCTAAAAAGAAGGCGCCTCTAGTTGATCGTGACCCTCTCGTTGAACTCGTCGGTGATGAACGGCATGCAGCTGGAGCTGCGGGCGATTGCGCCGCCGGCAGCGGCGGCGGCGGCGCGTTGCCTGATCTCCCTGGGGTTGATGCTGGAGCGGGACCTGGGCCCGAGCTTGGACCGCTTCCTGAGGATCTCCCTCATGGCCTCCGCCTGGAACAGCACCGGGTGCGTCCGCCCGAAGCCGTTGAACCGCTTGCACACGCCCATGTGCGCCCGGAGCGCCTCCTCCGGCGAGCCGCCGCTCTTCTCTGCCTCCTCCCTCACCGCCTCCGCGCACAGGCCGCACACCCACCGCCCGGAGAAGCGCCGCCGCACGCCGCGGATGTACTCCGGCGTGCACTCCTCCGACATGCCACAGCACTCGCACCTGGCATCCTCCACCTCCGGCACCGGCTGGAGCTGCTGCTGCTCGGCCGCCACCTCCTCCTCCTTCTCCTTGGCGGCGGCGGGGCCGTGGTGGTGGTGGTGGTGGAGCTCGAAGGAGACGTCGGAGACGGTGCGCTGGAGGGCGTCGGACGACGTCCTTCGCCGCTTCTCCACGTTGCCGGAGCTGGCGCTGCTCGCCACCGCAAGGAACGGCGCCGCCATGGCCATGGCCACCGCGCACATCTCTTTGCTGGGAGCCATGGAGATTGATCTTCCTATCTCCTAGTGTTTCTTGCCACTGCCTTGTAGTTAGAGACTTTGCTCAAGGTTTCCTGTATATGATAATATGCTCAAGATCAGCGTGTGCATGGGGGGCTATTTATAGAGGTTTTGAGTCATGCCAAAGGGATCGATCAGCTAATCATGTTTGTCGCGTATGAATGACATTGGCCACAAGATGTGTCAAAAGGTTGATGTGCGTGCGACTTGGTGAGTGTAACTTGTGTGGTAGGTAGGTGTTGCACCTGAAGGGATTGCAAATTGTGACCTCAAGATTTGGTGATGATAGCGTTAGATGAGACATCTTTTGTGTCAAGTTGGAGGCGCTGTGATAGGTTCATAAGTTTATGCCCGTGATGGTGCTCAGGAGACAGCTAGCATCGAAGTATGTAGGGTTGAAATTTGCCGGTACATGCGAAAAAGCGATTGTGAAACGCAGCCAATTGCGTTGATGATTTCGATTGTAATCTCTCTTTTTTTCCGGCTCATAAGTTGTTGTGCATGCGAAAAAGTGATTGTGAAACGCAGCCAATTGCGTTGATGATTTCGATTGTAATCTCTCTTTTTTTTCCGGCTGATAAGTTGTTGTTCCGAGCGTATGGAAATTATTTTCAGGGGCGGACACGGCCAAAAATATATAATAGGACGGGCTGAAGTTTAGTTTAAGACTCAAGTCTGAAGTTTAGCCTGTTTTCCCCTTTTATTTTACACTAAAAATTATATATAAGCATAAGGTGGGACACCACTATTATATACAGTGTAGTTGGGGCTTACCCGATGATAGGTCCGCCTCTGACTATTTTTATCTGTTGCGATTGGTTAGAGTTGAGTTTGCCGAAAATGAAAAGAATGGCATTCATGCAAATTTCTTTTTTTAAACAGAAAGACAGGACGACTACCTTAGCTTATATTAATTAGGAGAAAAAAGCCTGACGTGCAAGCTACAAAGCCGAAACAAAACACAAGAAGGGGGTGAAAAAGAAAAAGGACACCCACCCACAGACGTGCTGCTGAAAAAACTAATTACACAAACTAACTCATGCCGCTGCTTACAGGCGCAGTTCATCTTCTAGCAAGGCGTGAAATGTCATCAGAGAATGCTCGATGTCCTTGACAATGCGGTTATTGCGCTCCAACCACAGGTGCCACAGGGTGGCAAGTGCGGCGGAGGCAGAGCCGCGGGTTGTGCAGGCCGGTAATTCATCCCTTCACCAATCCGAGAAGCAATTCAAATTTGACCAGGCAGCCGGATTTAGCCTGGGTAAGCGTAGCTAAGAGGACGTATGAGACCATACTTGGAAGGAGAAGTTGCAAGTCAAGAAGAGGTGTTTTGGAGTTTTCAGATTTCTTTTGCAAAGCACGCAAAAGTAACTATTGGGGATACCTTTGTGAAGCAGTGCATCCGTGGTTATAACTTTCCTTCGGAGAAGAAGCCAGATGAAGAATTTGCATTTTGGCGGCCCCCGATGCTTCCATAGTGACTAAAATGTGAAAGATGTCCTTCCAAGAAACTGCACGCGATACGCATAGGCTATGCTGTATTCACCACTGGTGGTGAAGCGCCAAAAGGTGCGGTCCGGCTCAGCCTACTGTAGCATAACGTGCTGCAAACGCTGCCAAAGGGCAACCAGCTCCTTTGCCATGGATGGCTGAAAATTGCGACGAAGATCGGAGAGCCAGGTGCTGCTCATAAGGGTCTCAGCCACGGTTTTGTTCTCCCTGGTATAGGCGGCGAAGATACGCGGAGCGAGCTCACACGACTGCAGCACATCGAGCCAAGGGTCATATCAGAAGGAGAAGGTTGCACCATTTCCCAAGACCATTTTGGTGGCGGCATGGAAGAGCGCGATATCCGATGGCCCGATTGGCAAGGGACTGCCTTCCCAAGTTCGGGGAGCTGAAGTCTTAGGCCACAGTCAACGCAAGTGAAGGACCCTAGCGAAGGAGTGGAGGTCGAGGACACCAAGGCCACCCACCATGGTCGGGGAGCACAGTTTTCCAGCTGACGCGGCATTGCCTCCCACTCACCGAGTCGGTACCACACCACAGCCAAGCCCGACGGATCTTATCAATCTTGGCGTTCACCGACTTGGGGGGAACAGTGACCGCGTGGATGTAAGAGGGATGGCGGTGAGGACTGACTTGAGGAGGGTGAGCCTGCCCCCTCTCGACAGCATTGGCCCACGCCACCCACTGAGTCGGCCAGCAACTTTGTCGATAAAAGGTTGGAAGTGGACTTGTTGAAGCTTCTTGATGGCTAGCGGTAAGCCCAGGTATGTCATGGGAAAACAAACCTGCTCGGCAGGGCAAATCAGCAAGAATGTCCTCCGAGTCAAGACCCTCGTAGGGAATGGGTGCCACTTGACACTTGTTGAAGTTTGAGCGTAGCCTGGTGATCTCCCCAAAACGACGTAGAATGGATGCGAGGGCGGTGACCTACTCTTTGACTGGAGCGACAAAGATGACCGCGTCATTGGTGTAGAGGGAGATCCGACGGTCGTTATGAACATTTCTAGGGGGGGAGAGGACCCCATTTGGGTTGCCATTTTGAGATTTTTGTGGAGTGGTTCGATTGTGAGGTTGAAGAGGAACAGGGAGAGGGAATCTCCTTGGTGAAGGCCGCGGTAGTGTTGGATATATGTGGGTGCCCCGGAAACCCATTGAGGAGGATCCGGTAAGATGAAGAGGTGAGAATGGAAGCAATCCAAGCACGCCAGCGATGATCAAATCCTTTTTGCTTATCACTAATATATATCAATTACCTTTTTGCTTATCACTAATATTTACATATGCATATGGTCAGATATTTACATCCCACGCATATTCAGGGAGAAAAGAGTCATGGGGATCACGAGAAGCTTGCCACAGCCGCCCGAAACATGTCTGGAAGCTATCTATCTAGACTTCGACATTGCGACCATCAAGATAAATACTCCTAGCCCGTGGATGCTGTAACTCTATCCAAGCAACAAAGAAATCAAATTTACGAATCGATATTTGGGTACCAGCTGCCAGATATTATTTATCCGGCCACACTTTAACCACGTACATGCACCACCAGTTGGAGCTTTGCTTGCGGTTGTTCTTTCCTGAAGCTACTAGACAGTGCTGCCTTATGTGGCGAATTGTAGTTTTATTTATAGTGCTTGAGGAACTGCATATATGCAATTTGATCTAAGAAGCACAATGAAACATCACAAAGGTCGTTGTCTGAACTCTGAATTAGCTAAATACATTTTCAGCGAGGCCGATAATGGAGGACTTGAATTGTGTATGTGGCATTGCTGCTAGATAGCTATGTCTCACTAATCTACAGTAAGCCGTAAGCACTAAGCAGGTATGCTGCAGTTGGAAAATTGTGAAGGTAGGACACATTTATAGACCTCCTAGTTGAACCAATCTGCTAGAAACTTCTTAATGAAAGAGTGTGCAAAAGATGGATGATAACCGACCTCAAGTGATTAATTAATTATCAATTCTCTCTCCTTTCTTATGAGAGAAGCTATCAACTTATCATACTGTACACGCATGACCTTATCAGGCTACCAGCAGCTTTTCTCCTGTCAGTTTCCCCTTATCAAAAGGAATGGCTAGCTAAGTATAGCTCAATACTCCATTTGTCAACTGTCAACTTGCATAGGCAGTAAGTGCACAAAGTCCAAGGTCACATGTGATGTTGTTCAGACCACCCAACCAAAGATAGTACGTGTCGTCGTCAAGCTCCCCGTCATCAGAAACTGAGATCATATCGCGTCGCGGCAGCCATGGAAACTTCGATTGCCTGAAGCCGCATGGGGACCGTACATCTGCTGTGGAATTCAAAATGTGAATTTGCCGATCTCCCGTATCGGACATTGGGATTCTTCAAATTTTAGATTTGAAAATTTTGGTTTTCAAATTTAATGTTCAGTTTTTGAATTTGAATTTTGGACCAAACCGTTCAAAATTTGAATTTTAAAATTTTCATTTTCTAATTTAATTTTCATAATTTCAAATAGAATCTCAATCTCTTGTATGCAAGATGGACGAGTTTCAATCTTTTTTACGTGGTACATTTTTATGGAGATCAATGATTCGTTGATAAATTTTCCCTCTGTAAATTATTTTGCAGTCTTGCAGACGGCAACATCTGAAGTTCTGAACTCGTGTAGTTTTTAAATAGCAGTAGACCTGATCAAAGGCCGGACCGGGCCGGGCTTTGGGCAAACGCGCATGGGGAAGGGCTACGGCGACTACCCGTGGCGACGTGCGAATCCGGTGGCGATACATGGTGGCATGGCGGGTGCACGCAGGTGAGAAGCGGGCGGTGGCAGCAGGTGCGTGGCGGGCGAGGATTGGTGGGCGCGGAATCTGGGGCGGTGGCAGACGAGGTTTGCTGGCGGCGATGTCGGTGGCGGCGGAGGGCACAGAGAAGAGAGAAATTTCGGTGGCTTGTATCTTGCTCAATTCTTAGCCAAAATAGGCGATCCATATGTTCATATTGACCGTCTCGACGAGTTCTACAACATGGTGGCATCTAATATAAGGTTTGGTTATAGGAACAGGGGAGAACCTCGATTTACCTCTTGGATTGCACGAGAACCAAGGCGACGGCTAGGGTTTTAGGGGTGGGGTGTGGTGGCTGCGTCCAGTGGGGATCTAGGGGTTTATATAGTGCTGGGGAGAGGTGGATTCGGCTGGGATGAAATAGGAAAGGTTTAAGAAACCGAATCCGACTCGGAATAGAATTCGGGGCTTGCCAAATTGGGAATCCGACTTCCCTTTCTATATTTCAGTTGAAACTTGGGGAATAGGTAGTTTAAGGCTTCTAGAAGACACCGTAATGTTTGGGGATTTTTTGGAATAGTATTCCTAATTATTTTATGGGAAATACCTTCCAAATAAGGCTTTTTTGGGCTTAATCCGAATTTGCGGGTTGCCTAAAAATTAGGAAAAGGTAAGACATATATTTGGGAACCTTGGGGACGTGTTGCCACTGCCCCATCCCGATTTTAAGCAAGGCTTGTGCATAAAATAGTTTATTGGATCATAAAATAATAGCTATAATATGTTTTAACTACACAAATAATAAAATCAAATTTTACTTTAGGTTTTTTTATTTTAAAAACACCTGGGACACCTAATAATTTTATTGGGATGTCACAAAAAGAGATGTTAAGCAACTACACGAGCCAACTGTGGATTTAAAATATATTCCCTCTGTTCATGAACACATGCCATTCTATCTTTGACATTTTGTTCCCGAAGACACTGCCGAGTTCTGAACAAATGAACAAAAATTAAAAATCTGGCAACCAAAGCCACATGAGTTAGGCAACTTGACAGAACATACAATTCGAAATTGTCTTCAAGGGCATGGTAACGTACTGTGCACAATTGGCACAAATGTACATATGCAATAGAACTAAAGACAATAAGAAATTGACCTCAATCAGAACTATGTGCAATAGCTCCTATCCATGTCTCGGAAGAAATCCGCATAGTAAACAATGTTCATATCCACTTAGTCCTATCTATCGCTGGGCTTCAGTTTTACCAGTTTGTTCAGGGCCACTGACATTCGACCCATTGGACCCAGAATTGTCACCACCACCTTGAGATCCATTGTGCTCCTCATTGGTAAATGTGCCCATTTCAATCTTTTGCTCACCATTGTTGGACGTTTCTGTAGCTCCTTCACTCCAGTTCTCATGTTTTGTCTCTTCTGAAGAACCATTTGCTACTTCAGCAGTAGACACTCCTTGGGAGTTCTCCATCTCAGTATTTGCAGCCTTTTCGCTGAAAACTTCTCTAGCAGTATTGCCTTCCTCAGAGTTTTCGCCTTTAGAGTTTGACACTTCATTGGCCATAACTGTTTCTGCGTGCTTCTCATCATCATCAGATGCAGCACCAGATGATGCTGTACCTTCATGCTCATATCCAGCCTTGATATGACTAGTTCCACTGGCATTATGTTCAGAAGCATCAGATATGGTGGAACCAGCATCCTCTTGGTTTTCGCTGGCATCGTTTTGTGGATTCTCATTATGAAATAGTGGTAAATTGTCAGTTTCATCTGGAAGAGTTTCGGTGCCACGGCCACCACCTGTAGTCTTGTTATCATCAGAAAGGGATCCAGAGGCGGTTTGAGAATCAACATCCTCCTTCTTCTCTTCCTCTCCATCTGATCCATTACTAATCGCATTGGTCTGATCTGAATTGGATTCATCACCTTGTACCACTTCTTCGTGGGATGTTCCATTTGTTTCACCAGTGTTCTCCTCTTGGGAATGGTTGTTTTCAGTCTCATCACCTCCATTTGAATGGATCTCACTTTTACTCTCAGCACCGGATGAGTTGGATTCCGCATCATGCTTGTATCCTGAGTGACCAGATGTTTCATCGTTATCATTAGGATGATCTTCTACATTACCATCTGTACCACTGGCTTGAACTTCTTCAGCTTCTGACCTCTCTGTGTTTCTTGCAGCATCTTCATGCGAGTCATTACTCTCTTTCTCAAACACAGTTTCTCCACTCTTCTCTTCCTCTGGTTTGCTTAGTACATCAGAATTCTCTCCAGCCTTTTCCACATTACCATTTCCAAAACTACCTACCCGTTCTTTCCTACCCTGGAACATGCTTCTATCATTTTGAGCAAGCTGGTCCTCAGTATCATCCAAGTACTCATTTTTCTTATCATAGGAATGCTTCACTTGATACACAAGCCAAACAACAACACCAACAAGCAATGTAACCTGGAGTAGTGTTTTGATTCTTGATCCTTTGTTCCTTTGGTGCCGGCTGCCTGAGTGATGAAGCATGTTTACGACTGCTGACAAAGAACACGCAATCAAAAACTCAGGATTTTAAGTTAATTACTTCCATTTATCAGTCCAAGAACATAACTACCCACTAAACTATTAAAAATTAAGATATATAGTGGAAGGAACATTTACGTATAGTTATTGGATATAGAGGACAGAGTGTTCTGTCGATAACTTTTAAAAAATATGGATGCACATTGCCACAAGTGCTTTAATACTTGACCTCTAGAGTAGATTGCAAATATTAAAGCTAATTGAGGAAATGTGTGCACTGATAGAAAAATAGAAGATCAGACATGCTTGTGAAAACCAACTATATCCTTGTCCAAACTATTCTGTACATAACTCAATGTACTTACACATTATGATCTAAATATAAAGGAAGGCACATCTATTTTGTTCATCGCAGCTATACGCACACCTGCTGAAAACATTTCCTGAGATGATCCATTCTGAAAATAAAAGTTTAAACTAACCAGAACACCCACAACCTGTGTCACACTGACACCAATGCATGCCATCTCCTAAACTATTTAGACAAGTGACAACACTGAATTATATAATCTAACAAGTGTCATGCATGGCGGCATCAGTGATTAATGCTTCTTGATATAAACAAGAAGAAAAGAGAGAGAGCAAAATATGTGAGCTAGGAATGAAGAACATGTTTCTATACCAGAAATGTTTTCTGGTTTCCATCCATAAGCTAAAGAAGTAGTGGCATCCTTGAATTTTGGTATGAGGACTAAAGACAACAAAAATTGGAAAGATGGACTCCTTAGGAGAAAGTACATGTTTGGGCCTAACTGATTGGGCCAAGTGCTCCGATCAGTTAGTTGGTCACATATTTATCTCTACTTGAAAAGATGACTCTAATAGCTTATTGTATTGATAATTGTTATGTATATATTCCCCCACTGGTATGCTTTAAGATTAAAAAACTTTTCTAGAAGTGGAGACAGAGCAAAGAAAGCACTTATTGTTGTGTATATATTCCCCCACTGGTCTTTAAGATTTACAAACTTTTCTAGAAGTGGAGGCAGAGCAAAGAAAGCACTTTGTAGTGGTGGATATGCAATTTATAATTATTACACCCTCACAACAGAACCTTAGTTATGTTTTGCAACAGGTTATTCAAATGATATAAATACAAATACAAGAAAAGCAACACCATGAAGGCCATAGAACAATTTGGCCACCTAAAATACAAGGCCAAATTTGTTGTCTGCAAAAAAAAAAATACGATTCAAGTCCAATAAGCAGGCAGAAAAATATTAAATGCAGTTCTCCAGTTCCCATTTCCCCTCTTTTCAAGCAACAAGCATGTACAAAGTAAAGAGCACACATCAGTTAATACTTATATCTACTCTCGAGAGCTCCAAAAGGACATGCTCAATGGAAATATCATGCTAAAGTAGATGTAAATCAGTAGAACTAACATGCTAGAAGGTCCAAGAATCCTGAGGTCGCCTCCCGTCAAAACCGAACTATGACACTGCTAGCAGTGTAATATCCAGAGTCTTCACTTTCAGCAGTCACAAGACAGCCATCCAAGTCTTGGATATGCCCAAAATAGGAAGGTACTACCTTGACGCATCAACTCAATCCATCAACGCTCATGCTCTCTTTGTCACCATGCCTTCTCGGTTCTGGCTGGATTTGGAAGCCGCAAACTGCAAGATCCATCCATCCATCCATCTGGGCTTCGTAATCGTTCGTGAAACCCTCGAACCAGCATTTCGATCGAAGCAAATCTGCCGTAGCAGCGACGAATTCACAGCGCCACGCGCACCCGTAGACTACGCAGAAGCTCCTAATCCGATCCAGCGCTAACCACGAACAACCCAACATAGTAGGAGAAATTCCCATGGAAGAAGAAAGGGAGAAGAAAACCGCGCGCAAACTACCCGCGCCGCATCACGCTGCCAGTCGTACAGGCGTACAGCCCTGGTGCAGGCATTGCCAACAGGAAGCAAGGAAATGCGCGCCGATCCCTCGCGGGAGGTACGGCGTTGGAGCGCGGAGACGGAGGAGGCGGCGGCGGCGGGGTCCGACCTGAGAGGGGTGGGTGGCGGAGCGGAAGCCGCCGGTCGCGGCGACTCCGGCGGCTCGGGCTCCGGAGCGGACAGCGGATGGGCGGAGGCGCCGAGGCGGGTAAGATCTGGGAATCAGTGGAATGCGATGTGATTGTGGTGCTGCGGGTGGTTGGGTTTGCGCCTTTGCGGGCAGATGCTCGTTGCTCGATGGGGTTGGTCGGTCGGGTTGATGCTCGTGAAGGCGGGGGTCCACCGGGTCAGCGCAGTCTCCGTCCGTTCGTTGGCGCGTCAATATGCTTGAATATTCCGTCTCATCTCAGTCTTTGATTGTTGTAGCTTGTAACAAAAAAAATTATACTGATAGAATAAAATTTATTTACGTTATAAAAAAGTTTTACTCGAATGCAACATTTTGTAGTTGTGTTGGCAGTGAAAAAAATCAACTAAAGCAAAAAAGAAAACATGTCCAAAACTTCATCAAAATATCTGTAGTTAAGACTACCAGTAAGCGTAGTTAACACCATTTTTAGATCAAAGAAGGAAAGAAGCGAGTCGTGTGCAGGTTCGTCCGGCCTTCTTGTTCTCTTTCATCATTGGGTTGTTTACGTGGGAGGTCAGATATGAATCAACGTTGGGTTTAATTACAACAGTAGCTCTAATCTAGTAGGACTAGTTTTGTAGGGTTTCTCCGCAAATAAATTTAGCAGATCTTTTACTCCTCGTTGGTGGCACGGTAGGTGACGATGACGATGACGTCTACTCTTGCATTGACAACAGAAGGTTGGGGTCTTTCTAGTTATCCAATAAAGGCCTCTCCATCTTGTGACGGAGGAGAATTTGTCATAGCATTGTTTCGGGTATAGATTAGCGTAGCGCCATGCCATGCTGCTCCGAGCTCTGGCCCAAAGGCAAGCCATCATCAATTTCAGGATTTTGGATTTGTTCGAGGGCTTCAACATGAGCTCATGAAGGCGCGGCCACATGCCCCTTGCAACTTTGCCATGGTGGCTGGCCTTCAATTTGGGGTCTTCAGATCTGACCAAGGTGAGTCTGTTGGGTTAGGAAAGGGGGAGATTTCCCTAGTTTGGGTAATCTGGTTGTTTTCTCTAGCACAATCTTCTTCATCAATCTCAAGTCGGATCTGATAGTGCCATGATAACTTCATGAATTTGATCTTTCCAATCAACACCCCTATGCGGACAAGACTACAAAAGACAAAAATGATGCGACCAAGAATTCTATTTACTCTGTTGTGGCGACAGCAACAACAAGAGAAGGAACTTGGATTGCCTGCGATGTTTAGCATTCAGGCCCTTTTGTAATTGAAATGCTATTCTCATTATGGTTTAGAGATCTATACATGAAAGGGGATATCGTAATTTAATTAATATATTTGTCCCTTTCTTAAAGAAAGACAAGCAATAAAAATGATGAGCTACTGTAACAATTCAGAAAATGCGACGAAACATTTAACTGAAGAGTTGCAACATTCAAAATCAATGATTACAACAAAACAAAACATTTGTCACGCCAAACAAAGATACTAACTACAAAAAAAAGAGGACCCTTTTTTTTTAAAAAAATCAAATCAATTATAACAATTAAAAACTTTCTTGCAACAAAAAAAATACACCGACTACAAAAAAAAAATTCGAACCAAGGGTACAAGGTCAACGTAGGGCCAGACGGTACACAATGTTACACGTTTGTGCCACCATATATAAAAAGCTTCACGATATTTGGGTAAGGTTGTGTGGTGTGGCCCTACATGGAAGGTTGGACATGGGTGGAGCTCAGCGATGTCGAGGAAGACCAGTAGGCCAACAAGCAGAGCCATTAGTGTGATCAAGGAAGGTCACCGGTGCAAGGTAGAGGAAGACCGGTAGGCATCGTGGTCGAACCAGGGGTTTGTTTTTCGGTCTGAAAAACCTGAAATTCGGTTATCTCGGGCTGTCCTGAGACTTTATGGGCTTTGGCAAAAAATTCTGCCTTTTCTGAATTTTCAAACGGCCCATCCAACCCAGACTGTAATCTCAGGCATGCCGTCTAACACATACATCTTGTACATGGGCCTAATATTGTAGGCCTATTCTACACTGGGCTGGGCTGTCACACAATCATGACTACGTACTATTATCAGGAGTACCAACCCACCATCTAGACATAGTAGAAAGGGCTCATTATGAGCAGTAGTATACTACGTACCGATGGACACCCTGGGCAAATAGAGAAATTGTGTAGTACTCTAAAATGAATATGAGTACCAATTTTCTCGGTCTAACGGCTGGAGTGAAATTTAAATTTTGTATACTACAGTTGTAGAATATGTTTCTCAAGTATACTTTGAAAACAATTTTTCTTATAATAATGATTCTTCAAAAAAAACTTGGATCATGATTATGCTACCACCATGTTATATTTACCATTGTGTGTGTACCGTAAAAGAGATGTTTTGAAGGTGACATGGCCGACGTCACTGATATCCACAGACTGTCGTCTGGGTTAGAGCCGACGATATAGCTTGTTCGGCCGCGGACAAAACCCTTTTGGCGGGAACAAAAATTCATAAATCCGATGTCGTGCCCCCGGCAGGGCAGGTATTGTCGCCGGCCCTCTATTGGCCGACGTCACTGGTGACCTGATGCTGGTTTTGTCGTCGGGACTGTGTTTGGCCGCCGACACAGCCTGTCGTCGGGATTCTGGCCGCCGACATTGCTTTTATTGGCCGCCGACACAGATATCATTTCCTGTAGTGATTATGCTACCACTATGTTATATTTACCATTGTGTGTACCGTAAAAGAGAGGTTTTGAAGGTGACATGGAAACCACCAGCATAATGGTCCAAGAGACCAAGAGTGGGATCTCATGGTGAGCCTGAGATTTCCAGAGCCACCGGTCGCTCGACGGCTTATCGCCCGTCGGCGAATAAATGGCGGCCATGCCGCCATCAAATATCTGCCAAATCATTGAGACCATGAGGCGAGAGAGCATGAGCTTGCATGCCTCCGTGGAAAAGAATGCCCGGCAAGTCGAGCTCCAATAATTATTATCACTAATTCATGAGAGCTAGGTTTAAGGTTTGGGTTTCACACAAGCAAAGCAATCAACAGGAGCCTAGCTAAGAGTCGGGGAGTACTGGTAGCAATAATTTGTTGGTTTGTGGTGATCCTCTATCACAATTATTTGGGCCCTAATTGAGGTCTCTCTCACACGCTTCTTTTTCTTTGGTGATGGCGACGTTCGGCATGGGTGTTGCAGCTACTCTTTTTTTTTTCTTTTTCTTTTTTTTGCTGTCGCCTGTATATGTTTGCTACCAGCTTTAAAAGTCTAATCGATCGATTGGTCGCTGCACACCTTTATATCTGCACACATAATGCTTCGTTGATCATCATTAAGCCTAAAAGTGCACGTACATGTGTACATTAATCAATTGTGGTGTGTTAGCTACGCTCATCAAACGAACATCAAACGAAGCGAGAGGTGAGACCATTTACTGTTTCCTCTAGACACTTATCTTTCTCATGTTTAGAAGCAATCTCTTAACTATTATTTTAGCCCTTAAGAACCTCTAAGCTAGAGTCATCCTCCAAGCTTAGGTAAGCGTCCTCCAAGCCCTTAAGTCTCAAGGAGTCCTCTAGACATTCTCTCATGTTTACATACAAACCCTAAGTATCTCTAATGGAAATACATCTCTGCTAAACCTCATCGTAGTTCGGATCATCTTCTTCGTGACACTCATAAAGATCCTCACTATGACCTTCATCTAAAGGAGTATGAGTATGCGGGGTCAGTGTCATCCAAACATTGGCTAGTCACCCCTCCTAGTGCATCTAGTGATAGGGGGCTTCAAGAAAAGTGAAGAGGTTCTTTTGTTTGCTTTAAAACTTAAATCACCCTATCTAGCTCATTTATTTATTGATCTTTCTTGGCTAAGCGTTGAACCATCCCTTAATTACAGTATCACAAGTACGCGTTACTCCGTGCTACTTCTAGACAAGCTCACGCTATACCTAGCACAACGGCCCTTCTAACCCTGCTTAACCTTTCCTCCTATAAACAACTCAATAGAGCACTCAAGCTGGACCTCGTCCGCATTTTCCCCATCGAGGCAAATCCATAAACTAAGGAATGTTAACTCGTCTTGACCAGATGAGTTCGTTCATGTCTATTCACAAAATTTTAACACTAGATGAACAACCAGATGCAAGTAAATGCGATGCATGAGTGCATCTACGCCTACTCGAATGATAGGTTTAGGATTTAGTCTTATTACATTATAATCCCCTTTCTAGTTAAGTCTTACTAGCAATTTTATTTTTTTTACCCCTTTATTCATCGTCAAGGATGTGTGTGCAAGGCATGACCAATATAGTATCATATAGATATACATTTATGTGATGTTCTAAATAAGACTCCTTTATTTTAAATAATTTTAAATGTATCAAACATGCATTTTAGGTATTTTTAGAACTTAATCCATAGGCGTAAAGGAGTTTATGAATTTTCTAAATTTATTATTGAGGTGCAAAATTACTATATTTTTTCTTGCATCTAGACATTTTATACATTTAAATAAATCGTAATTTTTGAACTAGATTTTTTGTTTTTAATAATTCATTTCTTTATATTGTTGTACAAATAAGTGACATGTCCGACATAGTTACTGAGACATCTATTAGATTTGTTATTTTTAATAATTCATTTCTTTATGTCGGGCTTGTCTAATAGATCCTCTCCGATTTTGGTATGTAAACAGAGAGGATCTATTAGACAAGCCCAACATAGTCACTGGGACACATACTTTCAATTATGCTACCCTTATACTGAAGCACCATTCAATGGTGCGTGTCCACTTATTGACAGGTGGGGCACCGACACCGTTACGGTGTCGGTGCTGCATGCATAGATGCATGAATGCCTGCATGAGGCCCTGCTAGGTCCACAATGCCTATGATAATTCACGAGTTTAGTTGCTAGGCCCACATGTCATATACTATATCTTCTGGCTAATTCAATTTTAATTCAAACGGGCCCACCTGTCATACATCTCGGTTGCCACCCATTACACCACCGACGTGGGCCCATCTATTATTGAATCCGTTATAGGGTATCCTTCTACTTCTCGCTTCCGTTTCGGGAGCTCGCCGGAGCATAGCACGACGGCGCCCTAGCCCATGCCGACAGAGCTTTTATACACTTTAATAAATCATAATTTTTGAACTAGATTTTTTATTTTTAATAATTCATTTCTTTATATTGTTGTACAAATAAGTGACATGTCCGACATAGTTACTGAGGCATCTATTAGATTTGTTATTTTTAATAATTCATTTCTTTATGTCGGGCTTGTCTAATAGATCCTCTCCGATTTTGGTATGTAAACAGAGAGGATCTATTAGACAAGCCCAACACAATTACTAGGACTCATTTATACTTTCAATTTACGCTACCCTTATACTGAAGCACCTTTCAATGGTGCGTGTCCACTTATTCACAGGTGGGGCTAGACCCACCTGTCAGCCCCCCTTATCACAATGCCTATGATAATTCACGAGTTTAGTTGGTAGGCCCACATGTCATATACTATATCTTCTGGCTAATCTAATCTTAATTCAACCTGTCATACATCTCGGTTGCCACCAATTACACCACCGACGTGGGCCCACCTATTATTGAATCCGCTATAGGGTATAATGGGGTGAATTTTCGTTGGCCACGGTGGAGATGGTCAACGGAGCTCTACAGGGCAAGGAAACACAATCAAATTGACGGAGAAAGGATAGAGAGAGAGAAGCACAACGCGGTGGTGGTGAATTGGTGATGCCATAGTGGCAGGGCTCGGGGCGCAAGGCAACGGCGAAAGTCCAGTGGGTGAATGGTGATGGACCGATGGGCAACCATGGCGGTAGACCAGTCCGATACAAAAGCATCCAATGCCAGGGCGTGTGCGCACGCGCGGGGCGAGGGCGAGAGCAGGGAAAGAGCATGGTCATAGCTAATTTGAATTCAAATTCGAGGTCCAAATCTGCAGCAAATTTTAGGGCGTTGCATCTGGCTCATTCCCAGAACCATGGGCAACGTCGACCAACGTGTTCTATTCTTGCGGCAACCATGTCGTGCTGTACATACATGCATACATACAGTTAAGTATATAAGTATAACCAATTGCAAGTTGCATGAGTGCCGGACACACGGGGGAATGTTGTGCTTGCCGTGGCCAGTTCCAGATGCATCTACAGATGAATCATGATCATGATCATGATGTGCATGATCTTTTGGATCACTCATAAACTAGCCAAGTGAGGTGAAGAGACTCGATCGCGACAGCATGCATGAATGCATACCACAGCCCTGGATTTTTTTTTTTGAGGTAAAGGCAGGAGAATTGCCTTGAATTAATTCAAAAGAAAAGTTACATGGTCAAAATTTAGGGGAAGGTTTAGGCACATTCCACTCGCCATAATTTTCATCCATACAACAAAAAACAGTTCAATTCAGTGATCAGCTCGGACCTGTAAATATCCATGCATGTATGCATGTTTGGGTGGTATGGAAGGCCTTAATTTGTGATTTGAGGCTTCCAATTGTTCCCATAAACCATTTTTGATTGCCGTGAAGGTTCATAGCTTTTTTCAACCAGTTAGGATGCTAGGGAATTTTAGCTATTCTCAGTCCAAAAGAAGATAATTTTTTTATACTTTTCTTGAGCTTCCTCAGCGCGACAATTTTTTGTGTATCTCTTTTGGTTTCATGGTCTTTTGATAGTAATAAGTGCTCCACTTAATTTGGTTGTGTGTATTCTAATTGATAAAGAAATCGAAAACTTCTTCCATTATTAAAAATTAAAAAGGCCAAATTTCTAAATGTCATTGCACAGTCTGGCAGTCTCTTATGTGCCATCGATTAGCCATCGCCTTTTTATTTGTGATCATAATTATTCTATTATTATTTCACATGCCATTGTTAAAAAATTATCTTTTTTTGTGTGAACTACGCAAACGTACCAAAAAATCATGTGATAGAATATGTGCAATAATTTCAATCAATATGTTTTTGATATTTTTATAAAAGTTTATAACGTTAAATTTACACAAAAACAATTTAAACATAAAAAGTATATCCAAATATATATTTATATTGCTGTATACTATATAATTTCGTATTTTTTGAGATTTTTTGAAATTTTTATAAAGTTTAAACCAAAAAGAGAATTTTTTGTCAGTGCCCACTAACCAGAGAATGGGCCATCACTACCGGTTTCAAACTGGATACACTACCGGTTCTAGTTTTGAAACCGGTAGTACCTAACCGGGAGTGATGTCTTAGGATATCACTACTGGGTTGTGGAACCGGCCAGTAGTGATAGTAGGCATCACTCCCGGGTTGTGGAACAGGTATCACCAATGTTTAAAAATATGATGGGAATATATTAAGAGAACCAAGACTTGAACTCAAAACATCGCGACTCTAGCCTCACCCTTGTAGCCAACCAATCCAGCGTCATGTAGTGATATATATATAGGATATATGTACAGTCCTTTTAACTTTTGCTTTCCATGAGGCATCACCACCGGTTCGTGGCTAAAATCGGTATTGATACTCAGCAACACTACCAGTTCGTGGCTCAAACCGGTAGTGACAGTATCCCGAGGCTTTGGTGTTTAGGACATATCTAATAAGTTTTAAATTAAGATGCTTTAATACCTTAGCGAATAATGTATTACAGAGAAATATATATATACTAGCCGCGTGGGCTGTGCTGGCAAGCGCGGACACGCGAAGCGGGCGAATGTGCGCTGGGGAAGCTGCGGGAAAAAATGGCAAAAAGCGCCGCTGCCCAGGATTCGAACAGCGGGCTCGCACACAAGCTCCGGCGCGGCTAGCCAACAGAGCAGACCGTGCGAGCTGTTGACCTCTGCGGGAAAAAATTGTTTTATACCTAAAAATCTAACGGACGGTCAGATCTCATCGCTGCGGGTGATCGGACAGCCGTGGCTGCGTCGGACGGGCAGGCCAGCCACATGGCCCGCCCGGGAGAGCAACTCAGCTTTGTACATTTTATTGATACGGACAGTAGAAAAGAGTGTACGTTTTAACTTTAAAAGGTGCTTTTAGGGTACCGGTGACCGGTCCCAGTCCAAGATCCACGAAACACGAAACAGAGAGATAGCAGCCGACGGCGATGGGCACGCACGAGAGAATACTGCGCGAGTGCAGCGCAGAGCCTAGACAAGTGCTCCCTCCCTAGTGGAACTGCGAGTCCCACAGAAGGACACGTCTAGCTAAGCTGCACCCTAGCTAGAAGAAGATCAGGATCGGGCTGCGTGCCTTACTCACTAAGCAATTCTCTCTCTCTCTCCCACCCTGCCCGGTTAAAGCTGGTGAAAACTGTGCTGGCTTGGCTTGCAGTTAAGCTGTTGCTGTTGCGACATGATTGGCATGGCAGCGTGTCTGCACCATCCGACACGCACGGATTTTAAGCAACAAAAATAACGAGAAAAATAATGAAAAGAAGGAACGAGTTAAGAGAGGGCGTGATGCATGTCTACCTACTAATCTCGCACTCCGGGAGTCCGAGCTCGTTTTTGTTCTCATCCCATCCCATCGCTCCTTTTTATGGTACAGTAGTAGTACACTAGTAGCTAGTACATTTTAGTAGTACTATATATTTTTTTTCTTTTGCAAAATGACGCTTGTCATAGCTTATAAATAATTAAAAGCACCTTGATATGTATGCATGTATGTATGTATGTATGTATGTACATGCTTGTAGTATTTGTTTATTGCTTATTCATGTACTCCCTCCTTTTTTTTTTGGTTGACGCCTTTGACTTTTTGTTACGTCTTTGATCATTCGTTTTATTCAAAAATTTAGTGTAAAGATGTAAAAATATAAGACATATTTGAAGTACCTCTATTGATAAAACAAATCACAACAAAATAAATGATATTTACAAAAATAATTTGAATAAGATGAATGGTCAAAGGCGTATCAAAAAGTCAAAGCATCAAACAAAAAAAAAGGAGGTAGTAAGAGTGATCCATTCATTTAATCAATTATTAGATTAGTTTATATTAATTCTTTTATACTGCATGTATGTGTACTGTACTATGATTAGGTAGATACTGACAAAATGATTGGTTCAATCTAAAACTAATATACTACCACCACTGCCAGTTATTGTTTGCTCTAAAAAAATACCAGTTATTGTCTACCATAAATAAATGCTCGTTTTTAGCAATATGATAGGAACACTACCACTCTATTAAAGAAAGAAAAAAGACATAAAACACACTACACGCCTTTAAGGGGGGAAGAATGTAATACTAAAGAAAAAAAGGGTTGAGCTGGGCCAGCCAGCCTAACCCAGCCCAGCCCACCTCGCCTCCCTAAAGGGGGAGCACAACAG
The DNA here is from genome assembly GCA_005191435.1 of Raddia distichophylla. Classification (NCBI taxonomy): domain Eukaryota; kingdom Viridiplantae; phylum Streptophyta; class Magnoliopsida; order Poales; family Poaceae; genus Raddia; species Raddia distichophylla. The sequence continues at coordinate 1,590,042 of SPJY01010914.1, read as the reverse complement.
GGGCAAGGGGATCGTTCCCCCAGTTGCCTCTCGTGCCTCTGCCTCCCTCCCGTTCCCACCCCAAGCGCCGCCTCATCTGCTCGTCTCCCGTGCACCCGTCGTCGCCGCCGTCATGCCTGCACCAGCCGCCGCCATCACCGTGCCCGTGCCTTCATCTCCCTGTGGCCGCGATCCTTGCCGTGCAGTCGCTGCCTTGGATGTCACCGTTGCACGTCGCTGTTGCCTTGCGGTTGCCACTGCTGCGTTCGTTGGTGATCAGTAGAGAAGAGCAAGGAGTCGGCTAGAAGAAGGGAAGGAAGGTAATTAAGAGGAAGAAGAGGCCGACCATGTGCAGGAGAAAGAAAGGAAAAGAAAAAGAAAAAGGGAGGAGTTAGGGTTTGGAGATTTCATCTCTAGGTAACTCAATTGATGACTAATTTCTGTAATTTGATGCTCTATATGATGTTTGGGATAGGATTTAGGGGTGGATTTGCAACTATATGCCTCAATTGGTTTGTTGGTTATAGGAATCACTTTGTGCAGAAGTTTGTACTGCAAAACTGGGGGGTTTGCGTCGAGAATTGGGTCTCGATGACAACCCCCCACCCCCCGAACCCTAACCCGAACGCCGGCAGCGAGCTTGACAATGGCGGCGGCGAGGTCGACGACGATGACGGCAAGGTCAGCTCCTCCTACTCCTTCCTCCTTCCTCCTTCCTCGCCTCCCTTCTTCCTCCTCTGCACAGCGCGCGAGGGGGCCGATCCCATCCGGATCTCACCCGGACGGGATCCCGTCCAAAAGAATTTCCCAAAACTAATATACTACCACCAACTGCCAGTTATTGTTTGCTCTAAAAAAATACCAGTTATTGTCTGCCATAAAAAATGCTCATTTTTAGGAATATGATAGGAACACTACCACTCTATTAAAGAAAGAAAAAAGACATAAAACACACTACACTGACTCAGCCTATAAAAGAATACACCCTGTTTGGTCTGCACTACCTTGTCATCACTAACCCTCTCAGGTCAAACTAGTTGTCCTTGCCTGTCGGACCAACGATGTCATACATACTGCCTCTTCATTTTTGCTTTGGAACAGATCTCTCACATCTTCACCTCTCACCATCTCCTGCACGGTTCAGCGCCCATTTGTGATGGTCTTGTACAAAGTACTAGCACATTTGTCGCTCACATCAGCCCTCCCTGACTGGCACCACATCCTTTGGCCTGCGCTCACATTGGCACTTCTCGACGAGCGCCACATCCTTAATCGGTCCTTGCTTGGACCCCCTCCACCAGCTTACATCTTTGTAGATGCATGTAAGCATCTTCAGTGATCTACCGCCATCGGCCAAATCCCCTTATTGTTGTCATTGGCAAACTTTAGGCTACACCCACCTCAGGAACACAAAAATATAAGGGGATGGAGAACGTCTTTGCCACTGCATAGACCGCCATATGCTTTCACACCACCCGATTTGACCTTCATACAGCGGATCCGGCCTTCCTCGAGCTCTAGTCACCACTGTGAAGCTTAGGATAGGGGAGGAAAAGGGAGGAAGGGCTGAAACCCCTGGGATTTTGCATCCCTGTGCTATGATGGCCTCTGCGCCGAATCCTGTAGCCCCCCTATCATTCGCAACCAACCTTGCACCAAGGTCAGCACTCACCAAAACAAATGGTAAAGCTGACCACCCAAATCCATTGCGCTCGCCGAGGAAGAGAAAATTAAGAAAAGGAGAAGGGGGAGATAATGGACTTAGCATCTCATGGCCTACTGCCACCATCAAATCAGTGACATCAAAGGCAAGGAGGGGGTGAGGGTGGGAGGGGCTTTTGTGGTGTGATTGAGTCGTCCCTAAATTGCTTGTAGGATTGCCCCAAGAGGCCGGCTAGTGGCTCCAATTGTTATAAAGTTAAATTTTCTCTAATATTAGTGCGATTTTTATGCCAATACACAAGTGCCAAATCCTATAACTATCATTACTTCAAATCCTATAACTATCATTACTTAAACGCCGATCTCTATATGCCATCGCATTTTGCGAGCTGTTTGTAACCACAGAAAATGTTGCACATCTAAATCAACTGCATCACTTGCAAGGTAGCTTGGAACTGGCACAATGATTTGCTTTGCTGTGCAAGTAAACACTGATACCAATCAGGGAAATAAAGCTGGGGACCTGTGTTTGACCTATTAATCTACTTAATTACCATGCTTATGTTGCCGATCAACGAATGTTGTAATAACTAAACTCAACCAGCTCCAACGATAAGAGAGAAGCCGACATAAAACCAAGGTGGAGCGACATAAAAAAACTGTTGTACGAGAGCCGACGACAGTACAGAGGCACGTAAATAGTGACCTAGTATAGCAGAGGATCTGGGAGGTGCGCACACACAGATCGCTGGAGAAGGAAGTAGCGCAGACGCAGGATGTTGTGTATCAGGGATCGAAGACACTGGCTACAAGCTAGCCTACAGCTCTGTCAATTTGTGCCATCAATTTGGGGATGATTTTTTTCTTTGAGCAAGTTACGGCCAGGGCTGCAGCTAGTTGGGGGTTTTTTGCACAAGCGGCAGAGCCTAGAGCTCACCGGCTTATCACCGCGAGGCAAAGCAAACTTTCTTTTAAGCCCTTGCAGCAAAGAATTTTTGCATTTAAACCCTTGAAGTTTGAGTAATTAGGATAAAAAACACTACCTACCACAGAAAATCGACAAAAAGTGAAAAAAAAATCCTGTTCATTGGCATCCATATTTTTCTTTAGAATTGGGCTGGTGAGAACTTAGAAGTGATGTGTAGTTTGAAAAGATAAAATGCACAATTGATGGCAAGCTTCATGCAAGTATTAAATGGTTGTATTTGTTGTCTCTAACTCTAAAGGCAGTCTATGGATGATATGACATATGCTAAAGGCAACAACTGTCTTAGCCATTAATTGTAAATGCTCACTTTATCTTACTTCACTACACCAAAACTCTTATATATGTCAATTTATTTGCGTTGGTTCATTACGAACCGGCGCAAATAACCTCATTTGTACTGATTTGTAAAGGGCGCGGGGTGGGACAAGCACATCTGCGCAAATTATAGCCAAAAATCGACACAACGAGTGAGTATTTATGTCAGTCCGTGGCTAAAACAAATACTCACTCATCTGTATCGGTTCTATCCATAAACCGCCACATATGTGTATTTTTATAAATTGTAGATTTTTGAAATTTTATATCTTTTTTATATGACCTCATGTGAAAACAAACTTTACATGTAAATTGTAGATATCGAGGAGATCTACAACTTTCTAGTTGACATCGTTTTCAGTTGAAGCAATATATATACCTAAGAAAAAAGTCTATATTACACCCTGAACTATGACCATTCGTCTACATACCCTTTGAACTATGAAACCAGGTATTCTACCCCCAAAACCGTGAAAAAGGTGCAGATAACCCCCTGTGGTGATTTTTTGGGTGGTTTTGTCCACGTGGCAGCTGAGGTGGATGCTTAATCTGTATATCCGTGTGTACTAGCCATGATCCTTGGGACTAGTACGGGTTTACGCAGGTGGAATCCGATATTGTAAATCGGGTGCCGACAGCTCCCTTCCCGGCTCGTCTCCAACCATCTCCGTCTTCACCAAGCTGTACCTCTACATCATCTTCACCAAGCCAAAACCCTCGTGGGGTGCGGGGTCACAGCCGGCTTGACGTCGGGGTGCCTCGTCTTCGTGTGTCGAGGACCCGTGTCCGTCTACAACTGAAAGATCGAGATGTAGCCTAGAGGGGGGGTGAATAGGCTTTCAAAATTTACAGCTTAAAAAACAATGCAGCGGATCAAACAATATCGGATGTTCCGATGTCAGGATCGGATAGTCCGATACGAATCAGACTATCTGATCTAGAATCTGAACGTCCGATCTTGCTGAAAAGAGGATGAAAACACTAGAGTGAATAAATAGTAAATCCTGCACCAAATACGGTTAGAGAGCAAGCTAATAGATAATAAACAATAGGAAATCAACAAACACAAGGAGACTCGAGGTAGTTGTTCCCGAAGTTCGGATCCTTGAGGGGATCCTACGTCTCCGTTGAGGCGGCTCGGTCACACTTGAGCCGGGGTCCCTCTTGACCCTTAACCTCCCGGGTTGCACCAAGCACTCCCGGTTTCACTCAATGGATTCTTTCCTTTCGAAGGCGAAGCCGGCCTTCACAAACTCTCCCCGGCCACCACACGAGGCACCGGTGGCTCTAGGGCGACTCCTAGCCGTCTAGGAGCCCTCAAACTCCAAGAGTAACAAATCCAATGAAAAACCCAACTTGGAGAATGAATCAAGTGCTCAAAATCGAAGCTTAATCAACACAAAGACTTTAGATCTAGCTTCTTCACCCACTCAAAGATGCAATCAATGGATTTGATGGTGGAGTGAAGTTGGAAGGTGGAGAGCTAGGGTTGCAATAAGTGTTTAGCTGAGAGTATGTGTGAGAGGCAACCCTGGCTGGTGGGTAAAGGAGGGGAATAAATACCCACGCAGTCAAAACTAGCCGTTACTGTTGACAGACACCGGATGTTCCGATATAAACATCGGAATGTTCCGATATTTTCGCAGCAAGACAGAGATGGGTCAATCGGAACAAGCAACGGAACGTTCCGGTCCATATCGGAATATTCCGGACAAACATCGGAATGTTCCGATATTTTTGCAAGCGAGACAGAGAGGGGTCAATCGGAACAAGGATCGGATTTATCCGGTAGGTATCGGAATGTTCCGGACAGACATCGGAAGGTTCCGATATTTTTGTAACTGGAGACAGAGAGGGGTCGATCGGAACAAGCATCGGATAGTTTCGGTAGATATCGGAATGTTCCGGACCAACATCGCAAAGTTCCGATATTTTTCTGGACTGAAGACAGAGAGGGGTCAATCGGAAGGTTCCGGACTATATCGGATAGTCCGATATGATTTCAAAGCAGATACCCTCAAATTTATTTGGTGGAAAGAGTGTGTCAAGAATCTTCGACCAAGAGCACTTAGAACTTCTAAAAGTGATTTTTCATCGCATCCCTCTTAATAGTACGGCGTGTCCTAAACTCAATTCAAAAGAAAAGATTTACACTTTTAAATAAAACGCCGTCTTCTCCTTTAATCTTTATGGTCTCCACGAGTCCTCCACATCCATTTTCTAATCTTAAAACTGTCCAACACTAAACAAGCTTGATTAGATTTTTAAGATGCTTGTCGTCTATCACCAAAACTTACAACGGGGCCTAGATGCACTTTCAACAACCTCTGGAGCGTCGGACTCGCTCGAGGTTGCTGGGACGCCACAAACCCTCTGTGTGTCGGGGGTCACCGTGCTTCCCACGGTGCGTTCAACCAAGACCGCACGTCGACGTCGTCTACGTGCAAGGGTCTCCGGGTTGCCGTGTACAAACACCTTCTTCGCGAAGGTCGGTGCCGCTTCGCATGGTGTCTGGGTGACAAGAAGCTCCTAGCTTGTGGGAGAACTCATTCTCGGTGTGAGGGGTTTGGAGCTCACCTCGGACGCTTGCGCTAAAGAGCTTCTGGAGTCGAGCTGAGGGCAGGGGACGAGAGAGTCCCGGTTTCCTTCTAGGAAGTTCCTCACCGTGGAGTAGGTGCTTTGCATCGAATCACCTTAAAAATTGGTTTGCGCCTCTCTTGTACGATTTACTTTTCGCAATTTACGCTTTGATTTGTGATCGATTGCATGTGACAAGCCTTCGTGCTTGTAGTAGTCGTTTCCGCTGATTCGATCGCTTCCGCTATAGTTTCTTAGGACTCCAACCTAGGATGGTTAGTGAAATTGCTTAATTGAAGAAAAACCAAAATAGTTTAAAAGCTCCCGTTTCACCCTCCCCTCACGGTCGCTAGTTCCTTCAGAAAGGATAGAAAGAGAGAGAGAGAGAGAGGACGGTGAGGGGCGGTGCGGGGAGGGGCCGGTGTGGGGAGGGGAGGGGAGGAGGTTGCGTTAGGTGGAGCAGGGAGGAGGGCGGACAGAGGAGAGGGGAGAGGAAGAGAGAGAGAGAGAAGAGGAGGATGGTGGAGCCTCAGTGGAGGAAGAAGATGAGGGTGGGGCCGTGATAAAAATAGATTAACCACGTGGACTTATTAGGTGGCAAAACCACCCATGTGGACCGCCGAAGTGGTAAAATTACTTTAGAGAGAGATTGATAAGAGAGGTGGCGCGCGGATGGAGAAGAATAAAGGGATATGGAAGAGGGTTGGATTGTTGGAAGGGCTAACATGTATGTCCTAGGGGTCGTCAAAACAAAACAAGGAGCAAATATATAATGGTGCACAATGCAAATATAACATGTATGGTTGTTCTCAAACCATGGCCTCGAAATCAGGGGGTTATGTGCGTCCGACTCAATACTTCAGGTGGGCAAGTAGACTTTTTCCTATCTATTATGAATACTAAGTGTTTGAAACTTTTTCGTTGAGCATACTTTGAGAACAACCTTTGTGCACTTCAGTCGGTTTCATTTGTTCTTGCCTTGTTCTTTGGAGGTTGGGGCGTGATGTTGAAGAAAACGTCGTTGATCTTGTGGTGTGTATTCAACCCTCCTTCTCACCGTCAAGCCTGGTCTTTGATGAAATAGTTAAGATGTCCATTGTCTGATGTGGATAGTTGCTATTGTGAACCTAATCCAGTCCTGTATCTTTTTGGGTTTCTGCTTGTTGTGATCAGTTATCTCATCTCTAATGGCTGAACTGCAAGTGACTGTGGACGTGCTGTCCTTCATCGGCTACAAATGCTTCGTCAACACAGCCTGAGCAGGGCAAGTCTTTTTACCAGGATGGGATCATTCATGCAACATGGAGTGTTCTCTGGTCTTTCTGCGTGCTGCTTTCTTCGCCCATGGTGCGTACACGGAAGTTGCATCTGCTTGTACACAATTCAGTCATTGGATTCTTCTTGTCTTTAGAGTCTCTGTAACCCAATTGACGTAGTGGCATGTCGTTGACGCATGTACAGCCAAGAATGCATCAAAATATCAGAAGGCTTCCCAAAGGAAGCGGTGAATGAGGTGCAGAGGACTGCTGCTAGGTAGAGGGGGCAATGTTCCCAGAAGACCCAGATCATCACCTGCAGGTCTCCTGAATAACCTGGACAAAACTTCTTCAGTCAACAACCAACTGATGAACTCGTCAGTGCGTGACAAAATACAAATGTCCCACTAAACCTTGTCACTAGGAACAACCACATGAGACCGTGAGAGTACTGAACTGATCATTTGAAGTGACGGCCGTCTCTGCACAAAATGGACAGGAGAGGTGACTCTTATAAGCACACACAAAATTGCAGCACTGTATTAGTCATTAATTCATTATGGATAGCCACCACAGCGCCATGCTTCTGCACTGTCAAGGAAAGAGAATTTACTCTATATTAAAATGAATGCAAGCCATTATTTTTTTTATCTAATGGTTTATATTGATTTTGATTTTTATACTATACTCTTATATACGAGGGATGCTTCTAAACAAATGGTTAGACTTAAGATAGACGATGCGCTGATCTATTATATATATAAAGGAGGGGAAAAAGAAGCCACCACGTTCGTCCACATCATCCAAATTATTTCAGCCGTTCGATCAACGGTGGGACCAAATTATATCAGTCGTTCGATCAACGGTGGGACCAAATTATAATGGACACGATCAATCAAAGAAATTCTCACATAAATCAAGAAAAAAATAAAAGATCTATGCCGTTGATTTTGTGGGGTCGGATTATAACGGTTTAGATTAAAAGAAGAATATTAGAAATTCGGATTAAATACTAAAGATGATATAATATGGTTATTTTATCTGTTCAATCAATTGTGGGACCAAATTATAATGGGATAAATTAATCAAAGAAAAAAAAGATCTATGCAGCTTAGATTAAAAGAAAATATTAGAAATTCATATTCAATAGTAAAGTTGATATAATATATTAGAGATAAACTCTAAATCCGATCTGATATGTTAGAGATAGATTATGAGTTAGAGATAAACACTATATACCAAAACAAATCTAGCCGCTCAAACGCGCGGGCCACCTCGCTCATTATACTTATATTGCAGTTGTGCACCGTAAAAGAGCTATTAAAGAAACAGTTTGTTTTTTTAAAAGTATATTTCCATTCACATGGTTTTAACGTTTTGGCTTGGCCGAAATGGGTACCTTAAACCTTGAACCACTCTAAATTAAAAAATTTTATTGCAAAAAATGGGGAGACTGAAATGTCATTATTGGTTTACAAACAGTTCCCATTATGCCATCCAAATTGCAACAATTGCAAGCTGGTTGGAACTACGAAACAAGCTAACAACACTGAGAGGATCAAGTCACCTACTACTATATATTGAAGTCTCTACTCTCTAGTGACTAGTTGTCTATAATGTTAGGGATATACGAACCTATGAACCCGTAACACTACGTAATTCCATTTTGTCTATGGATAAATGGAATCCGGGTAAAAAATCTTTATACAAAAAAATGTCTCTGCTGGTGGTGGCGATTATTTTCTAGGGATTTGCTCCCCTGTTCATCAAGAAAGCCCTAACCAGGATTGCCTTACCGATATCCACCATGACAAGTTCACAGGCTATTACAATGCACACATGCACCTTTTTTGGTAACACAAACATCATAAAAATCATTACCATTCAAAAACTATTGAAACAACTTTATGCTTGCGTACAAATTGTAATTTATGTCACTGTGTCTTCTTCTGCGATTACAAAGAAGACCCAATGTCTTTGTGTGGCCTTAATTCTAGGACCTTTTTTTTTAACTAAAATTTCAGGACTATCTTACATAACATTAAACTGAATGTGGTGTGGCTCATTGATTCCTCATGATCCAACTATTCAGACCATTTATGATTTAAATGTACTACACATGAATAGCATTGGTCGTACAATTCACATAATTAAACATACGACCACAATATGCTATCGCCCCACAATGTACCGTACAAGAGCATAGCTAGAGCAAGCATATCATTGATTCACTGCTAACCTGCTACAGCCTTGAGGTACCGTTCTAAAAAAAAGAAAAAAATTTGAGGTATCACATTCACACCTTCACAAGAAAAACATTTCTCAAGGCTTAACACCACGCAATTTTCTCTTTATAGTTCAGCTCCTTTCTTGTGTTATCCTGAGGAAGTATTTTTGGTTCAGTTGGCCTGCATGGCTTCATTCCACAGTTGTGCTTTCCTTAAGATGCTCTTGCTTCTCACTAGTGCTAAGCATTGTGCACTTGACAGCTGTGGCTGTGGCCCTCTGTTTGCTTCTTGCTTTTGAGGGCGCCCATAAAAGGAGATAGGCAGAGAGGCCATGGTTTGCCAGGCACAAGAGAGTGAGATCTGTGAAGGCCACAGGTGATAGGCAGATCTCTGAAGGTTCCAACTCCAATGGCACCTCCATAAGCCATTACTAGGGCATGGATCTCCTCTTTTCCTTTTGCTTTTAATCCACCACTTTCTTCATGCCTATTTGAAGGAAGAAAGAGGGAAAAGCTGCATCGCATAACCCTTTTCAGGGCTCTCCCTTTTTCTGTCACTGCAAAAGGAGCAGCAAATACATCATACATAGAGGTCACCTCACATTTGCTTCACTTCATAACTGTAAAGTCTCTTCATTTGTTCTGAACCTGTAGTAGCTAGCCTCTACTGTTACAGATATCTGCAATGGGAGGCACCTTTGAATACTTGGCTGGATTGTTTGGTGGTGGAGATCACCATGGCCACATGAACAAGAAGAACAAGAACAAGAAGAGGCACCTGCAGACTGTGGAGCTGAAGGTTAGGATGGACTGTGAAGGGTGTGAGCTCAAGGTCAAGAACGCCCTCTCCTCCTTAAAAGGTTCTTACAGTTCCACACTTCCACCTCTCTGTTTTTCCAACTTCCAATCAATCATCTAAACACAAAACGCATCTTCACATCAAGAACAAACGCTGGACATGCATCATGAAAAGTTGTTTAACCTTAATGATTTCCTTAATCTTATCACAAAAAAATGTGGATTTTCAAGGGCAGGGGCTGCATGCACATATATGGTGTATATAAGTAGACAGATGATCTATATATACATTAATCTGTTCAACCCCGTGTCATGCATGCATATGACATATGAAGGCCCTGATCGCACGCAATTAAGTGGCTTCTGCAATGTTCAGGTGTTGAGTCGGTGAAGATCAACAGGAAGCAGCAGAAGGTGACGGTGAAGGGGTACGAGGAGGCGAGCAAGGTGCTGAAGAAGGCGCAGTCGACGGGCAACAAGGCCGAGCTGTGGCCCTACGTGCCCTACGGCGCGGCGAGCCTGCAGCCCAGCCTCCTCGCCACCGCCTATGACAAGCGGGCCCCGCCCGGCCACGTCAGGAACGTGGAGGCCACCGCCTACGTGTCCGGCCACGTCAGCAGGCCGGAGGACCGGCTCACCGACATGTTCAACGACGAGAACCCTAACGCCTGCTCCGTCATGTGACGAGATCGCAAGGCCAGCAGGTCCATATATATAGGTGGTGTTGCCAGTGCCAGGTTGCTTTTGCTAAGTGTTCATCATCATCAGGTTTGTATGAGGCTATGAGCTTACTGATTACTGAGTGTGTTATGGCGCACTCTTGATTAGGTGTGTTTGTTCATGATCAGTGTCGTCACTTATCTTTGATTAACTATATTTGCCATCTGTTCATCCGTGAACTGAATCTGTTTGCAGTTTTGCCATAAACAAATAATCAGTGCTAAAAACGATCCTCAGCTGTTGTACAGGTCAGGAGAGCCGAAGCTTGAGTAAATACTAATCACTAATCAGCAAATATGGTTGAGAAAGAAATAGGTGTAAGATTTGAGTCTTGTATGTATAGCTAGTTGCCGAAGCGGCTACAGTAGAACTGATCGAGGCAGGATTATGCAGGTGCTGCCTGTTACAACTTGCAACAAACCAAAACAGAAGTTAGCTGCTTAATTGCTCGTCCTAAGATTACTGGAGACAAGATATAAAAAAATGATAGCTCAGTCACAAAGCTATTAGATTGAGATTAATTTTCTTGGTGTCCTGAAAGCCGGGGCCAAGGCTTGATGGTGAGATAGTGAGAGGGTATATAAATCGTTTCTTTAACGGGCTGGTCGTGTTGGGCTTGGGCCGAAGCATTCGCGTGTGCAACCCACTAAACAAAGTACCACCTCGGAAGTTAGCAGAAAGCACAGCACGACCTTAACAGGATCTGTCCTATATATAGGATCATATCGCTGTACTGTAGAACAAAACTCGTTTATTTAGCGCGCGCGCTCTCTCTCTCTCTCTCTTTTTCTCAGGAAACTGGGGGACTGACTTGAATAGATCAGGTATTTTGTTCAGCACGCCTCCTCGTCTGCTCAAATACAACATTAACGTACGGTCAAAGACACCAACATAATCCAATATATGCATCACTAATGCAATCGATCAATGTAAATAAGCTCTCTAAAAACCCACAAAATGCATGGTATACATATTACATGTAGGATATTTGTCCAGTAGGAAGATAAGATAAGTTGAAAAAAAATTACACCTAATTGTTAACATACTTGTGCTTGATGAGTTGATGTGCCTGTTTTTCCATTTGAAACTTTTCTGAAGGGCTAGTCTTGATCCATTAAAAAGAGATGTCAAAAGATTATAGGAGGCGACCCAAAAAGGATCGGCATACATCTAGCTCTGAGTTCATGGCCATAAAACCTAAGTGATATATCATTGGTTAGTCTTTCGCGAGTATGGCCATGTTCATGGCAAAATATCCACCTCTTTTTCCAAATGTTAAAAGGTACATAGAATGACAATTCCATTAAATTTTTGTTTCTTTCCGTTTTGGAGATGGTGTGATGTGCTTCTTTCTACTAGGACCTAATCTAATGCAAACCTCCAGATTTCCAAGGAGCCTGGGCTGTGTCATGCGTTTCGTTCTGGGCTTCTGGCCCAGGAATCACGAGCGTGGCCCAGTATTTGCTCCAAACGTGGCCAGCCCATTCCATCGAAGGATTGCTGTGCCCAGGCTCTTTCTTCATTGGTCACGGACGAGCTACACAGGCCGAGTTGATTTCTCGCTGCCGGCAAATTTGGAGCACGGGCGCCAGCCCACCCAGCCCGGGAGGTCGGTCCGCCACTGTCGGGGAGGGATGCATGATTACACAATATGTTGAAGATGTTTCGCCGCACTTGTTTAGCAATGGTGTGATGCCAGAGGGGATGCTCGGCTTTGAACGGTGCACAAGAAGGCTGGGCTTTTAGATAAAGCATAGTACATGCCAAACTATGGATCGAACATTAGGGCGAGTGTGGTGATTGGTCAAGTCCATTTTCAGATGTAACACACAAGAAGTTGGACAACGGACCAGATGGTCAGAGGGGGAAGGAACCGTTGATTTCATGTTGATGATGAAAAAAACCTCATTTTAGGCAAGCCCGTCCGCCCCACGGTTCGCTAAGCCGAACCATTGGTTGATTTGGTTCTGTACCGGTGTAGAAAACAAGTAGTTTAGGTTGGACCATCAAGACATCAGATAGTGGCCCTCTTTGATGCCCTGTTTAGTTTTAGTTGGAAAATTTTGATCATTTTTAAAAATGGTATGGAAAGATTAAATAAATTATTAAAAAAAATATTTTTTCAGATCTTTTAGAAAAACCCTACAAAGTTCCGAAAAAATATTTTCAAAAATTAAAGTGAATGGTCTATACAAAAAAAAAACAAACCCAACAAAAAAACAAAAACTAAACAAAACATCAAAGAGAGCCGGTATCTCAAGTTTATTGTCCGCACAGCTTTTGAAAACAATTTTGATACAAAGCCATCGTCGTCCATGACACCGTTACCATTCACCTATATGTATTGGGTGAGCCACAGACACAAAGGAGGTGAAAAATGAGCTGGGTGCCACACATGGAGGAAGAGACGTCACCACCATAGAAGAGGGGGCGATGATGAAAATCGTGCGCAACTCGTGACAAGGATGTTGTGGCTGTCATAGACAATCCGAAAAAGGACGAGCGTCGCCATCGCAAAATAGGAGGGATGCAACGTCCCTTAGATCGCGTCAAATTAGCCTCTATCACTACAAGCACCAAAGAGGACGGACCTCGCTGCCACAAAAGACGGGGACGACCGAGCTGCTCCAACTAATGTGCCAGCCCTACTAGCCATCAAAGAGGTATTGGGAAAACGATACCCCACGGTGATGCCTCCAGGGAAGAACTGGCCCAATGTTGCGTCGTTGGGCCCAGCCTCCACTCGATTAGATCACCATAAAAAGGTTCCACCGCGAACCCAATAGAAGTGGGGGATAAAGAAGAAGCCCGAGCCACCACGCACTGGATCCGAACTTGACACCGACGCCGACGAAACTGGCCTCCAATTAGTGCCGTGCCCGACAGCATTAGTCCTACAAATTTTTTTTTGAGAAGGTACAAAGAAGGCGCACACAACTCATTCCCTAACTCAAAAAACCTAGACTAATACGCACGCACACACGCGCGTGGACACACGCTAGAAACAGCGGCTGCCCCAAGAGAAAGCAATTAGACATCATGGCACACGCGTGTGCGTACCCCTGTCAATTGAATTCACAGCTACATCTTCCAATTACACCAGAGCAACGGTAGAAGCCAAATGGGGCGTAAAGCGTTCGGTATCCGCCACCGACTCTTTACAATTCATAATTCATATTTCATATTTCAGCGTATGACGCCTGGCAATGCTGTGTATCATGCCAGTATACCGCTGGTTCGGTTCTCCCCACTTTGGTTGGAAAATTCAACCTTTGAGCCTATCTGTTTTGGTCCACTGATCAGCGGATAAGTCGAGCGATGGGGGAAGCAGACTGAGCTTAATGGTACGTTTCCCATTCACAGAAACTGTATTATGGTTTCACGCATCCGAACTGAGGGAGTGCGCAAACAATGTACAAGCAGGAACAGCATCGTATGAAATTCTGAGTACCTTTAAAGACGTCAGGAAGACAAAACGGATATAGTATTGTGTTTCCGGAGTGTTGTCTTCTCGTTTCAAAACATGCTTTCTGAATTCTTAACATTCGTGGATCCGGTTGTCTTAGTAGATGTTATTGTCAAACACCCAGGGTTCATGCTGGAACAGCTCTCGCCCATTCATTTGCACTTCTCCTGAAGCTATGCCCACGGCTCGCTTCTGAGCTGCTTCAGCTTTCTTTGCAGCTTCCTCTTCATCCTGAAGTCAACCAAACATAGTTGCCAGTTACATAAGTTTAGCTTTCCTGATACAAAAGGCTACTTCAATTGGTTCATATAGATCAGCAGATCAAAAACTAGACATGTAAAAATTCTGCCTTTTCAGTCTCATGAATTATAACAAATTGCAGAACTTTTTAAAAAAGATTGGCGACTGTCGAAAACTGCCGTGACAGCAAATAGCTCACTAGAAAATATTTCATTTCATAGTTCATACTCTACACATGATGGAAAAAAAACTTAGTTGACAGGGTGAACCCACTCAACCCATTGAAAAACCGTTTTTCCAGATTGTGGGTTGGGTTGGATGTATAAAGAGTAAATTGCGTCACAGGTCCCAAAACTTGTCTTGTGATTCCGCTTAGATCCACAACTTATGAAACCAGACATTGGGTCCACGATGTTGCGCAACGTTTCGATTGCGTATAAAACTGGTTTGCAGAATGTGGTTTCGCAGGCTATAGCTGAGGGATCGAATTGATATTTTTTTCCTTTTATGATTTGATAGCCCTTTTGTTTTAGACAAAATCAAATAATTTTACTAAATATTGAAAGTAAAAAATAGCTAGGTAGGATAGCATACGCAATAACTATAGTTTAACATCCTTTTCCTGATAATGGCATGAAGGCGTGAAAATAGTAATTTAACACGATGCTTACTGCATATGCAATGGAAGGATTAACACTTTAAATCTAATCAATGTTATAATACAGTACACCAACAACAGGCCTAAAATCACATCTAGAAGCCACGTATTTACCCCAATTACGCTGCATCAAGAGATGAGCCGACAAGTCACCAGTAATTTTTCATGCATCAGTGAATGGGAACCCCGAAAGATCACAGCTTTACACTACACTCAGATATTTGCCGGATGGACAGGAAATTTCAGGAAAGAAAGAAAACCGTAGCCCTAAATTGATGGCGATACCATACACACAGAAACTTTGCAATTAGGGGGATAAGGAAAATAAGAGGACCTTTCGCTGCTTCCAGGAGAGAAACTGGGCGGGGGTGATGCAAGGCGCCCTCGCAGCAGGCGCAGGCGGCGGCGGCGGCGGCGAACTACCCTCTTCTTCTGCCCCCATCACGACAAGCGACGAAATGACCGGAACCGGAAGGGAAGGCTTCACGGCCTAAATACGGAACGGATTGGGTAAAATCAGAGGTGGCCGAACATGTGGCCCGGCCCGTCCAGGAATGATAATATCACGTTTCTGGCCAGTGGGCTGAATCAACCACGGCAGTGGAAGGACCAGGTTGATTACTAGCTATAAAGATCGTTCGGCGTAAAACCAAAAAACAGATACGAATAATCAGAAAAATGAAAAAAAAACATATATCATAAATTGGAAAAAAACAATAATACTAATTAACGGTGTTAGGACGGTACAGGTGTTTTAATGACGTCTCATGCGATGTGTCATGAGCATTTCTTGTGCTTCGTGAGTGTTTCACTAAAACACCTATACCATTCAAACGGTATACCGTCCATTAGTAGAAATAAATACTTAGTCAAAGGTACATGTATATTACTCCAGGCCTAATCGGGCATTGCCGCTATGGCACTACGTGTGCCATCAGGCCGACTTGGTGCGTCTTCCAAGATCAATCGGTTGGAAATATGTTAAGAGGTGAATTTAATAAGGAATACAAACAAGTTGTTTTAGCAACATGCAATATATGATTGTAGGACATCATGAACAGTGAGTCACACATCTATTATTGGGGGGGGGGGGGGGGGGGGGGGGGGGAGATCCCAAAAAAAAATTGTTGGGGTTGTTAGTGTCATTTTAATTCTAAATCACTAGTTTTTGGCTTCGACCTATAGACTTGTGTGTATATACACTAGTAAAGTAGCAATAGACGATAAGAATTTGTTAAAAAAGCATTGGTGTTGCTTGACCCCATCCCTAACGCTATAGATCTACCCTTACTTCATGGCAAAAATGATGTACCACAGAAATAAGCGTGTTTCGGTTCACGTTGAGGATGAAGCTATGTGGGTGTAATCGTGTACATGCAGAAACCTTATGGTCACCTCGTGTTGGTTCTCGCAATGGCAACAATTTGTAAAGTCCTCTTCTTTCGTTCCCTCATGTATGGTTGGAGAGAGAGAGATTAGCGTGGATCATGATGTCTCAACATATCAACATAGCTCTCACAAACGTGAGTGTTTGAACGCTTGGGTTGTCCTGTCGTTGCCTCCGATTTTGCTATCTCTGCCATGCATGCCATTCCCGAGTTACAATGATCCTTCCTATTCCCATCGTGCCACCGTGCTTAATTCATTACCACTACCACCCGAGAACGCTCATGGCCCTCCTTCTCTGTTGCATCACTTGAAAGAAAAAGCGGGAGAAAGAAAAGAAGAGAAGAGTTTAGAGAGAGATTGATAAGAGAGGTGGCGCGCGGATGGAGAAGAATAAAGGGATATGGAAGAGGGTTGGATTGTTGGAAGGGCTAACATGTATGTCCTAGGGGTCGTCAAAACAAAACAAGGAGCAAATATATAATGGTGCACAATGGACTGGAAAAATAGTTAAATTTCATCTTTACATAGATCTGTATGGACAAAATAGTCAATAATAATATATAAGAGGACTAGTTGAAAATGCAATGGCGTATCCAAAATCAATTCTTGAGCGTTGACTCATCCCACGTATAGCCTTCTACACTAGCACACCATGTACATCAGTTCAACCAAGCGTAGTCCTCCCAGGCAGCCGTTGTTTCTTCCTCCCAGGCGACTCGCGAGGTCCCCCAGCTAGGGTTTCCTCCCCTGCCGGCGGCGGCGGCACCGGCACCGCCGGCCTGCCCCGCCGCCGGCGGGCTTCCCAGGCGTCTCCCCATCGGCGTCCTCCCGCGCTTGCGGGCTTGCTAGACGGCCCTTTCTTCCTTCTTTCTCCTCCTTTTGTTGCCTCTAGATCCGGATTTTCGTGGTTCGCCGGTGAAGTCCGGCGAGGGGCGGTGCGTCGGTGGTGAGGTGGGAGGCTGCAGTGGGGTGGTCTGCCACCCCCCTCATCCTCTCCTCCTCGGGTTCCGGGGGCTTGCCGGTGTCGCTGCGGCGGCTCGGCGGGCTCCGGCCGGGGACGGCCGTGGTGGCGGCGGCGACCAGCGGAGGGCTAGGCGGTGCCTCTCCCCGTCTTGCTGCTGGGCGATGGCGTTCTCCCTCTCCGGCTTCGATGGCTCCGACGACTTCCACAGATGGGGCTGACTGTGGTGGTGGGAGGTGGAGGGTGGGGTGTATCTTGTTTTTCCATTTCTTTCCTTGTTCCACAGCGTGGGATCCAGCCCGATTCCAACCACGACAGCCGCCGCTGCGGTCGTTGGCTGGTGGTGGCGGGTGGAGCGGGTTCACGGGGAGTCGGCCTTCGACGGCGTTGCTTTGGCAGTGACGGCGGAGGAAGACGAACCTTCTCTCTTCGACAGGGTGGACGTTTCTTCCATGTTGGGTTTGCTCTCGGTATGCGTGGTGCATTGGCGGGGGCAGATGTCGGTTTGGGCTCCGTTATTTTTCTCGGCGACGTGGTGTCGTCGATGGAAGTGGTTTGGTTCCAGGCGTCGATGCTGACGTCGTGGGGGTTTCGAGATTGCATCTCCGGGCTGTGGTTGTTGCCGGTCTTCGTGCCGGTGTTTGTCAGTTGTGTTGTTAGGTTTTAGTGGTATTGTCGCAAGCTGTGTGCTCATCAAGTCCTGGCGTTTGTTATACCATGCCGGGCATGGATGGGCCTGATAGCCCTTAAACCAGGACCCAAATTTGATGCGGTTTGTGCTTGTAGGGTGGTCTTGCGAGTGGTCTTGTTCTTCTGCTCTTTGTCGTCACCGGCTGATAGTTTCACTTTTCCCGTGGTCCTTCTACTCCATTCCCCCCGTGAAGGTGCTTTAGAGTTTATAACCCGGGTATACCCTGCAACTTGTGATGCTGGGGTGGCTTGTATGAGTTTGCTTGTAATCTGCTCTGCGGTGGAATGAAATTTGCCAATTCTCAAAAAAAAAAAGCACACCATGTACATATTATTATCACTTTGCTAACATAAAAAGCATAGAAAACTTTCTTGAGAACGAGAAACGACAAGGCCTGCTAGGTAATGGTGCACTGGTGCTAAGATACTATCTCACTCCACTCTCTTTATCTAAAGGCAAAAAAAAACTAGGAAAGGATGAAAAAATTAGCATCTCTGAAATTTTTTTTTAAAAAAAATTGTCTATAAAATGCTACATCATATGGCTCATATAAAAATATACATCTATCTATCTATCTATCTATCTATCTATCTATCTATCTATCTATTATATCTATCTACTATCTATATAAAGCAGAGTTAACGGAGCCACCACATTAATCCTAAAATCCTAGAAATTCCCACGTTAATCGAAAAATAGTATAAATTCTCACGTTAATCGTAGAAAAAAGAAAAATCTACATCGATGAATATGGATATTATTATGTAAATCTAACGGTCAATATTGAAAAGATTAAAAAGATAACTACTAAAGCTGATCTAATATATTAGAGATAAACTTTAAATTCGATCTTTGAGTTTTGATTCTCCCATATATCGATATCGAGAGTGTTACCTCAGCTTTTTATGGATTTTAAAATAAACTTCCATGGTAAATCAAAATTTCATTTCAAAGACCATACCAATGTTTAACAATATTAAGTTTTTAACGACGGGAGGGATCATATATATGTTCCGATGCAATTATTACTTGTGGACCAAATCCCTAGCTTTTCTGCTTTCTGCTTTTCCATTTTTTCCATGAGTCGATCGATGCGTACACGTGGCGTTCCAGTTCCTCAAGTAATAATTTTCTGTTTAGTGTTGTTGCTTTGTTCTGAAGCCGTGGAATGCAAGGCAGCATTATGTCGATCTGATATGCACTTGGCTGCGAAAAAAGAACCGAGCCTGGGCCCTTTCGTTGTGTCGATAAAAGTGTTTTTTGTTGCTTGGACGGGCATCCTTTACCTTGAGGAAGAAAATGCAGCGATCGATCGAATGCTCTAGAAAAAGAGGATCGATGATCGAACGGAGAAGCAATGACTGGGGAGTACATATTACTGCACCAAGCACAAAAAAAAATCCTTCTCTTTAGAGAAAAAATAAAATAAAAAACTAGAGAACTTCAATCACGAGCACACTGAGTAAAGTTGAGTTTACTGTAGCAAAATCGAAAGTGCTCGAAAAGGGATCTAAAGAGGTTGAAAAATAATTAAAAAATAGTTTTAAGATATTTGATATGAACACTAAAAGTTTTAAAAAAATCGTTACAAATTATTACAACATATATGCTATATAAAAATAACAAATTTTGCTACAGTGAAACTCAACTCAACTTTACACTGAAAAAAACAAGACCATGAGCAAGTTGTACAAATCATCTGTTTCTTTTGGGGGGAAAAACGATTATGGTTTTAATCTAAAAAGTTGGAAACCTCAAAAAAATTTAGAAAATATGATAACTATTTTTAAATTTTGTTTAAATTTTTTTTAAAAACCCACATAAAGTCTTGAAGAAATAGCTACAAAGTGTTACAGTATATATTCGTATAAAATTGAAATTTTTTATATCATAATCATAATCAAATATGTCCAAAGGGAGGAAGCATTATTGTTGAGAATCCCGATTATTTACATTATTGCCGTTTATACTGTTTATTAACTACATACTAGCGCACATTGAATAAGCCATCGGGAGATTTCAGCCACTGAAACTTTTTAACATTCACATTTTAGCAAATGACACCGTAGTGCTCTAGCCCAGTATCAGTGATTTGGATAGTATCATATGTCAAGCGATTTGGACGATCTCATATGTCATAAACACATTTGTAATCTCATCTTAATTTGAATAATTTTAAAAAGATATTTGTTTGATGTACAAAGTTCATAGTAAATTTGTAGGAAAGCAGCAAATTCTTGTAAAATTAGAAAAGACAACATAATTGCTTAGCTCCGGGCATCCCTTCCATTCACTCACGTTCCTTCTCTCACTCCCGTTCATTCCTGTTCCTCTCCCGCCCACGCCCTAACTATAGCAACTTGCAGCGTGGCGACAATGACCCTCTTCTCGACACAAGCTAGCATCGATGGGCTCCTTCGTTGATCTTTTATTAGAAAAATTGACTCTTTGTGTTGGTTTTTGGAGCGTTTTGGGAAGTTAAAATTGATTCCCCCCTCCCCCGCACGCGTATCATAGATGGTCCATTCAAAATCCAATAAATTTTCTGGGAATCAAGCTGCTCTGTCACTATACCCCACTATTAAACTTCATGTCCTTCAAGATTCAGTAAAAAAAATTAAGTACTAATTAGCCACGACAAACCTTCATATTTGTCGAGTAGTTTCACAGGGAAGAGATCCTGTTCCTGAATGATCAGTCAGTTCCCAAAAGGCAGCCACATTAGGTACATGTCTGAAAGTTTAAACTTTTGCAAATCTCACGATCACGCAATTGCCATTCCCACTGACTATGCTGCTAATAACGCACGATTTCTCCTCTTCTGCAGCCTAAATTAACTCAAATTGCAAAGGTGAAAGCGCACATAAACACTAACTAATCCTACCACTAAGCTTTAATGATCGACGCACCAAGCACGAACCTGTGATCCATGAGTAGGAGATAGGTTAATTAAGCTCATTAATACACCCTTTCTAACTAGGTCAAGGTCCACAAGGGACATAAATATTGAGACCCGGTGTGGTTTCCGCTGGTTTTGAGACAAGTAGGCAGGCAAGTATTGCATTTCGGGTGATATATTTATTTAACAATTAGGGTTCTTTTGACCTCTGAATCTTGGTATATCTTGCATTAGCTTTAAAGAGCATGCTTGTTGGGCTTAAGGCCTTGTTGATTGGGATAGGTTTGGTTACAGGTTTCACTCTTTGTAACTGATGTCCTTGCCAGTAATTGCTTTTTTTTTTTTCCTTTCTTCGTGTTAATTTTAAGATGAAAGTTGATGAACCAAGTGACTGAACATTGGCTATGAACGGGTGAGTATATCTTGGCCAGCTTTTACACCGAAATATATCTGATATCTGTGCACTTTGTGCAAAGTTTACGAGGTTTTTTGTTGTTTTGCATCATTGCAGTGCTTAGCAAGTTAGAGTAGTTTACAGTTTACACTAGACGAAGTTGCCTCGCCAATGAGAAACAAAGCTAAAAGGGTAGGCAAGCACATGATTTACTGACATGCATGCAGATATTTCTGATCACTGAGGGACTGAGCAAAGGTGTTCAGACAAATGAATGAGCCGCCTCTAGTTTACCTACCACGGTCGGCCCTCAATTTTAATTTACCTTGAGAGTCGGAATCCCATGCATTAGTTCCTAGATCGATACACTAGTGCGGAAGATCACATAGCCGATACAATCATACATCGATTAAATAGAATCCCTGAATATTACATACCATGTTACGCTCTTAGGTAGTGCTAGGGAAACGGGCCGTGCCAAACGGGCCAGCTCGGGCACGGCCCGAAAAAACAGGCCCGTGGCCCGGCACGGAGATTTGATGGGCCGGGCCGGCATGGCCTGAAATGGCATGCTGGGCCGGGCCTGGAAACCAGGCACGACGTGCCACCCGGCTCGGCCCGACTGTACGGGCCGTGCTTGGGCCGGCCCAGCCCGAAAAGAGACCCGAATCAGTATTTTATGTTTTTCGTGGTCTTATATTGCTCGGATGAATTTATGTTCACTACAAAAGTTGTAGATAATTTCGAGATGCATCTTTTTCATGTAGACAAGTTTTTCATCTGAGCAACGTATGATTTTATAAAAATTATTTTTGTCGCTGCCCGCTCTCGGGCCGACAGCACTATCCTTGGTAATTCGCCATTTTCGAGGTCTCATGTTGCTCAAATGAATTTTCGTTGAACATGAAAGTTGTAGATAATTTCGACACACATCTTTTTTGTATAAACAACTTTTCATTTGAGCAACGTATGAATTTCTAAAAAAATCATTTTTCCTACTGTTTTGGTTCCTCGTGCCGTGCTTGGGCCGGCCTGGCCCGAAGCCGGCCCGCCATGCTTTTGGGCCGTGGAGGGCCTAGATTTTGGCACTCCGTGCCGGCCTAGCATGGCCCAAAGTGCTGGTCGGGCCGTGCCGGCCCGTTTTGCATCGGCCCAAGGCACGACGGGCCCGGACCGTGCCGGCCCGGCACGGCCCAACTCCTACCACTACCCTTAGGCGAGTTTAGTAAGGCGGACAATACACGCCTTAATATTACAAAACAATGTTCATAGTTTGCAGCTATTACCAAAATATGTACCCAAAAGAATCTCCTATCGGGCATCAGCTAAGGTCCTGCCAGCGACCGGAGCAACCCCTAAGACTCGTCGGGTCTACCGAAGTCCTGCCGTCGTCTTCATGGCACTCATATGGATCCTCCTCAATTCCCTCGTCTAAAGAATATAAGGAGGTGAGGTCAGCGTCATCCAAACGCTGGCTAGTTAACACTTCCCTTAATGCACATAGTGTTTAGAAGGCTTTATTTGGAGGAATGGTTTATTTTATTTGCGTAAAGCCAGGTTTTATAAGATTTTGAATCATCCTAACTAGCATCAACTAGAATTTGTCTTGTACTCCGCGCGATGGCCACGCGTTGTGTTGGAACCATCCCTCAGATGGCAGCGAACTCCCCGCTACGCGTGTTACTCCGCGCTCCTCCTAGATAAGCCCTGGCTAAACCCAGCAGCAGGCACCCTGTGCCTCAAACATCCATCAGGATGTCCTCTAGGCACCGATCAATCTCTACTTCCACGGTCATCGACCGTACCACAATTGGATTATCCCAACCAACCGACCAAACCAGGCTGACCTCCAACATAAACTTACCCTCAAACACAATCAGCCCAACATGCAACTAATAGCCCTAACTGTCATATGTCATATCACATTTGAATGAAAAGAATGAATGACCGGTGAATATCGGTTCACCGTTTCATGGCGATTAGCCAGAAGATTTGTTTAAACATAAGGCAGACTAAACAAGTTTTACCCATTAGGTAGGGTTAAAGTGATTACAAAACTAATCATAGGCTAACAAGAGTAATGATAATCAAGGCAGTCATTAAGGCTAAACAGATTAAGGGCAGGCATGTATAAGTATTACATGATTAACAATTAGACAGATTACTAAGCATGCATTTAAATAATAAACAAAATAGTTAGAAGAAAAAATTGGGTAATTAACATGATATTAACGATGTTAGTCCGCACTAGGGAAAGTCACAATCTCTCCCTAATACGGACGACATCTAAAGAGTAAGTGTTAACTCGCCTTGCTCAGATAGATGGTCCTCCTCGGCGTCACCAAACCCCCCGTCGGGATCACCTACGTCTAATCACATAATCAAGCCAATAATCACATAATCAAGCCAGTGGTTATTTTCATATTTTAATAAAATCAATAATGGCCAAAACTATTTATCCAAATTTTTCTAGGATTTTTTGGGAGTTTCTAGCTATTTTAAATAATTCAAAAGCTATTTCGGTATATAACTAATTAATAAATTGGCTGGAAAAAGGTTTATTCACGTCAGGCCGAACCAACCAACGGAGCGGCCCAACCGTCAAATTCGGCCCACGGCCCACACGCGCGGGCACTCTCGCCCGCAACGGTGGCTACGCCAAAGGCGGATTTCTGCGAGGCGCCCACGCATGGAGCTCGCATCACGCCCGGCCGCCCGCATACGCTTCCACTTAACCTGCGCAGTGGGACCAGGGCCCACCTGGCGGTGACGTAACGTCACAGTTTAAGTCAACACGCACGAACGGATACCCTGACCGGTGGGGCCCACGTGACAGCGACTACGCGTGTTTGTTTCGGCACGAATCTTGGCGCATGATGGACAGCACACCGTCATCGTCTTCCTCCGGTCGTCGACGTAGCCCGGCGGCGACGGCAAACGACGCGGCGGCGCTATGGCTCAACTCCAACCAAGAGCGTTCTAGCTACGGCATCTACAGGTCCTAAGGATCCTAACGATGCCCGTACCATGGCCGGAGGTGGCCCGACGCGGCGGCGCGGTGGCGGCGGCGGAGCCAAGAGCTCGCCGGAGACGCATGCACACGCTATGGATCTACAGGCTACGGGATCGAGCGGGGAGCAAGAGGGGCTGTTGTGGGTGCTTACCGAGCTCAGCGACG
The DNA here is from genome assembly GCA_005191435.1 of Raddia distichophylla. NCBI lineage: Eukaryota > Viridiplantae > Streptophyta > Magnoliopsida > Poales > Poaceae > Raddia > Raddia distichophylla. The sequence continues at coordinate 1,565,644 of SPJY01010914.1, read as the reverse complement.
GGCACGCGGAGGGACGGAGGTGGCTGTCAACGAGGAGCCCGCCGGCGGCCGAAACAGGGGCGGCGTCGGCACAGTAGCTCCGGGCGCCTCTACTGAAAATCAGAGAGGGGAAGGCTTAGGGATGAGCGAAGGATGCTTGGGGCGAGAGGAATCGGCGAAGGGCTCACAGATTTGACGGAATTGCTTCGGCGCTGGCGAGAAGCGATTTTGGGGGGAAAGGGAAACCGGCGCCGGCGGGGGAGCTCTTGGCTTTATAGGCGCGGAGCGGTGTTTTGGGCCCGAAGGCGCACTCATAGCGGCTCGAGAAGAGGGCGGCGCGGCGCGGCGACGGGACCGGCGTGGCGCGGCGATGGGACCGGCGCGGCGCAGCGATGCGACGGCTGCGGCGCGGCGATGATGGCGGTTGCGGCGTGCGGCGCGGCCCAGAGCAGAGCAGGGTGGCAGCGAGGGCTGGGCTGAGCGCAGGGCCGTTCCTGAGGGAGGGCAAAAGGGGCGACCGCCCAGGGCCCCACACGGCAGGGGGCCCAAACCGATTCATATAGCTTTGTGTGTGCATCAATTTATATAGTCTTAGACAAAGAAAATTATCAATGTTCATTCACTAATTCATATATAAATTTCAGGATGTCGTATTTTTCCAACAAAAAGTCTAACAAGGCTAGAATTCCCTCTAGTCCCTTTTTCTACAAAGTCGTAACAATGAATTATTTCTTATGGCTTAAATACTAATAGGGTAGAAGGACAATACAACATGCCGCCACCTAGATTTCAAATTCACCTTTGATGATTCAATTTTATCTTAGATCTAGATGAATGGTGAACCCTAGGATTCTCAACTTCATTGCACATATGAGAGCAAACAATCGTACATCGATGTGGAAATGGCTACTATATTTATAACTTTTATTAAGAGCTTATATATTAGTGTACATTTTTATTGGAGTTACAAATATAATTAATTAAAAAAACTTATATATTTTATTAGTATAAGGGCCCCAATTTGTATTTCACCCGGCGGGTTGGGCCACCAGGTAGAGAGGAGAAGGAGAGAGAGAGAAGAGGGGAAAATGGGGCCCACATGTCAGCACTAAATTTCAGCGAAAACTGAGCAAAGGTGTTCAGACAAATGAACGAGCCGCCTCTAGTTTACCTACCACGTATATGTACAAATTATTAAGTACACACGATGCATCTGCTGATGAAGCAGATAAAAAGAAAGTTTTGTATATAGATGATGCATAGGATTGAGATTATCAAGTGACTGAGGTCTGAGGGAGAACACAAGCATGCAATAAAGAATTATTGGTACGAGAGATTTCGTGTTCTTGGTTAGTGTTTATAGTGTTCGACTAGCGTATGCAAACTGAGTTTCTCAGCACCCACCGGTGAAGCCTAAGAGGAGTTAGACCATTTAACTAATTTAAATTATTGATCCCTATAAAGAGCAGCCACACAAAAAGGATTGAAAATTCATCGATGTCTCATACCAGAAGTTGGAATTCTTCAAATTTTGAACTAAAAAATTTCAGTTTTTAATTTTTTTTAGTTTTTGAATTTCAATTTTGGATCAAATCATTCAAAATTTGAATTTGCTGATCTCTCTCATCGAAGATTAGGATTCTTCAAATTTTAAATTTGAAAATTTTGGTTTAAAAATTCGAAAACACTTACAGCCGGCCTACCGGCACGTCCGGACTCAGCCGCGCGAGCGCGAAACGCGCATGCAGCGCGTGAACGCAGCAGCAGGGTGTGCGGCACTGTAGCATGCAGGTGGGTCCCACGCCTTTTTTTCTTTCTTTTGACAACCATAAATTTTGACTGGATGCTTCAATCCACAAACCGTTTGCACCAACGTGTTCCTCGTATTTTTACGAACAAAACAAGATATATGTTGCCATATAACTCTTCAAACTTATCTGGTAAAACTTGGTGTTCGCCTACTGAAACTTGAGTTTCGCCTAGTAAAACTTTGCCGAACTGTCAAGTTTTATCAGGTTTCGTCCAAGTTTTTTCAAGTTTCATCAGGTTTCAACAGGTTTCATCCAAGTTTCATCAGGTTACATCGAAGTTTCATTCAAGTTTCATCAGATTTCATCAACACACGGCCAAGTTTCATCAGCACACGGCCAAGTTTCGCTAGTATAGATATAAGTTTCAAAAGTACATTCTCCTAGTTTCACATCAAAAAATTAAAAAAGTGAAAAAATTCAAAAAGTATTTAAAATGGGTTGCTCTCAATTTTAGAAGAATTATAAAATTTATTCCACGCATTTTGAACATTGTTTGAGTTTTATACAAAAATCGGAAGTTTAATCGAAAGTTAAATCAATCGATCGACTAACAACTCCGCATGCAGCCGGGCGTCCGCATGTGCGCTGCGTCGGATGCGCTTTGTAGCCGGTGATCCGACGGCCGCGAGTGGTCCGGCGCGCGGGCATCCGGACGGACGTCCGGACGCTGGCGCTTGCCTTAAAAATTTGGTGTTCAGTTTTTAAATTTGAATTTTGAACCGAACCATTCAAAGTTTGAATTTAAAAAATTCGATTGCTAATTTGATTTGATTGTAATGTGATTGTTGTCTCGAACTCCCCAAATGGGATTTCTTTCGTCGGCCAGTTCATGTGCTTGGGCTGATCTTTAAGAATACTAATTACATATAGGCCTGTTTAGTATGCTGGGCTACTGGCCCGTCAAGGGTAAACAAACGAAACCCGCCCATACTTGCATGCTCCTTACTTCGCATGCTACTGTTGTCATCAGATCTTTAAAATTGTAATATCTTGCTTTACTTGCTTGCCAATCCAAAAATTATATATAGCTTTAGTTTATGTTTGGGAGAGGGGAACAACCGTAGCGGATCCTTTTGAAGCCAGGTGCTAGTGTCCATTGCATGATGGAATTTGTATCTACTTCGTTAATTAAATATACACTTTTGCAATAACTTCGCTGTGAATGGCAGCAGTGCCAAACGAACTCGATGTCTCGATGCACCCCGCCTACCTTAACTAAGGCGCGGTTTGGGTGGGAGGCGCGGTCGGGAGAGGAGTGGGACGAAGCGAACTCTTCATTTTTCATCGGACCGAACGGTCCTTGCTGTAATGCAGGAGCATGATCCGATCGACTGGGACAACGGAATCTTATCTGGGCCAACCAAACAAAAAACCAGACCGTGCTGGACATTGCTACCAAACACACCCTAAGAGCATCCCCAACTCACTCTTTAAAGTACTGTGCCTCTATTTCAAATTTTCCCGCCCAGGCCAAAAACAGCACTGTTCTCTGCCTTGTTTTTGAAATTTTCGCGTGAACAGTAATTTAAAGGGAGGGCTGATGGGGCTCTTCTGGGGATGCTCTAAGCTTTTGCTTGGAAAGAGTTCAGAGGTATGTTTGGCTCATAGTTTTGGGTGACGATGCCAATCCATTGGTCATGTCCTAAATTCATTAATAAAAATTGGTCATTTGAATTATAGCCAATTCAACATGCCAAATTTTGGTAAGGTGTATTGGTAGTTTTTAAATTCTGTTGGATTTAAATGATTTTTTACGACCAACCGACGTGCCTCCGCCTCCCCAACCTCCCTCTAAACCCCGCGGAACACAAAACCCCCAACCCCAACCCCCCGAACCCTAAACCCTAACCCGAACCGGCCGGCGGCTAGCTCGAGGGCGTCGACGCCGAGGTCGACGGGGAGCTCGACGGCGGCGAGGTACGCTCCCTCCTTCCTCCTCCCCCTTCTTCCTCCTCTGCGCGTTCTTGAAAAATCGCCTGGCTCGGTATGCCACCGCCCAGGCAACTGGTGGTGAGCAAAACCGATTAAATATACACTTTTGCAATAACTTCGCTGTAAATGGCAGCAGCGCCAAACGAACTCGATGTCTGGATGCACCCCGCTTACCTTAACTAAGACGGAAAAAGAAACAGCTTTTGCTTGGAAAGAGGTCAGAGGTATGTTTGGCTAGTCTTGGGTGACGATGCCAATCCATTGGTCATGTCCTGAATTCATTAATAAAAATTGATCATTGCGATTGTAGCCAATTCAACATGCCAAATTTTGGTGAGGTGTATTGGTAGTTTTTTAATTCTGTTGGATTTAAATGAATTTTTTTAAAATAAAATGATTTTTAAAAAATAAATTAACAAAAAAACTTTTTAAAAAATATTATGTACATTTTAATTTTATAGGAATTTATAATTTTGTTTCATGTGATTTGGACCACAAATGGAATAGAAAATAGAAAATATAACAAACTTAGAAAAAAAAAATTGGAACGTCCTACGATTTTAGATGAATTTGTTTCATATAATTTGGTCCATCTATGAGGTAGATATAATTTGGACCATCTATGAGGTAGATATAATTTGGACTTAGATAGATATAATTTGGACCACTGCCGGCTCAAGCAAATGTTGGGTAAAGCTTTTTGCCTGTGATCCATTATCCCAAAGCCACACTATAGATGAACCCAAAGCAAATATGTGAAGAACTGAGCCACCAACCAAGTCGCTTGAGCGCCACACGAAGGCCCGAGCTCGTGGTTGAACCCTTGACCCACACACTGTCAAAGCTTGAACAACGAGAAATCACCGAGAGAGCCACGAAAACAGTGAAGCCGCCTATAGGGCCCAGCCACCACCACAGAACCATTGCAAGACGCCAAGGTGACACCACAGTTGGCACACTATAGATGACTCAGGTTCAGCTTGGAGTCTAGACCAAGGACACAACCAAGAAACCTGCTACGCCGTGAAGCTGCAGCAAACACAAGAGTGAAGAGTCACCAATAGCCCTGCGCACCAACGCCCGCAACCCGAACCAGCTACCAATACCAAGGGCCAACTCCCATGCATAAGCAGGATTCCTCAACAGCCACTATGGAAAGGTCAGACCAGACCATCGCCTCGTCAACCAGACTACCAGAGGGAGAGGGCGAGAGGGCAGTGGGGGTGTTAGAATGGATGTCGCCTCTCCAATAGAGAGGGGCACAGGAGGCGACAAAGAGGAGGAAGAGGGGGGGCGTCCCAACCGGATCGACACTCTGTTCATCGGCAAGAGAGGACCGGGAGAAGAGGAGGGGGCGCATGGCCCTAGCTCCAGCCTCTTTGGGAGAGAGACGAAAGAGGCAAGTGGGCTAGCGGAGCAGCAACAATCGAAAAGTCACCGGCGACCGAGCAAGGGGGGCCGCGAGAGCTGAGAAATGTCCGGATCTTGTACTAGAAAAGGTTGAATTTTTAGTTTTTATCACTCTTTATAATTTGTGTTTCGGTTTTTGCCACTCTGCTGCCACGTGTCATACCAAAAACCGAAACGCGAATTTAGAAAGAGGCAAAAAGTAAGGGAGAGACAACCCAGCGGGATCCCGTCGGGAGGGCAACCCGACGGGATGGTCTCCCGCACGTCGCGTGTCGTTGCGCTTGCGCCTCCGCCTCGCGCGCTTCGTTTTCGATTCGACTGCGAGGCAAGGTTGACGCATCCTGCTGCACGGGACCAGGTCGCATGCATCGCTAGGCTGGAAAGCTAGCTAGTTCGCCGATTAGTTTTTTTATTATTCAGTTGATTTTCATCTTTAAAATTTTGTATCTATTTTATTCGGTGTCTAAATCGCATGAAATAAATTTTATAATTCATTTAAAATCATACTGAATCAATTTTTAATAGTTTTAATTTTTTTATAATTCATATAAAATACTACGTATAGGTATCATATATGTATCAATTCAATATATCATTGTTTTTTTGGAGGTCAGGTTTGAGCCGGGTTGTCCATGATTAGATCTAAAGATATCATAAGGATAACAGAGGGTATAAAAAAGAATACCATATATCACCAACAAGTATCAGGTCTAGTGTCGAGTATTGAAAAGGTATCATGGGGTATTAGATATCACAAGCAAGTATCGCGTCTGTTGTTGAGTATCAGTGGTATCATATTGGTGGTATCGTCCGAAAAAAGGTATCACAAGGGTATCAAATATCACAAACAAAAAATATCGGGTCTGAGGGTGTCGGGTATGGGTGGTATCGGGTTGGTGGTATCGTCGAGTTTCATAGTATGATTGAGCTATCGTAAAAAATGTATCATAAAGGGGTATCATATGTCACAAACCAAAAAGTATCGAGTCTTAGTGTTGAGTATTAGTGGCATCAGGTTAGTTATATCGCCGAGTTTTATGGTATCATTAAGGTGTCGAAAAATATATCATATATCACAAAACAGAAAGTGTCATGTCTGAGTGTCGACTATCAGTAGTATCGGGTTGATGGTATCATTGAATATCAGAGATATCCTTATTGGGTCAAAAAAATCAAGTATCAAATAAAAAATATCATCGAGTACGGGTAAAAAAAAGTATTAATGTAAAAAATGAAACTTTCATAAATATGGTATCATATGGATTAAAAAAAGGTTTCAAAAAGAAGTTTCATAACAAAAATATGTATCAGGTCTGGTGTCGAGTATTGGTGGTATCGTCGAATTTCATGGTATCATTAAGGTCTCGGAGAAAAAAATGGTATCATATATCACAAACAAAAAGTATCGGCTCTAGGTGTGATCGTTGGTATCAGGTTGGTGGCATCGTTATGTTTCATGATATCATTGAGGGTATCGAAAAAAAGGTATCATAAAAGGTATCATGTATTAGAAACAAACAAGTGTCAGGTCTGGGTATATAGTATCGGTGGTATTAGTTGGTGGTATCGTCGAGTTTCATGGCATCACACCAAAAGCTGGTATAACACCAAAAGTATCATCCAATTTTTGTTCACAAAAGCAGGTATCAGATGAAAGTATCATGCACGTATCATTTAAAAAATATACTCAGAAAAGGTATCAGATCAAAAAGTATCATTGCAACTATCATAAAAAATATCGTGTCTTGGTATCAAGTATTGGGTCTGGGAGTCGAGTATCGGTGGTATGACGAATTCATGGTATCATTGAGGTATCGACAAAAGGTATCATATATCACACAAAAAGTCGGGTCTAAGTGTAAAGTATTGGTGGTATCAGGTTGGTAGTCGTCAAGTTTTATAGTATCGTTGAGGTATCGGGTCTGGGTGTTCAGGATTGATGGTATCAAGTTGGTGGTATCGGGTTGGTGGTATCGTCGAGTTTTGGTATCGAAAAAATGGTATCATAAGGATATCATATATCACAAACAAAAAAGTATCAGTATTAGAGGTATCAGGTTGGTGGTATCGTCGAGTTTCATGGATATCATTGAGGTATCGTAAAAAAGTATCATGTATCAAAAACAAAGTATCAGGTATGGGTGTTGAGTATCGATGGTATCGATATCGGAAAAATGTATCATAAGGGTGTCATACATCACAAACAAAAAAATGTATCGGTATCGATGGTATCAGGTTGATCGTATCATCGAGTTTTGGTATCAAAAAAAGTATCATAAAGATATCATATATCACAAACAAAAAGAATATTGGTAATCGTGGTATCGGGTTGGTAGTATCATTGAGTTTTGTGCTATTATTGAGATATAAAAAAATATATTATAAAGATATCATATATCACAACACAAAAAAGTATCAGATTTGAGGGTGTCGAGTATCCGTGGTATCAAATTGGCGGTATCGTCATGTACTAATTTCTAACATGTAAAAATAAAAAATAAAAAAATTGTGAAAGTATTTAAAATGGGTCGATTAGAACTTTGGATGAATTATAAAATTTGTTCCATAAAATTTGGACTTCAGATAAAAAATATAAAAAATGAGAAATTTAATTACAACTAAAATCAATTGCACAATACTAGTTGTTTAGTTGCTATTTAGAGTGAGCCAAGGCATCACGTTTTCTGCACAGCCAAACAAATTGATGCGCCTTGCCTTCGCACTGTTGAGAAACCTCGCTACCGGGTGTAGTCCGAGGTATAAACGTGGATAATCAATCACAGAGAAAGATCAAACACAGGGGACACAAAGATGTATGGGTGGAGCTTCTCTTTATTATTTCTCAGATCTGTTTTACAATAGGTACTCCACCTCTTCTTATATAGTAGTGCTTAGGGTTTAGGCCAGGTCCATATGTGGGACCCACCAGGGGAAGCTGCTGGCCTAGCCGGCCGGGCTTCTCCCCTATAGGTGGTTTCCCAACACTCCCCCTTGGACCTTGCCAGCGAGATGCATATGCCTCATCAAAATTTCATCCAAAAACCCAGTGGGAAAAAAGAATTGGAGAAAGAGTACATAGCATACGCTTGCTGTGCGCACGATTTGCCTCATTAAAAAATTAGGAAATCTATCTATATATATATATATATATATATATAGACGTGGCTCTAATTAGTGCTCATCACTGCTGGCTAATTAGTGCTAATCGGCCATGCAGCACGATAGGTCGGCGCTCTCGCCGGGGACGCCCTGCCCATGGCGCTCTCGCCGGGGGCGCCCTGACCCTTGGCGCCCTGGGCAGGAGCGCCGTGCCTCTTGGCGCCCTGGGCAGGGGCGCCTACCCTTGGCGCTGTCCGCCAGAGCGCTCAGACCTCTTATGCCGCTCTCGTCTGAAGCGCCTAGGGGTATTTTTCAAAATGCCCTGGGCATTTTTTCATTTGCGGAATTTTTTATGAGCAAACAGTAAAAATTTTCTCCCGGAAAAGGGGCCTCCCGGCCGACGGCGCTGGCGACGAAGACGAAGAAGCAGATAGCGGAGGGCGGCGAGGGCGAGGCCCACAACAGGGTGGGGTCAAGCCACCACCGACCCGGGCCGCCCGCCACCAGGACTCATCGCCGGCCCGCACCTCCACCCCAGGCCGACGCCGCACAAGAGGGTTCTACGCCGAGCTCAAGCCGCCGCCGAAGACGTCGCACCGCTGCATCACCCGCCAGAGCGCGCCACGCAGGCGCGACGAGGGCGGGAGTCGCCGGGCGACGCTGCCGAGGGCACCAACTGCCGGATCGGATCGCCGACCACCTGATCCTGCCACCAACGACCGATCGGACAGCCAAATGCCGGATCAGGTGAAATAGTCGGGAGATGTTTTTTTTTTTGCATCCTGTTCTCTATTCTGAACATAGGTTTGGCCCTTCACAGGACTACGTATGTGTAATTATTTTCTGTTTCGTCGCAATGGCGATTTGTAAATTGTAAACATTGAGTTTGATGGATTTTGATGTGTGTAAATTATTGATTCTTGGTGGGATTTGTTTCTATTTCAGATTGTGATCTATACTTAACTACTTGGCGATCTTGTGTCGGCCCAAATTCGCTGAGCTATATATAGCTCAGCAAATTGGCCTCAACATAGCAGATATGTAGGAATAACTGTCGTAGCCATAATCAACAGAAAGTAGGAATATTCCTTGATCTATAGCATGACAACAACGAGGTTCACCAAATGAGCCTCAGGCTGGAACTCCACCAAATCTACTTTTGGCCACCTTTCAGTTCTCAATACAAGTATACAACAGTTTAACCTACATTTGGATGTCAAACCTTTCCACTGCGGGCAGGTTAACTTTGCTTTGGTTTGCTTGGTTCTAATTAACCTGACAAAGGGAGAAGAGGTGTTATTAAATCTGTCCAAGGAATCTTACAGCGGTATGATGGTTTTCATGCCTTTCTTGCCTTGTGTGTTTCTTGGGCATAACTTCTCCCAAGCAATGTGCTTTCTCTCCCTTTTCTTCCATTTCCAGCCATGTCCACGACAAGAAATCTTTGCCCAAGGAGGAAGGTTTTATGCCTCTTCTATAAATTGCTGTTCATCAGCACCTAGCAATCACACAGCTGCACAGCATTCTTTCGTTAGTTTCATTTCTCCGGCCACTTTCGAAGCCTCCCCACCATGGCCTCCAAGCTCAGCTTCAAGCGAACGGACAGCATCGCTGACACCATGCCCGAGGCGCTGCGGCAGAGCCGGTACCAGATGAAGAGATGCTTCCAAAGGTATTGCGCCTGAAACTGAAAACCATCATTTTATGGATTATGGATGGAACTATATAAGCATTTGCAATGTGTGTGAGAGACTTTGTTGTTATATTGATATGCGTAATAGCTAGGTTGCATGCGTTTTTTATGCCTCGCATTCTTAAGAAATATTACTGCCGTGAAAGCTTTGCCATCCTAAAACCTGAGACGAAAAAATGCTCCAGGTATGTATCGAAGGGCAGGAGGCTCTTGAAAAACCAGCAGCTCATGGAGGAACTTGAAAAATCACTGGATGATAAAGTCGAGAAGGAAAAGCTTGTCGAAGGCTTTCTCGGTTACATCATCTGTTCGACGCAGGTTATTTCTCTTTCAACCTCATCTCATCTGTTTGCAGCCAAATATAGTTTGTCAGACGAAGCTTCTTACCTGAAACTAAACTTAATGTTTGCAGGAAGCAGTAGTGCTACCGCCATTTGTCGCGTTCGCTGTCAGAATGAATCCTGGTATCTGGGAGTACGTCAGAGTTCACTCTGACCATTTGTCGGTGGAAGGAATCACATCATCGGAGTACCTCAAGTACAAAGAGACCTTATATGACGAGAGATGGTATGCACCCACCAATCTCCATGTATTATAGAAAGTAAAGTAGCGTGATGCCACTTCGGTAATAATATGAAACTAAAACAAAAAAAAAACGGTCTGTTCTTGTGAATTTCAGGGCCAAGGATGACAACTCATTGGAAGTTGATTTTGGTGCTCTTGATCTCTCAACACCTCATCTGACGCTGCCCACATCCATAGGGAACGGGCTGCAGTTTGTATCCAAATTCATGTCTTCCAAGCTGAGCGACAAACCTGAAAGCATGAAGCCATTGCTAGACTATTTGCTCACGCTGAATTACCGTGGTGAGGTAAGGAGATCGCCCAGTCATGATGATCCTGCAGTGTTCACCGGAAGATTGAAAGAGACTCACTCAGTAAGCTTATATCCTTATGAACATGCAGAAGCTGATGATCAATGACACCATCGACACGGTGAACAAGCTTCAGACAGCACTGCTACTTGCAGAGGTTTTCGTTAGCGGGCTGCCAAAGTACACGCAATACATGAAGTTTGAACAAAGGTGATCTTCAGTCATAGTAGGTAGATAAAACTGGTGGCACAAAAATAACCAACTGTGACTGAGGTTTCTTTCTTTATATAATGGTCCTGCAGATTTCAGGAGTGGGGATTAGAGAAAGGATGGGGTGACACCGCTGAAAGGTGCAAGGAAACACTGAATTGCCTATCTGAAGTGCTCCAGGCACCTGATCCTATCAATATGGAGAAGTTCTTCAGCAGGGTTCCTTCCATATTCAATATTGTCATCTTATCCATCCATGGTTACTTTGGCCAAGAGAAGGTTCTTGGCTTGCCTGATACTGGTGGACAGGTATGGATGTCATACTGTCATCACATTGTAGGAGGTAGCCACAACTCAGCAATTATAAATCTGAAAACATGTTTTCCCAAATGGAATCTGAAAACATGGTTTCTCTGTAACAGGTTGTCTACATCCTGGACCAAGTTAGGGCCATGGAAGAGGAGCTGCTGCAAAGAATCAAGCTGCAGGGTTTGCATGTACAACCAAAGATCCTTGTGGTAACGTGCATCACACCATGAAGCTAATCATCAATATCATCTTGTTTGCAGAGTTATCTAAACAGATGGATAATTTTGTCCTGTAGTTAACAAGACTGATACCAGATTCCAAAGGCACAAAATGTAATGTGGAGCTTGAACCAGTTGAAAATACTAAATATTCTAACATACTTCGCGTGCCATTCAAGAACGAAGATGGGAAGGATTTGCGCCAGTGGGTGTCCCGGTTTGACATCTACCCTTACCTAGAGAGATATGCCCAGGTTTGCCAGCTAGTCATTCTTGACACCAGTCAGTCTGTCGGTACACTTTGTGCCTTTGTGGGGGTTTGATCTTGAGCAAATTTTAACCTCAACGTAATTTCAGGATGCTACTGCCAAAATTCTTGACATTTTGGAGGGAAAACCTGACTTGATCATTGGAAACTACACTGATGGCAACTTGGTCGCATCCCTCATGTCTAGCAAACTAGGAGTCACTCAGGTGAAAAACTGGCATCAAATATGGCCCTGCAAACATTATTTTTGCATCAAGCGAAATCTGGTATGACAAACCCAAATGATCTTTCTGACAGGGGACAATTGCACACGCTCTGGAAAAGACCAAGTATGAGGACTCAGATGTCAAGTGGAGGGAGCTGGACCAGAAGTACCACTTCTCCTGCCAATTCACTGCTGATATGATTGCCATGAACACTAGTGACTTTATCATCACTAGCACATACCAAGAAATTGCCGGGAGGTCAGTAGACTGAATCTTTACCACAGATTCAGTGCTCTAATAAGCACAAGTAATTCGCTGAAGAAAATAAGCACTAGTAAGAATGCTTAGATACTCATTCCTAGAGAACTCAAAATTGCAGCAAAGAGAAGCCAGGTCAATATGAACACCACTACGCATTCACAATGCCGGGTCTCTGTCGCTACGCCACGGGCATCAATGTATTCGACCCCAAGTTTAACATTGCTGCGCCCGGTGCCGATCAGTCCGTCTACTTCCCCTTCACACAGAGGCAGAGGCGCCTGACGGATTTGCACCCACAGATTGAGGAGCTGCTCTTCAGCAAGGAGGACACTGATGAACACATGTAAGTGCCTTGGGAAGTGGAACACACATTATCCTTTTTTTCTTTGATTAGGCAAAGTTGCTAACCCGGCCATGAATACGATGCCAGAGGGTATCTGGCTGACAGAAACAAGCCGATCATCTTCTCGATGGCAAGGCTGGACAAGGTGAAGAACATCACTGGACTAGTCGAGTGGTATGGCCAAAACAAGAAGGTCAGGGACCTTGTGAACCTCGCCGTCGTTGCCGGCCTGCTCGATGCTTCACAGTCCAAAGACCGAGAAGAGATAGAAGAGATCAACAAGATGCACAATTTGATGGACAAGTACCAGCTGAAAGGGCAGATCCGCTGGATCAAGGCACAAACTGACCGCGTACGCAACGGAGAGCTGTACCGTTGCATTGCAGATACGAGGGGCGCATTTGTTCAGGTATGCAGCGTTCTGCACAGCTTGAGTGACCGCAAGGTCATGAACACCATTGTATGTCCCCATCTTCTCAAATCTGACGGTTTGCTGTTGCAAATGTGGTTTCAGCCTGCGCTCTACGAAGCATTCGGGCTGACGGTGATCGAGGCGATGAACTGCGGGCTGCCGACCTTCGCAACCAATCAGGGAGGGCCAGCAGAGATCATTGTTGATGGGGTCTCAGGTTTCCACATAAACCCAACCAACGGCAGGGAGGCGAGCAGCAAGATTGAAGATTTCTTCCAGAAGTGCAAGGAGGACCCCAGCTACTGGAACAAGGTGTCCACTGCTGGGCTCCAACGCATCTATGAATGGTAGGCACCCTCTCGCTCTTGAGTCATCCTGCCTTCAACTTCAGATAACCATCTGATCGATGTGCTAACACACGTACATGCATGGTGGCCGGCTGGCAGCTACACATGGAAGATCTATGCCACTAAAGTGCTGAACATGGGATCAATGTATGGCTTCTGGAAAACTCTGAACAAGGAAGAGAGACAGGCCAAACAGCGCTACCTGCAGATGTTCTACAATCTTCAGTTTAGGAACCTGGTAAGCTTAGGGTCTCAACATCTGATGCGCTTGGCGTTTTTGGTTTTTTTCACCATGCGTATAACATGTGAGATCTGAGTCACTGACAATGGCTAGAGTGACAAAAAACCAAAACACGAATTGTAAAGAGTGGAATAAACTGAAAATTTCCGCTGTTTAAAGCTCAGTGTGACCAAGATGGTAGTACTGGGAGGCCTGATCAATGAACACGATCATTTTTTTTGCAGGCAAAGACCGTGCCAAGAGTTGGGGAGCCAGCTCCGAAAACCGCGACAGGCGTGGAATCTAACGAGATCGTAGTGAGGCCGAAAGAAAGGCAAGTGTGCCCACTCTTACGAAATTTACTGAAGAAAGACCGGGGAAGCAGCTGACTGACCCGTTTCTTGTTTGGAATTTGGGTGCTGCAGAAAGACACAAAACCGGATTCAAAGGTGAGCGTTATTCTATTGAGGCCAATCAATATGGCAGAAAATAATTAGTGTAATGCCTAATCCTTGGACCATCCTTCTGTGCTCAGGATCATGACCAGCTTAATGGGGCCCAAGCCTTCGACCTCTTGATTAAAACAGCTTCAGATGGTGATGATGGTATTCACAAGGCAACAGCAAACTCGTGGTTGAATTCATTCCAGTGACACTAAAGTGATTGGTGTGAGATTTGTATACATGGTGTTTGTTATTATTTGTTCATTGTTTGTTAGAAAGATGTAGCGAGGTCAAAGACTGCATGTTTACTAGTCATGAAAAAAAATACACGGATTGAAGATTGTTCGAAGAAACTGTACGATTCAAATTTCTTCATTTTTAAAGTTCGAGTACCCAACTTGAATGAATGAATGCATGAATTATGAAGAAACGTTGGGTGGATCTGTACTCTTTTTTCCCTTAAGTGAGTTTTCACTGAAGTTTCTCACGTGAGGTTTTTAACGAGGCAAATCCGTGCGCACAGCAAGCGTATGCTATGTACTCTTTCTCCAACATTTTTCCCACTGGGTTTTTGTGGAGTTTTTGGGGCATATGCATCACGCGGCATGGTCCAAGGGGGAGTGTTAAGGAACCACGCCCAGCCGGTCGGCTTTGGGCCTGGCTCGGCTAAGGGGTGGGGCCCACTTGAATGGACCAGCCAAAACCATAGCACTTAAGCATAAATAGGAGAGGTTTCAATCTATTATGTATCCCTGAGAAAAGCAATAAAGAATCCTTCCTCTCCTACATCTCTGTGTTCATCTGTGATTGTTCTTCGTCGTCTACGATCTACGCACTGCTAGGCAACCTCGGACTACACTCGGTAGCGTGGTTGTCTAACAGTTAGATCGCTACTTTGCCTAGCAAACGTTGTACTCTGATGGAAAAACTTGACCGAAAAACTTGATTGCCAAATTTGCCCCTCATATTTAATGAAATAAAATACTAAAACATGTTAAAGAAATGGATGGTCGGATATAAAATATAGAGAAAATTGCACAATTAGTCTCCAAACTTATTCCGTCTATGCACATAAATCTGTAAGTATCGAAACCGTTTATTTAGATACCCAAACTTGCGAAACCGTTGCAATCAGGTCCATAGGCAGATTTTTTAGGCTATTTTGGTGATGCGTACTGACATGTCAGCGCCTACGTGACATTTTTCTTTTTCTTTCTTACTTTTAATGTGGGACCTACAGAGGCGGAGAGGAGAGAGAGGTAGAGAGGTGAGAGAGGGAGAGAGATGACAAGTAGGTCCCAAATTAAAAGTAAGAAAGAAAGAAAGATGCCACTTAGACGTTGACATGGCAGTCTACATCACTAAAACAACCTAAAAAACCAGCATATGATCTTATTGCAACGGTTTCGTAAGTTTGAGTATCTAAATAAACGGTTTCGACACTTATGAATTTATGTGCACAGGTGGGATAAGTTTAAGAACTAATGGTACAATTTTCTCTAAAATATACTACCGCGTCTGTGTTTTTTTCCCCGTAAAACTGACCTAAAATAAACTGAAACACGAGGGGAGTAGCAAATCTTAATTCCAGTGGCTTATTGCTGTGCTTAGCAAGTTGGAGTAGGTTACGATTTAAAATGACGGATTTTTTAAAGGAAAAAACTGCGAGAGTGACCCACAGACATATATTACTGAAAAAGAATATATACAAGTTAAGATGAGCCAGATCAAAAGAAAATAGAAAATAGAAAATACAAGGAAGGAAAAAATAATCAGGTTCAATGTACAAAGCCATTGAGTAATGGCACCTAAAGGATTTAGTCCCTCTGGCATGAAGCAACTACATAAACAGTGAATCTTGTAAGCTACTAGTCGCATACGCACGCACATGGCGCGCGCGCGCAGCCGCTTTTTGGTGGGCTCGCTCACGCGCGCGAGAGCGGCTGCGCGACGGGCGAAAAGCGAAGGAAAAAAGCGCAGCACGGAGGAGCCGGCGGGAATCGAACCCGCGTCTCCCACGCGAGAGTCGCCCGCGCTAGCCAATCGGCCGAAGCCGCCGCGTGCCTGCAAGCCGTGAGGGTGAAAACCCTTTATATGTTAAAGCGAAACCAACGGGCTGGATCTGCTCGGCTCGTGCGATCCGACGGCTGCGGCGGCGCCGGCCGGGCAGGCGAGCCACATGGCCCGCCCGAGGGAGCGGCTGCGAGCCACTCGGCTATGTATAGATGAGTGTCATGGGTTGAAAACTTGAGTGAAAAATCTCGTCGCAGCTAAATATATACAAGGGAAAAGAGCTACTTGATGAAAGGTCGAACTCCAAGGTTAGCTCCGTGGAGAGCTCTAATCTTAACAAGTTAGAATTTTAATATTACCGTAATCGAAAGTTTCAAAAGGGTTCATTTATCTTTTGCCGTCGGGCATTGAATGAAGAGATGGAGTAAAATTTTTCAACATTGAACTAATAGAGAGAGTAAGCTACACAGCCATTTCAATGCCCTTTCGACGGAGAAGGCTCTGAATATTCAACCAATTAAGCAAAATAAATCACAAAAAGACTTTGTATGAGCTAATGCTGCTCTTATAAACAATGTTGTAAGCATTAAAAGGCTAGTTATTCGATGTAACATTTCTATAAAACCTTCTGGATGAGTAACTATTATTGTTCTAAATCTTACTCAAAGGTCAGGTCGTCATAGCGCATAAAAAGATACGTAGCTCTTGTAGACCCTAATTGCTCCATGCCGTTGGAAAAAATAGACCATCTTGTTGATTTATAACTGCTGAAAAGAAAGAGTGAATGCTAGATTTCATGGTTGCATGTAAAAAATACGTCGAGAAGTTGCTCAGCTGGGGATGCACCATGCTAAGAGTTCTCACACAATCTAAGTTCTTTGTTATTGTCCATAACATAAAAACAAATCACTAGATATTTAGGCATGAATTTCAGGATATCACGCTAAAAACAATATTCTAAGGGAGTGATTCTTATAGCTGTACATGCGCACAGTCCACGTCGTCTGGTTATTTCCGGTCGTCCGATCGGCGTGGCTAACGGTCCAGATAGGACCACATCACACTCGTCCAGCCGCCTGGACACGCGCCACAGCGCTGGACTAGCCACGCGCAGCATGGTCCCGCCTGCCCCTCCCGCGTGGCACTCCGTCAGACATGCCACGCGCTGCCCCTGCGCCTCAAAAATCTTTGCAAAAAGGCCCTTCAAATTTTAGATCTCCTGTTGAGGTCCCCGACCAGTGGTACTTCATGGAAATTTCCGTATGCGCCCTCTGTTTTCTCTGCCACGTACGATCCAGCCCTTTTGGCCTTTCTAAGTACATCCGTACTTGCAGGATAATTACCCACAATGCCACCGCACGCAGCTATCGCTCCACCCCCACACCCGACACCACATTCCTCAACCCTCCCGTCTTCCTCTTCTCTCCTCTCGGTCTGGAACCGGATCCTCTGACTTAGCTTCGGCTACGTCAGAGGGACGTTCCAGCCACATCGTCCGTTGCTACGACATCCGACGGCAGGACAACAAGGAGCTATGAGTCCGCCCTTTCGTTCAGCCCACAGCGCAGCCCAATTTGGCCCGTCGCCGTAGTGGATGGAGAAAAGGGCGCAAGACGAGAAGGTCCTCGGACGGCAGGAAAAAACACTGAACATCTGTTTTGGCGCGAGGAGGCGATCGGCGGACGACGACGAGCTCTGTGCTTCACTTGCTTCGCGGTTGTGTGTAAGTCTCAATAATTTGCCTATCTCATGAATGGCTTCCTGAAATTGATTGAACTTGTATCACCTGATTGCTTTGAACTTGGTCATCAATCTTTCCCTTTTCACAAGGAAGAAGCAACTCATTGAAGATATAGGTCAAATCTGCCACCAAAATGGAATCAAACAATCTTGAGATGGAAGGAAATAGGTGTGCAGTTCAATCTCATGACGGTTCTTTTTTTGTGAATATGCCGTAACATGTAATTGACTCGGCAATTTGCTTCTCTCGTGAATAGCTCCCTGAAATTGATTGAATTTCTATCACCAGATTGCTTTGAACCTGGTCATCAAGCTTTCCCTTTTAATGTGAAAGAAGCTCATTGAAGATATAGGTCAGGTCTGGCATCAAAATGGAATCAAACAATGCTGAGACGGAAGGAAATAGGTGCGTAATTCAATCTGGTGACTGTTTTTTTTGTGAATATGTGCCGTAACATGTAATTGCTTATCGTGGCATGGTTTTGGAATTTTCTTGTTGCTGTATCTATGCACTAGTTTCATATACTCCATGGTATATTTTTTCTATACAGAGATATCTTAATGGCTGGTTTGGTACCTCAAGTTGGCTTGGAGTTTATGACTTTGGACGAGGCTTGGGCATTTTGGCTTACTTACAGTGGGCAGAAAGGTTTTGAGGTTAGAAAAAGGTATACAAACAGAAGGCCATCTGATGGCAAGGTTACATCATGTAGATTTGTTTGTGCAAATGAGGGCCATCGATCACAAGATAAAAGGGATCATTTAACAAAATGCCCTCGAGCTGAAACTAGAACCGGGTGTGAAGTCCACATGAATCTTAAAATGGACCGAAAGAAAGAAAATCTGAAAGTTTGTGAGGTGGTTTTGGAACATAATCACCCACTACACCTGCCAGAATCCTTACACTTAATGGTGTCACAAAGGGAAATTTCAGATTTGCAAGCTTTTGAAATTGAAACGGCGGATGATGTGGGAATTAGGCCAAAAGCCGCACATGAGTTGGCTAATCGCCAAGTTGGTGGACCACTCAATCTTAGCTACACACTTCGTGAGTCACTACCACCCCAATATGTGTTAAAGCGATGGACACGTGAAGCACGCAGTGGAACTATACAAGACAACCAAGGAAGAAATATAATCGACAATCCAAAGATGGATGCTATGCTTCGATTCAGATATATGTCAAAAAAATTTCTCAATTTGGCACATCGAGCAGCCAACTTTCCTGAATGCACCATATTAGTAGACAGCACACTTGACATCCTTGGTAAGCAAATTGAAGACAAAATCAATGCATCTACAAGCACTTCTAGGGATCCATGTACAGTTCCCACAAATGTTAGTCCATCAAATGACTTGTTGAGTAGTGCACGCCTAAAGAAAAAGGAGATTCAAACAAGAAGTTCAAAACGAAAAAGATCTTGGCTTGATAAGAAGCACAAGGCTAGAAAAAATAGACAAAACAAAGCTACATTACAGTTTGAGGAAGAGGCAAGTAATAATGGTGCCCATGCACAAGTAGCACATATTTCAATGGTATGTTACTAAAGAACAATTGTGTTTTCTAGCATTACAATTCTGTCCATTATTTCTCTTAACCCTCCAATTGTCTTTTACTGCAAGATACAAGAGGCAGGAGGTGGTGGTGCTGCACAAGCACAAGCACAAGTTACTGATGATAGTGTTACCAGGGAAAAAGTGAAAGGATATGAAGATTACAATGCCAATCTTAGCTTCACTCAACTGTTGACGGTAATCATCCTCAGATAATCAATTTAAAAATCTAGAGATGATAATTCAAAAAAATCTTACTTCTTTATTTAATTTACAGGGGCCAATGACAGATGATCTTTTTACCATTATATAAAGTTTAGTTCAGTTCGTAGAGCATTTTGCACACTGAATGAGGAGACATAGTTTAGTTTAGTTCTCTTTTGCCACCAAGACTGTGTAGCAGAGTCTCAGTTCAGTTCTAGGAAGCATTTTGCACACTGAATGAGGAGACACTTTTGTTCAGTTCTCTTTTGCCACCAACATTATGTAATAGGATTCTCAATTCAGAGGTCACAATGTCAGTTCAGTTTAGTTCTCAATTAAGAGATCACAAGTTTAGTGTCAGTTCTCTTTTGCAAGCATTGACAGTTCAGTTCAGTGCAGGGACACAAGCAACATCAACTTCAATGCTTACATAGTACTTTGCTATACTAAAGTCTCAATCTCTTTTGTCGTACTGAACTCACATCAATAAATTGTTGCAATTTGCAATCTTCGCATTCTTCAATTGACAAAATAATCAGAGTCTAAAATTGACAAAGACAATCAATTTACAATCTCAAATCAACATTCAAATCTAAACATCTGACTTCTACATGGCCTCTGAAACTGCTGCTGTCACCCTCCACCAAAAGGCCCTGTGCAGCGCCCTATGGCCACCCTTTCCTCGCACTGTGGTGCGGCTTGGCAGCAGTCGCCCTCCATCCCCTGGCCTGTCGAACCAGTGAGCAGCGAGCAGCGAGCAGCCATGGCCAAGGGATTCCGGCGGCGAGCAGCCATGGGAACCGGCGCAGGCAGCAAGGGATCCCAGCGGCGAGCAGCCAGCGGCCATGGGAACCGGCGCAGGCGGCGATGGATTCCGACAACGAGCAGCCGGCGGCCATGGGAACCAGCACAGGTGGAGAGGGATTCCACCGGCGAGCAGCCAGGCGCCGCCGGCGAAGATGCGAGACCCGCGGCGAGCAGCCAGCGGCCATGGGCTGTGTTGTGGGCTGAACGAAAGGGCGGACTCGTATCTCCTTGTTGTCCTGCCGTTGGATGTCGCAGCAACGGACGATGCGGCCGCAACGTCCCTCTGACGTAGCCAGAGCTAAGTCAGAGGATCCGGTTCCCTCGGTCTCACCCCCACGCAGCCGCCGCTTCTCGAGACTGCGCTTCCTCCTCTTCCCAATCGTCGTTGTTGCCCTTGCCGCCTCGGTGCCCCGGTGCGGCCGCCTCCTTTCTCCTCCTTCTGTCGCTGCTCCAGGAGCCTTCTCCGGAGTCGCCTCCTCGGTCCCCCGGCCACCGCTGCGCCACTACCGCTCCCCTCCTCCCGATGCCTCTCCGGCTGCCGGATCCGGTTGCAGCAGCTCCACCACTGTGGGCCATGGAATTGCTAGCTCCGACGACAGCGGCCGCCGGAGCGGTTGGATCCACCCCGCATCTGCTGCTCCTCCTCAACCCTCGCAAACGCCAGTCGGTAATCCTAATCCCCACTGACGCTGCGGCCGCTGCTGCCTCTTTTCCCATGGTCATCTTTACCGTCGTCCAGCCCCCGTAGCGCCTTCCTTTGCGGGCCGTCTGATGCGTTGTTGCTGCCGCTGCCGCTATTTTGCTAACCCCCTTCTCTCCGCAGCGGCCGGATGCGGGCGTCATGCCACCCCGCTCATCATGGTTGCTCCCACGGCTGCCCCCCTAGCCGAAAAATGGAATGTAGCCATGCCATGTAGCCATGGTCGCCAGCTCTGCCTTGGCCCAGCCATTGGCTCAACATGTGTCAGCGTGGCTTCCACCCACATCGCCTCAACTTACTTGCCAACGACTGTGAAATGTATGAATGTTGCTTGGTCACAACTCCCCCGTCTGTCATAGCTATGTTATTCAATCTTCAGTGAGTATTTTATTTTGTGTGCAGTTCAGGTTCAGAGGCCGCCTACAAAGGTTTAATGGACTGCGGAGAATATTAGCAGCTATGAAACATCAGTTCTCTTCTTGAATTTCTTTATATATGCCGATAGAGATCTGCATATAGTGGTGTTTCCAACTCCAGCGAACTGACAATTGCTAACAATTTAAATATTCTAGGTTAGTCTAATTATAACCAATTTTCCTTGCTTTTTCCGGCATTAGCACCATATGAGAATCAGGGATAAGTGATTTCGGGTAATTGTCAGTTTTGCTGAACAATGCTTATGGTGGTTGGTTCAATTCCACTGCCCATGAGCCTGCTAGGATCTCACATACATTGTTTCCACCTTTCTGGCTGTGTTTTTAATCTATATAGGTTAATACTCATGCTGTCTCTGTGAAATCCCCAATAGGATATATTCAGTGTTTATTTACTGAGTGTTTTCCTCTTCATTAGGTTGACAAGGAAAGAGCATGGCCAGGGGTTTTTCCTTCATCAAGTTTAATGTTCGTCTACACACTATTTTTATTTACGTTTCTGATTGTCAAAAGTATATCTTCTGCCCAGAATGCCTCATCCTTTCTCACTTCTTCAGGTTTTTACTGCTTCGGTCCGGTTCTTTAGATAATGAAATGTCTGTTCGATGGGGTTGTAAGTCCAAGGACTCCCTTGGATATTGGATTTTGGCATTTGATGACACGTGTCCAAGCGCCACAAGATTAAGGACTTTATTGCTAGTTCTTCTGTTTTGCTTGTGTGCGTGTTGGCGTGATTGAGACGCTGGTGCATGTCTTCTCTGGCAGTTTGGGTCCCTTTGAGCCTCTGAATCTATCCGTCTTATATCTTTTGAGTGACTTAGAGTTGCTAGGTGTCTGGGTTAGAGAGAAATTGAGAGAAATTTTTGAGGCATTTTTAGACCGTACCCGAATAGAAAATCTTGTGACCCAATTTCGTAACCCAAAATTTTTGCCAAGTCCGAAGGGCTGCAAAGAGTAGCTCCGTCGGACCGGATCCGAAACCATCGGACTGGGTCCGACGAAATCTAGCCAAAATACGGCTAAGTCCCCAATATTCACGCCTCTGTCGGACCACCTCCGGACCAGGTCCGATGAAGAGCCAAGCTGAAAATGGCTAAGTCCCAAACGCAGATGTCTCTGTCGGACTGGGTCCGACCATCACCGGACCGGGTCCGATGAAGAGTCCAGCTGAAAGCCAAAATACGGCTAAGTCCCCAAATATTCACGCCCCTGTTTGACTGGGTCCGACCATCACTGGACCGGGTCCGATGAAGAGTCCAGCTGAAAAATTTGGCTAAGTCCTGATTGAGTATGCCTCTGTCGGACCGGGTCCGACGGGCATCGGACCGGGTCCGACGGCTGGGCATCATGGTGAAACCCTAGGAGCTTGACCTTAATCGAACCGAGTCCGACAGCCTTCGGACCGGGTCCAACGGACAGATCTAAGACTCGGGAACAAATCTAAAAGCACCACCTTGTCCAATCTCAAGGGTTCCGAGGTGAGGTATATAAATAGAGGTGTCCAGGTCGTGTAGAAGGTGAGAGAGCTCATTTGTTTCCACCCCTTGGCCCTTTGCAAGTGAGAGAGCTCCTCCCCATGGCATCCTCCATCTCCATGGCATCCATGTCCCCTAGAACCTGAGAAAAGAGGGAGAGAGAGGCAAAAAGAAGGTGCTTCCTTCCCGGCTCGTCTCCAACCATCTCCGTCTTCACCAAGCCAAAACCCTCGCGGGGTGCGGGGTCACAGCCGGCTTGATGCCGGGGTGCATCGTCTTCGTGTGTCGAGGACCCGTGTCCGTCTACAACCTCCAGAGCGCCTGACTTGCTCGGGGTTGCCAGGACGCCGCAAACCCTCCGTGTGTCGGGGGTCACCGTGCTTCCCACGGTGCGTTCAACCAAGACTGCACGTCGACTTCATCTACGTGCAAGGGTCTCCGGGTTGCCGTGTTCAAATACCTTCTTCGCGAAAGTCGGTGCCACTTCGCATGGTGCCGGGGTGATGAGAAGCTCCTATCTTGTGGGAGAACTCGTCCTCGGTATGAGGGGTTTGTAGCTCACCTCGGGCGCTTGCGCCAAAGAGCTTCTTGTGTCGAATTGAGGGCATGGAACGAGAGAGTCCCGGCTTCCTTCTAGGAAGTTCCTTCCCGTGGAGTAGGTGCTTTGCGCCGAACCACATTAAAAATTGGTTTGCGCCTCTCACTACAAGAATCTAGATTGTTTTCATCAATCAAAATTGGATATATGGATGTTTGTGTGAATTGGTCGTATGATCATGTGTGGATGGATGTGAATTATGCATGTTATGAATTATGAATTGTGGATATTGTATGTTGTGAATTGATTTTATAAAATGTATTTGAAATTGTAATAAATCAACAAATATGCTGTTGAATTTTTAAACTATTTACATCAGCCAAGGCTGATGTAAATAAGTGCGACAACAACATATGCTGACGTGGCACTTATTTACATTAGCCTTTGACTATTGTAAATAAGTGCCAGCGTGGCTTGAATAAGCACGGTGCGGCTGACGTGGCACTTATTTACATCAGCCATAAGCTGATGTAAATAAGTGCCACGTCAGCATTCCAGCTGCCTGCAGGGGCCAACAAGACATATTTACATCAGTCTTCAGGCTGATATAAATAGAAGCTATTTACATAAGCTATTTACATCAACGGCATTACATCAGCCTATTTACATCAGCAGGCTGATGTAAATAGCTATTTACATCAGTTTTTGCCTTATTTACATCAGTATTTGGCTGATGAAAACAATCTAGATTCTTGTAGTGTCTCCTGCCCAATTTACTTTCCGTAATTTACACTTTGATTTGTGATCGATTGCATGTGACAAGCCTTCGTGCCTGTAGTAGTCTTTTCGCTGACTCGATCGCTTCCGCTCGTAGTCTCTTAGGACATCAACCTAGGATGGTTAATCAATTTGCTTAACTAAAAGAAAAACAAAAAAATAGTTTAAAAGCTCCCGTTTCACCCCCCTCACGGTCGCTAGTTCCTTCAGGGGTTGATGTAGGTCGACAATTGGAATTTTCTATCTTATATAATATTTTTCATTATATGCTATTTTATATAATGAAATGTTCCCTAGAACTATCCTGACTATTTAGGAACTCTTTTCTATGTAAGATTTACTAAGCCAATAACTGCACACTAAAATAGCCTAGTGCGCGTAAGCGCGCTCCTTGATTCTAGTTATGAATAATTTTGGAGTATCGCGATGGGCTTAGATACCAAGAAGTTAATGCGAAATGCTGCGAAGGATGTATTGCGAATGACTGCAACAGTCATTTCTGCGATGGAAACATCCCAAGTAGTGCACTACCGCGAAGGGGTGCATTTTAACGTGAAGCATGGCCTGTAAATGAGTAAATCCATTTTAGTGTGAAGCTTATCCCACGAAGGAGTAAGTACAGATTAGCGCGAAGCATATTTAGAAGGCTAGTCCTAGAGAATAGGCCAGATGCTATTATGAGAAAACCCCCGATTATAATTAAATTGCATATAATAGCACAATATATCTTTAATTTTTTAAACTGGCTAACTCGTATGCTTTTATTTATGTGATATTACAAAACTGATTTTACATAAAAAATAACCTAGCCACCATAAAGTCTATATAATTAAATTGTATTAGGTGGGGGCATGGTTCCCCTAGGCGGTCCTTAGAACTTCCTAGGTTGTGCCTAGGCAAAGGCAGTGACCTCCCCGGTGCGTATCCTCTGCCGTTGTTTCGTCGAATGCACGCGTGCATTTGTTACTGCGCACGAGACCACGCAGCTACCCAGCGCAGCGCCCCCGCGCCCCGCAAATGGGCCGGCCCAGTTACGTGCGATGCCGCAGCCGCAAGTGCGCGCGAGCGCTGCATTCCTCCCTTTTCCATCGCGGGAGAAACCAGCTATTTTCGCGCGCGTGGACAATCGATCTCTCACTCTCTCAGTTCTTCGAGTTGGAGACTAGACAGGGATGGAGCATGGACGTGCAGCGACGGCGACGGCAGAAGACACCATGAACACGGATGAAGGCCAACAACGCTGGTAAGTGCCTAGCCATAATTCAAATGGATTGCTACCTAGTCGTACTTCTAATGGGCAATGGATTGATTATGACAAATCAGAGACCTTTTGATCTATATACTGTTAAATTGTTTTTTTCCCCTAAAATCCAGTTCATCCTTCAATTTTTTTGACGAGGTTTATCCGATACCCTTACAACATTTATAGATCTATGTTTCAACAGAAGAAACATCTTACTGAACATGTCTTTTTTCTCATATTCAAAGATAAATCACTTGTCTTGTCTCTTTTTTTAGCACAAACCATACAGCTACTCGGAAGCCTGAAATTGGCATGGATTTTACTAGCCTAGACGAAGCCTGGAAGTTTTGGGTGTTCTATGGAGGCCAAGCGGGTTTCAATGTTAGGAAGACGTATGAGAACAAAAGTCCAGTAGATAAGGCAGTCACGTCTGCCAGATATGTGTGTATTCCTTTTTAGACCATCCTCTATTATATTCTAGTTAGACTACTAAAACAACTATGCTCTCATGCAGAGTGAATCCAACAGCGATGATCACTATGGGATGCTAGATGGAGTTTGAGGCAAAATTATCAGTTTAGAGCCATACTGTGCTATATGGAGTTACAGGCACTGTAGTATTGAATTTGTAGTTACTAGTACTAATTTTGGATGGGAATTGTGTTTTAATTACTGCATCTTTAAACTTCCAGTTTGTGCCAAAACATGCAAAACATTGGCAGGAATCCATTTTAGCTACTTCGGTGCTATCCTGTGCATCCATCATGTCTTTTTGTGAATCAAAATTTTCTTTTTCAGTTCCAGACTCCCTCTGTTCGTTTCTGTATCAGATCAGCTTCAAGGCAGTGATTTTATAGTCGTCCGTTCTCAGATCAAGGGCTTAGATCGCGTACCCCTTCGTCCACTTAAGTGGGATCATGTGGAGCGCTAGATTTCAGTTGGGCGGCCAGATCTCAATCGCGTACTGTGCAGTCCATTCTTTTCAGTCAAAGCACGTAACTGGGCCGGCCCATTTGCGGGGCGCGGGGGCGCTGCGCTGGGTAGCTGCGCGGTCTCGTGCGCAGTAACAAATGCACGCGTGCATTCGACGAAACAACGGCAGAGGATACGCACCGGAGGTCGGTGACCTCCCATCCTGCCTAGGGCCTATATGGTGATATAGGAGGCTAGTCCGCATAGGCGCTCATAGACAACAATCGGATAGTTTCAATGGCACGTAAATATGTCGTTTATCCTCTAACATCTTGAATATGACATATAAATGCATTTTTATGTTATAAAATATCAACATATTCAAAATAATTACACATTATTATGAAAAATATCTGTTATTGTGTATATCGGTTTGATCGCCTAGACCGTAGGTGGCCCCCTCCGCCTGCCTAGCACCTGGGCCTCAGATAACCTTGTGTGAAATTTCACTCATTCTTGATTCTATTACACATGTGGCTAACCATGTTAGAGCATCCCCAGCAGGGCCTCCAAATTTCCCTCTATCACTACAGTAACTGCTACAGTAATCGCTACAGTGCAAATTCCCTCTCACATGCATCCAATTCCCTCCTGCTGCATTTGAAAATTTTTGAAATAGAGGTGGATTTGGGGGGTCTCCTGGGGATGCTCTTAGCATTTAACTGTAACGTGGCTTCCACCTCAACCTTTAATGACCACTTAGATTGCAACGACAACTTTTAATGGTTGCCCTAACGGTTTTGGGGCTATCGTGCAAACAGAGACTAGTTCAGAGGGTCGAGAAAGCAAAATACAAGTTCGAAGGTTAAGTGAGAAACGCTGTAAGTTTGGTGGGCTACAGTGTTATTTTCTTTTCTTTTAAACTTAATCAGTCAAAAAATTATAATGTAACAAAGTTGGGAACTTTCGTAAATGGTTTAGAAATCTAAAAAATTTTAAAAATGTTTTTCATTGCGAAGAACCACCGAAAAACTTACAAAATCTACTTAGGTTGTGAGTTTTGATTCATAAAAAATGACAAATTTATAATGGTATTTTTTTGTTTAATTTAAGCCGAAAAGATGAAGGATTAAAAGCTTGTATAAGAGAAAATTCCTAGTGGTAGTTTTTTAATTTAATTTAAGCTATAAACTAAAAAAGATGCCAGGGACGCAGGCCATCACGTCTTGTTCGGTACATATACGGCGCTGCGAGACGTGCGGCCACGTCAAGAAGGCGGCAAAAGGTGGCAAAAGGAAATTCCGAGCGGAACGTGCGTGCCATCCACGCTGTACATTAGCCCGGCCCGGCCGGCATACGTATGAACTGATCGTGAATTCGTGATCACTAACTCACGCAGTCTCTGTAATACGTAGTACTAGCGTACTACCGACTCCATTAATCCTCTTTCTGTCCCCATTGGCATGTCTTATCTGCTTCTAATTCTCACTAATTAACGATTATCTTTAATCAATGGTTGCTTCTCGGAAGGAACAAATGGTTCATCAATCACTGCCATAATCAATTTGTTTAACGAGCAAGAATATTAGAATTATCCGTCTCCGTGACGTGCTAATCGTGCACTCGAGGACTTGGACAGCAAGGATCGTACGGGCGATCGATGAGCCGATGACAAAGAACATGAACCGGTTTAATTCAGACCTTCTTTAATTGATATATGAACACATCTAGTCTTTCCTCCGAATCAAGTAAATTAGATGTTCCCCCATTTGCAAAGGACACATGTAGGCTGTAGCACGTTTGGAAACTGGAACAAGGGTTTTGTTCTTGTTATAAGTAATTATCTTGGCTTAAATTTTTTAAAAATAATTTGGCCCAGTTCTTTTCAGCTTAACGGCTTAACAGCTCAACAACTTATCTACTTTTAAGAAAACATATGGTTTGAGTTTTTTGAGTCCGTTTTTTCGCTGTTTTGAAGGTGGGTTCTAACGCTTTAAAAAGGAAGTCAAAAGAAATAGATCCGAATCTTGAGACTACCTCGAGAAGCTCTCGAAGTTCAGTCATTTCAACCGTTCAGCTATTCAGCCGTTCAGATCAGCTCAAAAGAACAGAACCTTAGTTTTTTCTATCTTAAGGATTTGTTTAAAAACTCTAAAACATAAGTTTAATGAAGTGGATCGAACCTCAAGACTACCTATAAGGGAATAAGTTAACCAATAGATAAATCAAATAAGATAAACGGGAAAGAACTAAGTTTTACATTGTTTCTCCACGTGAAAATTTTATATGTTGGATGCAGGGGAAATGGTGGTGAGCACGGAGTTGCCGCCGTGGCCCCATCACGTCGGCCGACGCGGGTGGTTCCTTGGCGAAATTGACCGGTCGGGCGGGTGGGTTGGGCGGTCGTCAAGATGTCAACTCGAGCCGAGCACCACCGTCCAAACCTGTGAATCCTCCAACTTCCAACTTCCATTTCCACCACGCTCTCCTCTTCCGTTCCGCCGCCTCGCCGCCCTCCTCTCCTCTCTCCTCCCGCATTACCCCGCGTCTCTCCCTCCCAACCCCGGCCGAGCTGAACCAACTCCCCCCGCACGTCGCCCACGTCTCCCCCCCTTCGCTCCTCCAGTCAAACGCCGCGCGCCGCGTCTCGCGCTCTCGGCTCGATCGAATCCTCTTCGGGGCCCCCCGCCGGCTCGCTGCCTCCATGTCCGCCGCCGCCGCCGCCGCCGCCGCCGACGCCGACGGCGGCGGCGATCGAGGCGCCGAATCCCGTAAGTCCCTCTAGCTCGCCGCGAAGGTCGCGTCCCTCTCCATGTTTTGGGCGGCCGCGTCGTGCCTGACTGCTTGTTGCGTCGGTTGTTGTTGTTTTGTTTTTTGTGCAGCGGAGCGGCGGCGGCGGCGATCGGAGGCAGTCGCGTGGCTGCGCGCGCTGCTCCGGGGCTCGGTGCTCCCGCTCCCGCCGCAGCACGCGTCGGACGGGGAACTCAGGGCGGCGCTCGCCGACGGCGCGCTGCTCTGCTCCGCGCTCCGCGGGCTTGGCTACCCCGCTTCCGGAGGCGACGAGGTAGACCGCCGTATGCATGCCCCGCGCTGCGCAGCACGCCCGTTTGGCTGTCGCGCCGTCGTGATCGTTGCTGCTGCCCCTGCTCCTGCTGCAGGGCGGAACCTCCTCCTCGGCGGCGGAGAGCGATGTTGGGCGGTTCGTCGCGGCCGTGGAGAGGATGGGCCTTCCCAGCTTCACGGCGTCGGACCTCAAGACGGTACGTCTCCTTCTGCGCTGCATCGGTAGTTGGATTGGTTCAGTTCTGACAATGATTGACAATATTTTGGAATGATCCATTGACGTGTACGTAGCCACGTAGGGATGGAAGT
The DNA here is from genome assembly GCA_005191435.1 of Raddia distichophylla. NCBI lineage: Eukaryota > Viridiplantae > Streptophyta > Magnoliopsida > Poales > Poaceae > Raddia > Raddia distichophylla. The sequence continues at coordinate 1,535,839 of SPJY01010914.1, read as the reverse complement.
ATCCCGTCGTAGAAGTTTGGATTTTGTTTTCTTGCGTTAGGTAGGTGGTTGTTGATTGGGCAGACGACGCACAAACCCTGCGCCCTTCCCTATTACGGGTAGTAAATGGCGAATGAAATCTATGATGGTCTCCAATCCTCGAACCAGAAATGTGCCCATTGTGTGCAAATCTAGCACGGATGGCAAACTTTTCATTACGAGTCTATTTCATAGTTGAACTGAACACACTCTGTCGTATAATGCAATTATGAAGTCTCGATGTAACTTTTACTGTACAATGTATTAGTGTCATGCCATGTGAACATAACTTCTACAATGTTCTGAATGGATATCATAACTTCCACAATGTGCCATATTGGAGTTCTATGGAGATTCTCACAACAGTTGTCAGTGTGCAATGCTGCCATGATACTGCTGGTGGTTCCAGCTCTTTCTGCAATATTTAAGCTTTATCTTCTAGATCTTATTTGCTTTTCTTTATTGACACTATACCATTTATGCAGGGCCCAATGTCAGCTGTGGTTGTATGTCTTCTTGCGCTAAGGGATCAGTTTGTCCGCCATGCTGGGGAGGGATGGCATAGTAGTCTTCAAGAGAATGGTGAGATGCACATCATGGAATTTCCATGTAGGGAGAATGGTCGAAGCACACAAAATTCTGAAGTAGGAGAAGAGAGCAAACGAACGGAAATGAAGCTCCAAAAGGTCCTGAAAAGTCCAGCTATGTCAGGTTAGATCTTTTTAGTCTTGTTTAAATTTTTTCCAAGCTTTATGATTTGCGAACAACACAATGAAGGCCACATAAAAAAAAACCATACAAATCTGTTCCATTATTTCTACATATTGAAAAAATAGAAAAATCAATTTCTAACAGTCTGTAATACTACCTGCACATCCCGTTCAAAAGCACTACTTGCACATACGTAGCTCTTTGTGATGACAGCTGATAAAATATTAAACAACCTCAGTTATCAGTTGAACATCTTTTATTTTTCTATTCCAGAACCATCATCTCCTACGTCAAGACCTGAATTATCTTCTATATCACGGCATCCGGGACACAATTTTCATGAAGTTTTCCATCTGAGACAAGGAGGTTATTCTGATCTGCCATGTTCTAAAATTTCAGAGATGATGAAATCCACTACCCTGGATGTAAGTTCTAGATATTTTATGAGTAAAATAAGTTCTAGATATTAACCTTTGCTTGACAGAATGCACAATTTATCCCTCACTTTTTTTTATTTTTTACGCCACTTGAAAAATTTATATTGCAGAATGCCCCTACTCAGTCACTTTTGAGTGTTGTGAATGGCATCCTTGACGAGATTATTGAGAGGAAGAATGGAGGAATTCCTTATGTAGGCTACTCAAAAGCAATGCAGTTAGTTTGTCTCTCTCATACTTGAGAGCTCTGATACTTTTTGTTTAAAATTCCTTTCATCCACTTTATAAAGATAACGTTCTTCGCACAGCATCTTACTTGCTTGTTGAGAAAGGTCATACTGGAGATTGAACGGCGTATTTCTACTCAGGCAGAGCATATAAGAAATGTAAGTACTTATTCACACCTGTTTCTCAGATTATTTTTGTTGTAACAGTTATTTGTATGCAGCAAAATAACCTTATGAAAGCACGTGAAGAGAAATATAAATCAAGGATAAGAGTGATTGAGGCACTAGCAAGTGGCACAAGTGGGCAAACAAATGCAATCTCAACTGCAACAGATGGAAAAGCACATGTAAGTTTCAGTTATTATGAACTTACTGTGTCTTCCAGACTTCCAGGTTATTGGAGCTTCTGATTGTGAATGACCGATCTTTTTTATAATTTTTTTACAATTGTTTTTCAGGTTTCGTTAGATCATGTGAACTGGTTGAAGGTATACTTCACAAAACTAGCACTTCTGTTGAGAACACACAAAGCTCTGCCTATCGTTATATTAAGAAAGAACAAAAGCTCAAGAGTTTGAACTCCTTTGATTCAAAAAAGAGTTTGAACTCCTTTATGCCATGGATAATTGAGAGTTTGAGACTTTTTACTGCTTAGAAAATAATTACATTAGCAATAATTTGGTACTACCAATTAAAGTGTGGCTATAAGAAGGTAGGCAATGGTTTGGTAGCATTCAAAATTACCACTACTGTGAGTGTGCTATATATATGAATTCATTAAGTATAATGAATATGGAAATAAAACGAGAATTAAATGGTAAAAGTGTATGTGTTTGTGTGTGTTGGGGAGTCTATGCCACTTGCAATAAACTAAGGCCCTGGTTGTTTGAGCTGCAGCTTGTCTAAAAGCTGTTTATGGGAAAAGCCACTCAAAACTTGCTTCTCAGATCACAGTACAATTTGGGCTTTTGGGGGCTTTTGGCTTATTGGAATGGGGTTCCAAAAGATAACTGTTTGTGTGAGCTTCTAGCTTGTGAGACTAGAAGCTAGTTAGAAGCTCAAACAAACAGGGCCTAAAATATGTGAGTTGCATTGGACTTTGTTTTCAACTATGAAGACTTCCCTTAAATAGAGTAATCATGAGTTGGTGCTATTACAGCTAGCCTAAAAGCAAAATCTTTTTTTACTACATTTTTAAAAGTTTGGTTATTTAATGATTGAACGCATGGTTTGGATGAGAGTAATTAACCTACTATCTTAAGTGATGACCTGGTAACCTTCTATATTCACATGGATATAACTAAAAGATGGCATTTATCAATGAACATGCACCATTAAATCCCTCTTGCCTTTAGGAAAGGTATTAGGTATACCATAGAAGAGCTTTTAACCCATTGCAATTCATAATTCTGCCCTGTCTAAGGAGCTTTAGCTGAAAGCCGCCACAACCTTAAGCTCTCCCAAACAGGATGCATCTTAGCTTAAGCAGTTAAGCATTCCTTGTTTGAAGAAGCTTAGCCTTTTTCCACCAACATCTTTGAGAAGTCGGCTTCAAGTGGAACCAAAAAAACCCTGAACAAGACCTTCATATAATTAAGAAGCTGTTTATTTGTTCCTTTTGTTTTAATTAAAGCTGTTTATTTCTCCTCATAATTCATTGTCATTCCACACAGATGGAGAAAGACAAAATTGAAGAGAAAAAGATATTAGTCGAGGAAGATATGCCAAATTTTATGAAGGATAAGGAAGATATTACTAGATTGACAAAGGATAAGGAAGAAATTGCTAGATTATTGAAGGACAAGGAAGACATAATTAGACTGATGAAAGAGAAGGAAGAAATGGGTAGGTTGCTGAAAGAGAAGGAAGATACAGTTAGCTTGAAGAATGTCAAGGTTGAAGACAAATATCAGTCAGCAGACAAACATATAATTAAGTATAAGGATGAAATCAATAAGTTGATGAAGGAGAGAGAAGACAGTAATCATACAGTTATGAAATTGAATCTTGAACTAAAAGCGGTCAAGTCATCATATGAAGAGTGCCAGAACTTGATAGATTCTAAGAACGAAGATATATATCAGTTTCTGAAGGGCAAGGAGAATAGTACCAATGAAATATTACAACTTAAGCAAGAGCTTGCAATAGCAAGAAGATCATACGAGACATGTATTCAAAAATTGGAGAGTGAGGCTTTTCAGGCAAATAAAGAGTTTGAACAGAGGATAAAGGAGGTAGAGCTTATGCTAGAAGATTCTAGAAAAAAAGGAAGACATCTTGAGGAATTATTGGAATCAAGAATCCGAACTTGGGAACAGCAGGAAATCATGCGGAACCAATTTGTAGGTCTACAAATACAGACTATTCAGGTATTGATTGGTTAAATCACTTTACCTATCCTCCATGTTTCTTTAAAGATTCAGTAAAATCATCAATTTAAGTTATACCTTCTCCCCTATCAGGATTTGAGGTTGTCTTCTGTTTCCATTAGGCATGAAATCCTAAACTGCCAGAAAAGATGGTCTGAAGAATTTAACGGCCTTGGTATGAACACATGCAATGAATTACTTTAGTCCACATTGCACAGAGTTGTTGCAGTTGGCTTTTTATATAACTTGCATATAAATTGCAATTTTGCAGGACAAAATCTTAAGGTACTGACAAATGCTGCAGAAAATTATCATGCTGCTCTTGAAGAAAATAGAAAATTGTTCAACGAGGTTCAGGAACTAAAAGGTGTCTATGCAAACAGGATTAGTTTATTTTTGTATGCTAATCTTCTTGAATCTTATCATATCAACTTCTCAGAACATTTATTTGTTGGCCAGGAAATATAAGAGTCTACTGCCGGATAAGACCTTTTCTTCGTGGAGAGGATCAGAAGACTAGTACAATCGAATATATTGGTGATAACGGTGAACTGATTCTAGCAAACCCTACAAAACAGGGAAAGGAGGGGAATAAATTGTTCAAATTTAACAAAATTCTTGGCCCCGCTGCTTTGCAAGGTACAAATGGATAATGTTACCTATTCTGCCATGCAGTATCTTCTGTGCTTTTAAATGTTGGTAACATTATCATCTTGCAAGGATCATATTTTTGCCATATTAATATATGAATTCAACATATGTTTATTTATTTATTTACTATTTTGCTAGATGAGGTATTCAAGGACATTCAGCCGCTAATTAGATCAGTTCTTGATGGCTATAACGTTTGCATCTTTGCGTATGGCCAAACTGGATCGGGGAAAACCTACACGATGGTAGGAAGATCTAAAAATAAGAATCTTCATCTTGTTTGCTTCTTTCAGAATTTCAAGTATTCTTTACTTACAATTATGTTATGCTTTTCTTGAACAAAAACAATTATGTTATGCTTCTTTTACCTTCTTTTACAAACATCTCAGACTGGGCCTGAAAATGCAACTGCAAAGGAACAGGGTGTCAATTACAGAGCTCTGAATGACTTATTCCATATTTCACTCAACAGAGGAGACACAGTCATGTATGAAGTTAGTGTTCAAATGATTGAGATATACAATGAACAAATCCGTGATCTCCTTGGAAGCAGTGATTCAGAGAAGAAATATCCTTTTGTCTATGTACTTACAGTAGTATAATCATTTATTGTGTTATAGAGCCACGCTCTAGCCAAGTGCACACCAATTGAATACGCCAAATTAGGGTGCCTACTTTGTGCAAATAACATGATCTTCACAACTTTATGTATATATTTCATGAATGAACATTAATCTCTTGCCTGTGATCAATAGACATATACCACAATGTGTTAGTTTAATTAATGGTCGGTTGTTACTCGTTAGTGTAATTAAATCCTTGGTGTAGCTGTAAACTGGCCTGATAATTCACTTATGTAGAAACTTAAAATTCAGTTAATCAGATTCTAGTTATCTATATTAGTTTTCAAAAGATTATCTATAACACATTCCTTCAAATATCTACAATCTTACAAATTGAATTGATGTAAAGAGCATTGTCTGTTTTCCTTAACTTGCACACATTGGGGATTTTGAGTGCTAGCCAACCCAACGGACTTGCTGTTCCTGATGCATCAATGCATCCTGTCAAATCAACTTCAGATGTTATTGAGTTAATGAGAATAGGACTTGAGAACAGAGCTGTTGGTGCAACAGCACTAAACGAAAGAAGTAGCAGATCTCACAGGTTAATTTTCATGCTCGACTCTGGTACTGTTTTTCTTCTGCTTCTATTAAAAAGGAGACTTATTGTGTAAAATTTTTAGTGTTGTCACTGTACACATTCAAGGTGTTGATTTGAAAACCAAAGGGACTTTGCGCGGCGCGCTACATCTTGTTGATCTTGCTGGAAGTGAAAGGGTGGACCGTTCTGCTGTCACAGGTGATAGACTCAAAGAAGCACAACACATCAACAAATCCTTGTCTGCTCTTGGAGATGTTATATTTTCTTTATCACAGAAGAATGCTCATGTACCATACCGAAACAGCAAACTTACACAAGTCCTGCAAAGTTCTTTGGGTCCGTATCTTTGTTGATTAGCTATATATCATTTTTTTAGAAAACAATGCTATATGCCATTGCATTTACATGTTCTATATGTTTTAAACTAGAAAATTTCATGTGTAGGTGGCCATGCAAAGACCCTTATGTTTGTACAGATCAATGCAGATGCCTCTTCTTACTTAGAGACTTTAAGTACTTTGAAGTTCGCTGAAAGAGTGTCAGGAGTGGAATTAGGTGCTGCAAAGGCCAATAAAGAAGGCAATGATATCAGAAAATTTAAGGAACAGGTGACAATTTTGGTTTCATTTTACCAACTACTTTACTATTAATACGATGGCAATAGAAATGAATTGTAGGCAATAGAATTACCTCTGCGTGAGGTGCAACTACAATTCTTTTTTTAAAAAAAAATGAATGCCAATGCAATTATTCTAACTGAATACTGTCATATATCATGATTCTAATATTCTTTTTCACCCTGCAGCTGTCACTGCTCAAGGATACAATTGCAAAGAAGGATAAGGAAATCAACCGGCTACAACTACAGGCTTACACCCCAAGCATAAGAACATCAAAACGTGTTGATTCCTTATTGAAGCATTCGTCCTCCTCCCCTGGCATATCATCTCTAGGAAGAAAAATCCAACATCGAAGAACAACATCTGGTGGAAAGGCCTTGAGCATTGGCAGTAAGGCAGGATCCGAGGGTGACAACTTCTCTGACATAAGTGACAGGCATTCTGAAGCTGGTTCTATTCAGTCTGTTGATGATATCCGGCAGCAAAGGGAGATCATGGTACTTTCTAAGTTCTCTGAAGATGAGATGGGCCAGAATTCTGCTGACCCTGAGCTTGCATGCTTTGGTTATGCTGATTCGGAGAGGTTAAGTGACATATCAGATAGTGGTCTTTCCATGGGTACAGAAACTGATGGTTCAATAAGCAGTTTGGTTGAGTTTACTCTCTTCCCAGAGCAAGAAAAAACATCTAGCACTGGGAAAGAACAACAAAAGTCACCTGACGCTCCAAAATATCAATTGTAAGTGTTTTCAATTATCCACAGTGAAATTTGATGATAACATGGGTTCCTTGTTTCATCATACATGCAATTATTGTTTAGTATTATCATTTCTCTACCATTTAAAGTACGTTATTGATTGGGATAAGTAGAAATAATCAATGTGACCACTGACCAGAATACGTGAGTGGGTGCTCAAATGCTAAGTTGCATGAAAATATGTATGTGTTATTTTGTCCCTTAGGCCTTTGTCTTACCTATTTATTACATTTATCTAAACCTAGTTATACAGAGATAATTTTTCCTTCTTATTTATAAAAACTTATTCTTCATCATATATTCATACAGGCATAAGGTGGCCAGTCATCTCCAGAAGACAGCAACACCAAAAACAGCACCATCTTCTAGTCTGCGGCCCAAATTAAGAGACCCTCCTAGATCTCCAGGTAATCTCGCTTGTTTTTTTAAACAAACGGGCAGGCGTTCTGCCATTTCATTAAGCACTGTACAATGACCTAGCCACATAAAGGAATTACATTGGAGTAGCAAAGAGCCCCATGCTCCACCCCCTCACCTCCTTTGAGATTCTATCAACTAGCGTTCTGGAAGGAAGATTTTTATACTGAAAAATGCGTCTATTCCTTTCCTTACAAAGATTGCCTTTTTTTAAGGGCGGCAAGGGACATTACTTTTCATTAATGCGGTGAAGAAATGAAGAGTTCATTTACAAAGGGTTCTGAATTGTGACCCAACTAATTTATGATTGTAGGAGGTCCTAGACTGTTAGAGCATTTGTAGGAGCCCCAAAATACACGCTCTTTCAGCTATAAATAGGGAGCCCCAACAAGTTAAGGAGTCCTCATCATTTGCTTAGTTCTAGCAAACAATCTAAACGTACTTTTTGTTTTTGCCGATTCAAGAACTGCTAGCCTGGCCTTGAAGACTTCTCCTAGACAGTTCAACTAACATGGAACTGCCAAACCTCTACCTCTGACCTGGTTACAGTCCAACTAACATGGAACCGCCAAACCTCTACCTCTGACCCGGTTAAAAGATCGCACACTAAGTTGTCATGCGCTACGAAAAAGCTCAAGCTCTTGGCCAAACATTGCGTGGGCAACATCAAAACTTAGCTCTCCATTGTCAATCTCCTCATTTTGGGCCTCGACAAAGCCCAAGACTACCAGCATCTCTCCTATAGAGAGAGTCTTCGGCTCTTCGCACAATCTTAAGGCCTCGGTGCCTCGACCTCACTACCTTGAAAAAGGTCAAGATCAAGCAATGAGTGAAGTCGAGATGGATCAAGGTGGGCGAAGCCAACACCAAGTACTTTTATATCAGGGCGAATGGCCACCAGAGGAAAAATCGAACCCTCTCACCAGTCATGTTTAATGGGCTAGCCTCATTGCATCAGGATATGGCCTTGGAATGACACAAATGCTTCAGTGAGCAATTGGGCAATTCCATTACATGGGTGCTTCATTCAATTAGGCCTCCCTCAATCTTCCTCAGCTTGATCTTCAAATCTGAAATCCTTTCTTGGAGGAAGTCCAAGAAACAGTGTAATCCCTTCCCTCAGGTTCTCAGGACTCTTCTTCCACTACTCCGAGGATTCCATCAAGGTTTTCCTAGCCCTTGGCAGGCTTTTTGAAGACGATGAAACATCCTTTCACCTCCTGAACTTGGCGAACATAGTTATTGTCCTTAAGGAGGGTTGCACTAGTATATAGGACTATAGGCCAATTACCCTAGTTTTGCCACGTAATAACTTCGTATAGCATACATTATACGAAGTTATACGATTCATCTCTCAAAGCTAAAGCGCCTTAATGAAGAGAGGAATCATTTAGGATAACTTTATCTACACCCAAGGCATCCTTCAGACCACCACAGTAGAAGAGCCCCAGCCTCCTTGTGTTCACCTTAATGGTTGGCCCGACCCTTCTTTCAGCCACAGCCATGGGGTTCACCAAGGAGACCCCATCTCATCAATGTTGTTCATAATGACCATCGACCCCTCCACTGGCTACTTGAGCTGACCTCGGAGCACGACCTATTTTAGGCCACCCACCTAGGACGTCCTAGAGTGCCCCTTTACGCCTTATGATGTGGTCTTCAACAACCCATCCAGAGACAAAATTGATGCCTTCCAAAAGGGGTCCTCACTATAAACCTTCGGGCTAATCACCTCACTAGAAAATTGGTACCTTTGGGAAAATTACTGGGCTCACTATAAAACTTGTCAAATGCTCATTATATCCGGTTAATTATGGAAACTTAGACCTCAAGGATATCCTTCAACCTTCCTCGGAGCTCAAAAAGTCTTCCCTTATAGCTACTGGGTCAGTGCTCAACACGCGGCGCCCGCACAAGGTCCATTTTTTTTCATTTGGTTGACAACTTGAATGGATGAGCCCCACAAGCCTTGGGTTGGCTTGGATATACCTTGTGGTCAAGGGGACCCACTCTTTTTAGAGTGACAGACGTGATTATCCTCGGGAACAACGAACTTTTATGTGCAATGTGAGCAACTTTTCCTATTTTTAAATCAGTGTGCTGAATTAAAAAGTGTACTTGCAATCAAGGTATCAAAAATCGCCGGTTAACCGCGGTTAACCGTGGCTAACCGCGCCTTCGTGGGGGCCCGGTTCGGTAAACCGGTGGTTTAGGGTTTAGGGGGTTTGGTCAAAATTCGTTTAAATAAATTTTGAATGTAAAATATACATAAAATTCCTAAAAATACTATTAATCATTCTAAGCATTTTGGCTTAAACAAAATTTTAAAATTCAAATTTTTAATGTATATTTTAAAGAATTTTTGTCGTTTTCATCGATTTTGAACTTTTTTCTTACAAACCGCGGTTAACCGTGAAAAACCGCCGGTTAACCGCCAAAAACCGCGGCTAACCGCGAACAAATCCGAGGAACCATGGTTTTACATTTAGGGTAAAAACCGGCTGAAAATCGTGGCTAACCGCGGTTAATCGCGGTTAACCGTCTCCGCGCAGTAGACGGTTCGGAGTTGCTCCGCGGTTTTGTAAACCCTGCTTGCAATCCAATGTGCACGCACAAATATTATTAGGTTCAGGCAGGTAGTAATCAGGGAAAAGTTTTCAAAAATCAAATACATTATCACAAAAAAGCATGCAGTGTTCTGAGGCGTTTACAATGTACTTTTTATAGTATCAACAAGCACACGACGACGCACAATCACTCAAGCAACATCCTCGCCAAGAACCCCCAGTACTCCGAAGCGATGGGCATAGCTCAATTTGATGAAGTTGTTACAACATTGATGTTCCTTTCGTACAGTACATTCAGCCATTGAGGTAAAAAAGGAATTTATTTGAAGGCTGTTTATCTATGTCGCGCTCTGGTTTTCTTTGCCAGTTGGTGAACGTGTAAATCGGTTGGTTATAATTTTTTTTCCCTCTAATGAAGATGAAAATGTTCTTGTACATATGATACTGTTATATGATACGATAATCTTTTACTGTTCGAATAGAAGCAATAGATCTTTCAGTTTTTGTTTTGAACAAAAGATAGCCGATTGTTTTTGAAGTCCCATCAGTCCATTTGTTGAAGATCTCTTACTAGTAGGTGTAATCCATAGTTCCCCGATGCGCTCACGGATAACATATACGAACAAGATAACATGGAGATGTAGAGAGCACAAGTTCTTTATTATTTTTGAAGATCTCCTTGATCTTGTTCGTTTGAACTGAAAGTTGCTGAAAATTTTAATTTGAAAAGGTTGGGACCCCCTCAAAAGACGTCTTAAAGAGTTCAAATTTTTTTTTTTGCAAACTTTAAAAAAACTATTTGAAACCACGTAAAAATGAATACAAAGTATTACATCATTTGGTTTATATATACAAAAATAATAAATTTTCACTTAATTTAATTTAATTAACAAGCCCTTTATATATTTTGCTTAGGGTTTCCATTGAAGTCCATATTGGTCTTTGTTGGGCTAAATTTCATAATAGCTCCAATTTTTACTAATAGGGCCAGGTTTCATAACACCTCCCTTTGACCTAGCCACAAGATGCCTTATCAAAGTTTTATAAAAACCCAGTGAAATTTTTTTAAAAGAAAAATTATATAGCAAATGCCTGCTTTGTTGTCCTGCTAAAATCGCGTTGTTATAAACCTCGTGTGAGAGACTTAAATAATAACTCACATAATGGAAAGAAGTACTACTCATCTATTTTGCTAGTTGAGCTTACATATTAATATTGGGTACTCAACTTCGTATTCAAGATTTAATTCAATGCACGTGAAGTTTCTCCTCTTAATTTTACACTTCTCTAATTCTAGTGAATAAATCTACAAGAATTTCACATGAGCTAGCGTGCTGAATATTCATGGTTAATTCATGGGAGGCTTCATAGAGTGGTTTGTTGATGCTGACACAATTGTTTGCTTCGATGACTTCTACAAGATTCTAGTTTCCCACATAAGAAACCATATTTACATTTAAATTCAGATTCATATTCAGTTATTGGTTCTTTCTACTGAAGATCTCTATTTCTATACAAGCAGCGGAGGATGTCCTTGATTCCTTTCAATTGTCTCTTAATGGGCTTTGCACTGTACTAAGCCAGCAAATTAACTACAAAAACAATGTCTACCTATATTTTGAAGACTGTGTTAATGTACAAAACAACTATTATTTCATAATACTATTATTTCATAATGGAGGGAGTATTTTGTAAGCAATCAGGTGGTTGCTTGGACCACCTTTCTTGTATGCACGGTGGCTATTTTTTGTTCCTTTTCTTTCTCAGACGTTTCGTAAAAAAAACACCCACCCTCCGCCTCCTAAGGGTATCTCCAATAGAAAAAAATTGATGATTTGCCACTCTCAACATTGGTTCTCGCTAAGTATGCCACTCTGTGTGTATTACACGTGGGACCATCTATGTGTATGAATTTCAATGGTAGAGCCAACTACTAGACACAAGAAAATTCCATGCCATTTATTGATAGCTTGTAGACAACATCCGCTATAGATTTAATATGGACCATATGTAATAGGTGCAATGCACTTTGTAATCCGCTATAGATTGGCTCTTAGTTATGAGTAGTCTCTATCTCTCCTCTTTTTCTCTCCTCCACATAAGCAAAAAAGGTGAGGTGGACTCTTTATAGTCAATTGATTTGGCATCATTGGAGATGCCCTAAGAGCATCCGTTGCAGTCACTCTAAAATACTATAGCTTTGGATAAAATAGCTGATGGAGAGAATGAATCTTTTAGAGTGTAGCGTAGTGTGTGAAGAAAATTTAGAGAGAATGATAGACAACAGTTAATAGTGAAATGAAGTGTGAGGATAAAGGTCCACATAATATGCTCTAATGACCCAATCTTGTGGTCACCATTCCGCTCTTCGACGCCACCCACCACTCTCCGCCTCACCTATGTCCAAGGCACCGGCGCCCCACCTCCCACCTTGGAGGCCTCTACGCTGACCCTAACCCAAGGGAGCTATTAGGATCCTCTCACTTACTGTCCTCTGCAGTTGTGTTACTGACATGTGCGCTCTACATACATAGGGTCAACATGTCAGTGACCCACTGCCCTCTGCATTAAGTCAGGATCCGGTTCCCCAAGGGAGAGGGGATGACCCCGGTGCCAAGGAAGAGTGGAGGGGAATCGCCTGAGCGTGAGAGAGAACGGGCCAAATAACACGTCCGGAAAAAGAAAGACTTCAATGGTTGGAAGGGCCATGAAGGCATGAACAAATTCTACCCATAATAATGCTCTTGCAATGTTTACACTTGCATGTACGAGTATCAAGTAGTATGGAAGTTCGCTTCATTTGGCGAGGTATGGGATACAAAAAACTACATCCATATTTACACTGACACCGTGTACTTAGAACAAAAAATGGGAGGGCAAAAGAGGAGTAGATTTCAAAAAAACTTGATCGGTGTTTTCCGGCCAGCTCATGGTTGTTGTTTCTCTGCTCCTACCGGTGTTGGAAGTTCAACTTCTTGATGCAGACGGCATACATGAAAGCAAAGAACACGGCGAAGAGCACGAGCATCGGTGCGACAACCGGCATGAAATTCCTATGGTACCCAAAATGATGGGTTATGTAATAGCTGATTGTCTGGTTGGATTGGCCAGGGACTGAAATGATTTCTTCCAGGTCTCCATACTGTGTCACAATGAGTCCATACACTGTCCATGCCAATGGGCAAATCCAATAGTACCAGATCCACCAGTTGGGAATTCTCTGAAGAAAACAAGAACAAGATAAATAAAGTTTATCTTTCAGTAAAATAAGAGCTACAAGAATTATTTTATTTGAGTTGCAACTCACTGGTCTCGGAATGAAGAAGCCTGAGAAGAGGTTGAAGAGGGAATAGAAAGCTGCGGCAAAGATGGCTGCAACCTCATGGTTTGGTGAGATAGATACAGTCATCATCCCATAGTACGTGAAGTAGAGGAAGGAGAAGTAGGAGACGAAGAAGAACCAGAAGAACTTGGCAGCTGTCCACTGGAAGCTCATCATAGCATATACGATCAGGGTGTAATATGAGGCTTGGACGAACACATAGGGTATCTCCATGACAACCTGCAGCAAAGAACAAGATTTGAGTGGTTCTAGGAAGTAAATGGCCAATTCTACCTTAGCTACCACTGTGTTTCGTTATAGCTATTTGATCATTTTGTTTAACCTGAGCAATGGCATAAGGCATCGCGGAGTACATCCCAGCAGCCCTCTCTCTGTAGAAAACTGTTCTCTCAATCGAAACGATTGGCTGCACAGTCGCACAATTGTTGATGCCGACAAACATCACTGCCGTATACATTGCTCCAATGACCATCCTGAGAGTATTGGCATTTCCCCTGCATCACAAGGCACCAGAAACTTCAGATACTGTTACATTAGGATTAACGAGTCAAAGATGAAAATAAAGAAGAGTATTTACATCTTGGTGCCAATCTTCCAAAAGATGGAGCCGAGCAGCAAGGCTGTGAACAAAGTGAAGGAAAATCTAACAAGATTGTAATCTGGGCTACGCCAATAGGTCAGCCATTGCTTCCAGAGGCAGGCTTTGAACTGCCCTATAGTGGATTGAGAATATTTTGTAGGGAAGTGCAGATCTGATGTTCCTGGTTCTGGTTGACTAAGCTGGTTCACCAATACCTTGTTTTGCCTGGAAACAGAGCCGGTGAATTCCATGATAATTTTTTTTATTTGAATTGATACATCATAACATTTTCGCACGGGAGTTTTTAGAGTACAAAATAATAATATATTTCACTTACTTGTACAGATCAGATGTCTTATAGTGCTCAGCAAAATCCATATTTAGGCGTACTTCTGCAGCAACTGAACTGACATCAAGCATCCACGTTGCAGGATTGTACTTATCTTTGATTTTGGGCACTCCAGGGATTGCCTGATAGTATTACACAACATATTAGTTAACAAATTCGGTTCATATGTAGATATCATACTACATGTGTCACTGAACAAAAGTTCATCATAATGTAAATCTATCTGTACCTCGAAATATTCAATCATTTTCTGGGAGTTACGACCCAATTTCCCAGAGTATATCACCTGGCCTCCTCTTTTCAGCAATAGTAACTGCACAAGAGTACTCACAAGTTATCATTTAGTTGATGAAAAGGGGACAATACAACTTCAGTAAATTTCTCATGGTTACCTCATCAAAGGCTTCAAAAATATCAATGCTTGGCTGGTGGATTGTGCAAACCACTGTTCGTCCAGTATCAACTGTGTTCCTCACTGTTCTCATGACTATTGCTGCGGCTCTTGCATCAAGACCTGATGTTGGTTCATCCATAAATATGATAGATGGATTTGCGACAAGCTCCACGGCTATCGTCAACCTCTTTCTTTGCTCTGTTGAAAGCCCAGTGATTCCTGGCAGGCCCACTAAAGCGTCCTTCAGATTGTCGAGCTCAACTAGTTCCATAACTTCATCAACAAATTGCTGCAATTTGAATATGTTAGTCCGATAATATTATGATGTGTAACTATTATTGTTCTTAATATATCAAAACTCAAATCTTTGATTATCTTGCACCTTTTAACTAAAAAGAATTAGATTTTAATCCTCAAAAAAAAGAGAGAATGATTAGATCTTCCAAGCAACTTGAGGTCTAGACTTGGAGACTTTAAAAATACATTTGACTTACAATCTTGATATCATCAGTGATTTCTTGATCTCCAATTTTTTCTGGAAGGCGCAAGAATGCGGAGTATATCAAAGACTCCCTAACTGTGACCTGAGGTGAATGGATATCATTTTGCTCACAATAGCCAGATATCCTTGCAAATGTTGCTTGGTTCTTGGGATAACCGGAAATTCTGATATCTCCTTCAATGTAACCACCAGTCTTTCTTCCAGCCAAAACATCCATCAGTGTTGTCTTTCCAGCTCCACTCACACCCATGAGTGCTGTCAAGACTCCAGGCCTAAATGATCCAGTAACCTCACGTAACAACTGGAGCCTATCATCTGTCACCCCTTGCTGTTTCATTTCCTATGTAAAGATAAAACTCTCAATCAATATTCCAAGTTACAAATTGAGGGTGAAGGTAAGAAATGGGGGACAGGGAAAAATGCCAGAAAGATTATAGGTGAACTCACTGGAGGCATGTCAACATAGTAGTTCACATCATCGAAAGACATGGATAGAGGGTTGAACGGAAGAACCATTCCTCTTCTTGGAGCAGCTTCATTGCTGTTAATGGACATGAGTCTTGAAATCCCATTTGATGAACTATTGCTCAAACGGGCACTCAGCCGCATTTCTCTCATTTCCTCTGAAATGATAACAGCATTAAACCTCAAATTTAGAATTTTTCACTATTTTCAGTTGTAATAAGGCTTTCAGTCAGAATTGCTTACTGTTGTTGCCATTGTCCTTCGATTTCGTGCTGCCATTTCTGGCTGCCTCTCTTCCATCCCCATTTCCTTCCGCTTCCTTTGCAGTTTCTTCAGATATAACAGCTTGCGGTTTGCCCAGAGCTAACAGTTAAAGCAACAGCATATCACATAGTGATTTCAACATTATGACAAGCAAGCATTGATATTATTTTCTTAAGCACTTACGATTCAGGTACATGAGTGATAGTGTGAAAAGCACATTGAAAAATATGGTGAAACCTAAGAGCCCTGCTGCTCCAATCCAAAACCAGTTTTTATCAGTAAAAATGTTTGCTCCTTCAAGCATAGCTATCCCAAGTCTTTTTGGAATACCATTGTTGTCCTATCAACATGCAAACAGACCTTGTCAACAGGCATGCATCTCAAATACTGAAAAATCAGCTTGGTAGTATGCTCACCATTACAAACTTGTTCATCCACCGAGGAGCATAGAATTCATTGACTGCTAGAGCGTTGTATCCATACATAAGCGGTGAAATCCAATAACCCCAAATCCACCAGTTTGGGATGAATGCTGTTAAACAGTGGAGAGCTAGTCAACAAAGATGCAATATTGATCTGCACAAGCAATGTGGAGTGAAAGAGACGAGACAAGTAAATGACCTTTTGGCAGAAGGAAACCACCAAGAACAAAGAATATGAGAAGGAATAGTGCCCCTCCGGTTTGAGCAATGATCATGGATCTGCATAGGCCAGCAATTGCTCTGAAAAGCCCACCTGCCATCTGCTGGATCAAGAACACTAGCAGGAGCTGCTTGAAAAATCTGTGCACAAAGATGATAATTTAGCGGTAAAAAACATAAAGTTGTTGATTTATAAAGAAAACTTTTCTCCTTTCTGTGTACCTGTCAGCCTCTGGTGCAAATCCTATAGTGTAGTATGTAACAATCACCCAGACTATGGATTCAATAATGGAAAAGGGGATCCTAAGAAGGACATTTGGTAGAGTGAAGACCCAAGCAGGGTAAAAGAGGAGATCCCGGTGCTTGTAGAACACCGGTAATCTTGTGATAGTCAAAGAGAGCTCAGCAAAACCATTGAACATGTTCACAATCAGGCCAAAAAGCAGTGCTCCAACGTAGACAAAACCATCATCTAAATTCCTTGTGTGCATCTGGGTCCTTAGAAACACCGTTGATGCGACAAGGGCTACAATAATGAGCTTCAGAGCTCAAGCATAAAAGGTATCAGTTTTTTGCATTATGGAATTCAAGAAGCAGCAATAATAAACAGGAGAAGTTTGCTCACCTGTATTGTCTTGAAGATGTACACAAACGAATTACGCTTTATGAGGAGCCACTCTTTGTCAAAGGATGCCTTGAGGAGCTTTGTAGTTGACACTGAGTGCTTCGAGAAGACGAGCGCAGCCTGATGGTTACGACTCTTGTCAAATGGCACTGAGAGATGATTCTCGAGCTGGAGACCAACATGGAACCGTTTAAACCTCTGCGCAAATTCTGGTACTGAAATATATCGGTATGGCCTCTGCTTGTCAGCCCAGTACTGCTCCTGATCCTTTCTTGATGTCACCTGAAAATTAGCCAAATTAAGGTTTTCATGTAAATCATAAACTGAAACTTTCAGAAATAAAGTAACTGATAGATGGACCACTGCTCGGTGTTACCTCCTGAAGAAAGTCTGCAGTGCCCTTACGCTCTGGGCATTGGAATCCGCAGGACTCGAAGAACTCAAGGACATACTCACGGGGTCCCTGATAAACAATCTGGCCTTCTGACAATAGGATGATGTCATCGAATAGATCAAATGTCTCCGGGGCTGGTTGAAGGAGGGACATGAGGATGGTGGCCTCGCCCAAGTGCACTATCTGCTGCAGACACTTAACAATCTGGAAGGTGGTGGAGCTATCCAACCCAGTCGATATCTCATCCATGAATAACACCTTCGTCGGACCAACGATCATCTCTCCTGCATTACAAGTATGAATGAGTAAAATCTATCTATCTACTATCTGTCTATCTTCTATCTACTATCTATATAAAGTAGAGTTTAACGGAGCCACCACATTAATCCTAAAATCCTAGAAATTTCCACGTTAATCGAAAAATAGTAGAAATTCTCACGTTAATCATAGAAAAAAGAAAAAAATCTACATCGTTGAATATGGATGTAAATCTAGGGGTCAATGTTAACCTCTGAAAAATAGTAGAAATTTTTACGTTAATCATAGAAAAAAGAAAAAATCTACATCGTTGAATATGGATATTATTATGTAAATCTAGCGGTCAATATTAACCTCTATAACAAACTACTGAAGCTGATTTATATATTAGAGATAAACTCTAAATCTAATCTGATATATTATCTATATCTTAACACAAACTAGCCGCGCAAACGCGCGGGTCACCTTGCTCGTTATATATATAAAGGAGGGGAAAAAGAAGCCATCACGTTCGTCCACATCATCCAAATTATTTCAGCTGTTCGATCAACGGTGGGATCAAATTATAACGGCCAAGATCAATCAAAGAAATTCTCACATAAATCAAGAAAAAAATAAAAGATATATGCCATTGATTTTGTGGGGTCGGATTATAACGGCTTAGATTAAAAGAAGAATATTAGAAATTCGGATTAAATACTAAAGATATAATGTGGTTATTTTATCCGTTCAATCAACCGTGGGACCAAATTATAACGGGATAGATTAATCAAAGAAAAAAAAAGATCTATGCGGCTTAGATTAAAAGAAAATATTAGAAACTCATATTAAATACTAAAGTTGATATAATATATTAGAGATAAACTCTAAATCCGATCTGATATGTTAGAGATAGATTATGAGTTAGAGATAAACACTATATACCAAAACAAATCTAGCCGCGCAAACGCGCGGGCCACCTCGCTCGTTTTAGTTTAAAGTTAATTTATTCTGAGTCCTGGCTCCTGACAATGTTTGGAAAACAATGCTGATGAGTTCAAAATAATATGTTCGATGAAATGCTAATTCAGCATTGCTGTTACATCATTGTACAAGCTAAAAACGTTGAGCCGCTTTATGGACAGTGTTTTATGGAGATCTATGTTGGTTAACAAAGCGCCTGCCCCTTTTCCATAAAAAAAAATTAGCAAGACCAGTGCAACTATCATCCATCATTTTATTTTAAAGATTATCGTCCATCGTATTTAAGCCAGTCTGTAAAGCGCTAATGTATATAATACTTTTTGGGCGTGACTCCTCGTCAACCGACCGGAAATTGAGAAAATTCCAGTCAATGTCTTTTACATTAAAAAATAATAAAATTTACATGTAGTTTAATATTATCAAAAAAGTGCAACAATCAATTAGATGATATTTTTTAGTTGTTTCATGTTCATTCAAAAGAGAAAACACAAGGTACATGAAAGGCTTGTACAATTTTTTACGATATCAAACCATATGTAAATTTAGTTATTTACTATTGTAAATATGTCAACTAAGATTTCATTTATTTACATACGACCGATAGGAAGCAATTCTAATTTTTTTTTTGTCAAAAAGTTCCCCATGCTTTTTTTTTGGGAAAAATTGTCTGAGACGCCCCGACATCGTTGCCTTTGCACATTTCTATATGCCATCATAAATATACCGAACTATTACTACCGTATTACCATATTTACCAAACCGAATTTACCAAATGAACAGTCCTGCCTTTGGTATGTGCCATCACAAATTTACTGAATGTTCTGGATGAATGGATGAAGGGCAAAAAGGACCTTGTACGGTTGTTCTCTCTCCTTCATGGTTAAAAATTGGTAAGAGTGTCTCTCGGCAAAAGAAAGGTGAACAAGAGTGTTATGCAGGAAAGATGTGATTTTGTAATTTTAAATAGCAAAGGCGGCCATTTTAGAGTGACTCACGCAATTTATAGCCCCCGTCTTACCCCTAAAACATTGTTCGTGCTCTGAGTTTTAATCATTATTAGAACTACTATAATTTGACTAATACGATGTGATCATATATTCTACTAGTAAAAATGAGATGTGGATATTGGTTGGGCCGTACTCAATGTTACGGTACACAGGTTTCGACAATAACAGGCCAGAAACTCTTGCACGTACTCGATAAGCAGCCGCAGTCTACACCAGGCAGTTGCTCGTAGCATATGTTCGTACTTACCCACAGGAGTAAGTGGTCACTGGTCACTGGAAGTGACCATCCAACAACTACAATATGCCTGAACCATGAGAGGCGAGGACGTACGCTATCACGCTACAAACTGCGTCCCAACCAAACTCTCATGTGTGGACCTCAGCATCTCACTCACAGACAACCTTTTGCCTGTAGGAACCACAGGATGTGACGCCGGGACTGTATTGTCAGCTAGATTTCACAGCCCTGTAGAAAAAGGTCACATTTTTGCAGGTTCCTTTCAGCAGCAGTGCGACGGTTACCTAGATAAACACAGGCAGCAAGAGCCGAATCTTCTGAACCTCGCCTGGTTCCAAATTCACGTCGATTTCACGCATCGATCTGCGCCTTCGCTGCCCGCTAAACCAGAAAGGAACAGGGCGAAAACGCCGCAGCTCCTTTCCAGCTTCCACCATGAATGATTGGGCATGCATGCATGACACAATGCTAAATTAAGCAGGCGGCACTGCAGCTTACCGGTGGTGACTCGCTTCTTCTGGCCGCCGGAGATGCCCCTCTGCATCTGGTCGCCGACGATGGTGTCCGCGCATATGTCCAGCCCGAGTATCTGCTCCCAAGAAAACAGATTCACAATCACAACTCGTCATATGCATCACGGTGTTCGCTTCGCACGTACCGGGCGGGATCAAGAGAACCGTATCTCATCTCATTTCATTTGATTCTGTTTCCTCAATGATCAGCAAGTCATTAGCCCATTAGCCCGGTGAATTAATGGCGGGAGAGTGACTGTTACCCACCCAGAACCCCTTTTCAAACCTCACCTACCATAATCCACCGTACTGCACATGTAAACTAATGTGACCACATGCAGGGATTAAAGCTGGAAAGCAGAGGCTTTGGGTGAGCACAGGTGTGCTTCTGAAGTTCTGATCTAGTGATCCCAGTATGCCGGCGGGCCCCCCCCCCCCCCCCCCCCCCCCGAAAACTACATGCAGAAGGGCCCCACCAATGGTGGAAATGTGTCCCCAGACCCCATATTAGTGGAGAAGGAGAGGAGGGGAGCCCTGGGTTTGTGTGGTCAAAAGAGGGAGAAAAAACTGAGCAAACCAACCCACTTGCCTACTACCACTGACTAACTGCTTATCCTTGTTGCCCACAACTGCTCACTGCGCTTGAGTGTCAAAGCAGTGGAATTGGTGATGACTCCATTGGGTTGGGACGTCATTGGAAAATTATTTCTCCATTCCCAATTTCGCTCCTCACCAAACCATGCATGGCGCCCACCATGCACCGCAAGGTCATCAACCTCCGTGACCATGATTAATTGGTAGGATTGGCAAGCATTGCCAATTTTCCATTGTGTGGTCGCTGTGGAGATAGAATGCTTTCTTGGCGATCTAATGCTGCGGAGAATCTAGTTACTTAACCTTATATAATACTCCATTCGGTCATAAAAACAAGTCACTGTTGACTTCTGAACATGGTTTTGACTATTTGTCTCATTAAAAAAACTACATAAGTTATCATTTATTTTGTTATGATTTGTTTTATCGTAAAAGATACTTTAAGCATGATCTATATTTACGCATGTTTACACTAAATTTTTTAATAAGACAAATGGTTAAAGGAGTGTCCAAAAGTCAACGGCGACTTTTTTTTATGACCGAAGGTAATATCATATATCGGTGTTGCTTTCAGTTCATGCGTGTTAGATAGAGAAAGTGTTGTTCAATGTTGAATTGCGCACCGCAAAGATCTTGATTCTTTACAAACCACAGGACAATATAATATTCATAATTAATGTTTGGGACCGACTTGAGATAAGAGTTACTATTTAACTATTAGTCTATTTTCTAGGACATAGATCAAACACCTCCATAGGACATATAAAAGATTCAACGAAAGGATCTAGATATGTGAAAAAAATCAAGTAAGACTTATCTAAAAATCAGTTCCCTGGTGATTAGCAAAAGCATTAATGTTTCTACCCCCATCGAACCTTTTAAAATTTTCTTCCAAGAAAATGGTGATTCAATATTAGTTGATGAGGAGATGATTCTAAAAAAAATAGTAGAGGAGACGAACAAATTCAGAAAGGTATAGGGTTCCTACCCTGAGGGTGTAATCCGTCTGAAGGCTACTCTCGGCTCCTTCCATTGAAGTGGCCTGCATACCAAATCAATCATTCGGCACGTAAGAAAACGTAAACAAAACCTCAACCCAAAGTATGCATATATAGTTACAGTATTAGCTAATTAAGCTACAAATACACACGATTTAGCACTGTAGATTATGACTTATGAGGTTTCGCTTTAATAACTAGGACACTTTCTTTGAGCGTGTCTCACAAAAGCGCCATTTAATTGGTTTTTGTAATGACGTGATTTGCCATTCATTCAGGAAAGGATTCTGTGATCGGAAGTGGACACCTTACTATCTGGCAGTGGGCCGGGACCAGCTAGCTGATTTGAACATTGCAACTAGAAATGGAGCTCCGGCTCTACTTCACGTCTTAACTAACTCAAGCTTAGCAACAGAGCATTTCCCGCCAAAAATTTGTTCTGCGTGCATGATAAGCTTTGGTAAACCTCGCCTAGTGTTCACAAAACGGAGCATTTGAACACAAAAAACACGCTCGGTATTTAACCAACTAACTCGATCCAACGGAAGTATTTAGATATATGAAAAAAAAACGACTGAGACTAATCTAAGGCTTTTGTAAACAACTACCAATCCCGGCCTCGCTTTGTTTGGGTTACCTTCATGAAGAGGTCGACCTCCGGCTCCGGCCGGATGCGGGCTTCCTTCTCCCTCCTCGCCAGCTCCGTCAGAAGATCTGCATCATGCATGCACACAATGCTTCGATCAGTGAGATACTCAGCCCCATCACCGAATGCTCGATCGATTGATCAGTGAATCACCAAGTGCTTTCGATTCGATCGTGTGATTGGTGTGTACCGTATTTGGTGCCGACGCCCTGGCAGCGCGCGGAGAAGTCGAGCGTCTCCTTGACGGTCATCTCGCCGACGTGCACGTCGGTCTGGCTGATGTACGCCGCCGTCTTCTGCGGCACGAACTCGCCCAGCGCGTGGCCGTTGTACGTGACCTCGCCGGCGGCGCGGAGCGCCGGATCCAGCTTGCCGGCGAGGGCGAGCAGCAGGGTGGTCTTGCCGGAGGAGGGCGGGCCCAGCAGCAGCGTCATCCTCGACGGCCGGACCACGCCGGAGACGCCCCGGAGGATGGCCAGCGTCGCCCGCCGCCCGAGCCGCGCGCCGGCGAGCCCCAGCGCGCCCTCCGCCACGTTGCGCGCGGCGTTGAGCAGCGTCGGGAGCGCGCGGCTGCCCACGTGGCACCGCGCCTCCACCGTCAGCTGCTCGAACCGAACCTCCACCGTCGGCAGCTCGATGCCCACCCTGCTCGGTAATTGTCATCTTCTTTTAACCGAGGAGAAAGCATTGAGCAGACGTGATTAATTGGTGCTTAGTTACGCCAGGAAATTAATTATTTTTGGCAGCTTGGTCAACGGATGGGTGTCCCTGCACTGGAGAGAAGTGTTCGTCTCATTCCCTGAAGCGAGGTGCCAAAAATGTAGGTTTGCATGTCAACTTTTGGCAACACCTGGGACCAGAGACAGAGCGAATGTTTTCATTTGGAGTAGCATCTAGAGTGCAGCACTTTTTCCTCTCTTATTTTTTTTCTTTCTTTTTTCCTTAGTAAGAGAACGGTGCTCCTACTCCTAATGACAATGGCGTATTTTTTTCATTTAAAAAGTGTAAGTTGCACTCTTTTTTTAGAAATGTTAAGTTGCACACATTTTAAGTACCATTAATTCGCAATAGATAATCCAAACGATTCGTAGCCTGAAAAAACACTACCTAAACACATGTGCGAGAGCACATATAATGGTGCATGAATGCCTTAATTAACAGCTAGTTCCTTTGCAACTTTTTTTTTTAAATCAGGAGCACTGTCTACCTTCATAGAAGATTGAAAAAACGGGAAGTTGAAACAATATTTACAAACGGGCTTGAATGGAGCCCAGCCCTAGGAACTTAATTAGTAACTAATCTCGCGGTCGCTCACCATACAACTTTTAAGAAAGTCTTAAGGCCAAAGTGCAACGGCAAAGTTCACCTTAAGGCCATATTTGAAATAGATTTTTTTTGTAGAAATTTCAAATGAAATGGTTCAATAATTTATACAGGAATTGACGAACAGACGGTAAGCAATCTTAATACGAAAGGAGCTGCACTTATAATGCCAGGGTGAAAAATACAATCTCCTTTCAAACAGACAATTCTAAACGAAATACGGCTTCAAATCAATATGGTTTAGCTAGCGAGGTGGTCGAGAGGCTATATATACTGTGCAGAAGGTCCTTGTTTGCTTTTTTTAGTTTCCTGGGTTGGTGGTCTCGTAGATATTACTTAATGCTTTCTACTCCCTCTGTTATAAAATAGTAGTCATTTTAAATTTTTCTTAAGTTAAAGTTTTAAAACTTTATCTATAAATAATTTTTAAACTATATATGTAGATTGAGAACATAAAAATTGTATAGATAAATTCGTCTTTAAAGAAATTTGGATAATATTATAATTTTTAGTGTATTGAAAATAAAATTTTAGAAGTTTTTTATAGTTAAAGTTGTACTTTGGAAACTATGTCAATGTTTAAAATGACTATTATTTTATAATGGAGTGAGTAATAGACAGCGCAATGATTTGCCCTGCTTGAAAGGAAAAAAAATACTCCAAGGATTAATCAGCCTTGGAAAACCAAAAACACGTTGCTGATCTCATGCACACGTCGGCTGACTTCATTAGGCAATGCACCCGGAACACATGGTTTCAGCAGTTTGGATTGGTTGAAGCGCAGTGGCCCGGCGACAGAAACACCGAACCCCCTCGAGCTACAGAGAAAGGGAAAAGAGACAAGGAAAGGGACATGTATCTGTAGTCTTGGTAGCTATAGTGCATACATGCCATCATTCACCGTCTTGGTGAGTTGAGTACTACTTTATTCGATTAAACGGCAGCAAAAATAATTCTAGACGCATCGTATATATACGATGAAGCCTGTCGAATCATGCAGTACAGTGTCCTCTCCGAGTGTTCGGCAATTAAGCGAGGGAAGATGACAATACGTGCATTATTTGCAGCCACAAAAAAGGGTAGTCGCTGCCTCGCAGGATAGCTTGGTGTTCATGCAAGAACCCGTACGGCTCTATAGGAACAACCATACAATTAATGGAATGAGCTTAATTAAGAAGTGGAACATATCGCGGATTATGTTTCTCCAAGATTATATATGCAAAAGCAGACGGAAGATGAGCGTTTAGATTGATGAAAACATGCATGCATGATGAGCGGTGAGTAACCGAGTAACACCTGTCAATGCGGTTGCGCAGCTTCTGGAGGAAGCGCTGGTTGTCCTCCTCGGCGACGCGGAAGACGCGCTCGATGAACTCGTGGCGTTCGCCGACGGCGAGCTTGCGCACGTCCACCTCCTTGTACTGGTGGCGGTGGTGGTGCTTGCCCTCAGCGGCTGCGGCGGCATCGGAGAGGATGGCCGTCCTCATGCGGCTGTAGGTGGGCAGGCGCTCGATGGCGGCCCAGCGCAGCGCCTCCTCGTCGTCGTCGTCGTCGTCGGCGCCGGCGCCGCCCCTGCTCCCGGCGCGCTGCGGCATGAAGGCCTCGTCGACGCCCCAGGCCTCCATCCCCATCCCGCGCCCGATGCTCCGGCTCATCCGCCGCCCCGACTCCCACACCTTCTCCATCGCCCCCTCCATCTCGGCCCCGCCGCGCTGCTGCTTAATTCCTCGCGCGCGTCAGTGCTGCAGTAGTTGGCGCGCGGGTGCCACTGCCATGTGGGCGCGCGGCTCTCTCGCTGTGGAGTGGCTGGGCGGGGCGGGGGCGGGAGGCGCTCGGCTATAATATGCAGCGCGCGCGGCCGCGGGGCGGTGGGTTTGGGCCATTTCTACGTGATTCTGCGGCTTTTTCCCATGGAAAAGGCGCGGGGGTGGGTGTGATACATGCACGGTACGTGCTGGTGGGTCGGTGCGGTGCTCTTGGGTTGGGGTTGGTGGGGGTCGGAGCGGGCACGCGGACGCGGGCGCGGTGGGAATGGGATCGCATCATTAGCCCGTGCGAGCGCGCGGTTGCTGGGCACGGCGCCGTAGGCGGCTCGGGCTGCGCGGTGCGCGGCTTCACGGCGGGTCTCGGTCTCGCCGGTGAATCGGTGATCCCTTCGGCAAATCCATCGGCGGGCCGCGGGGAGCTCGGCCATGCGGCCACTCGGCTGCTTTGCATGCGTTAGGCACTGAGCACGGTTCCAGGATTTACGTGAGACCCACTCCGATGCCCCCCTCGCCACGCGTTCACGTGGTGAAAGGCTGAGCGCGCAGTGCTTTTCGTGGGGATCGTGGTTCGCATGCACCACCGACGGACGCGCCTACCGACGACAACTGCCGGATTATCCAGTATCCACTATCCACAATTCCACATGGTCCGGTTCGCCTAAGCGACGGCTGGTAGTCGGTTGATGAACTGACCATTGGATGGAGATCCAACGGTACAAGTATCTTCCTCCGTTATTATATATACCTCTCATCACTATTCTCTTTGCTCACCAATTTTACTGTGGACTATTATTGTCCTATTGGCCAACCGGGCGACTCGTCGTTCCCCCATCGTACCACCATCGTTCCCCTTCTCCCATTCTGGCGTCACCGCTCCTCCACACCCCCTTTCGGTTTCAAGGTATAAAATAAGTACTATCTCGGTTAACTTCGCTCAACGGATTCACATCGACTTAGCACATATTGGTCGATCAACTTAATATGCATCGTCTTTTTGATTGATTTCAAGCTATAACCCAAGAATCGTTTGCGAATAAATATCGTCTCGATTAAGTTTGATATACGGATTTGCATCGCCTTTTGGTCGGAAGTGCGGAGGCATTATTGTATCATGTTGCATATGGGCAACCGGTAAGAAAGTCGTATAACTACCCAAAACACTAAAAAAACGTGCAAACAAAATTTCAAGCGAAAACAACAAAAAGCCAAGCAACAACGAAAATTTTATAAATTGTTGTCATCCTATATACGTGAATATTTTTTCCAATACAAAATAACTAAATTTCCACTATCGAATTAAGCGGAAAATTTTTGTGTAAACAAACTTTTTAAAATAGTTGATTGCACAAAAACCAAATTTCTAGCCCAATCAAAAACAAGCTAGTCAATCGATGGAAATTTAAAATAATTGTTGTTAGCTAATACACGTAAATATTTTTTAAATATGAAATAACTAGACTTCCACTACCGAATAAGTGGAAAAGTAGTGTAAACAAACTGGACAAAACGATTGTCTACTCAAAAACAAAAAAAATCACCTACTATTTAGCAAATTCGTATTTTTAAATTCTCACTCTTGATATGATTTTTAGGTGATCACTGATGATGATATGCATGGGATAAAAATATTGCACCAGAGCACACTAATTGTCAAATCCTAACTAGGTTGATATTAATTTAAATATATTTGCAGCTTAGGCCATTACAACTTTACAAAAATAATTTAGCAAGAAAATATATGTTAAAATTGTATTTATTAAGTCCTTGTGGGTTGCTTTATTTAGTGTATTATTGGTCTCTGCCCGTTGTTAAAGGTAAGAGAGGTAATTGTCTATTGTGTTGAGTTCCCATTGAGATGGTACCGGTACTTGCCGTATGAAGACTAGGTTGTGGTTCCTTATATATTGCGGAAATTATGTATATTTACCTTGTCTATATCTATATTGGCGTGGATTTTAAAAATGTAGGAAAGATGCTGTTGAAATTTAAAATTTTCAGGATAATAGAAGCATTCCAAACTCCGAATGAGTTGGGGTACTAAGCGGCTCACAATTACTACGTACTACTTACGCAATGTTGTCGTGCAGCTGCTACCACCAACGGAGGGCAAGTAGGTTTACATTGGTTAAACATATCAATGGAGGATTTTGGCTGGCCTTAAGTTAATGATCAGGATCCTACCTCAGTCACCTGTTAAATTTTGACGGCATTCAGCCGTCATATGTGTGCAGAATTTCAGGCCTGCAACTACCAAGTTGTTAGCTTTCGGTTGTAAGGTGGGAGATGGTTTGTTTCCATTGCTTTGTGAAATGGAAATCAGGTTGATCCCCTTTTATCGAAAAAAAAACAAGTTGTGGCAGCAGTGACAACTCCTAGTCTCCTCCTTTTTCACTCCTTTGTCGCAATCTTCATGGTTAGTTGGATCGCGACATCGCGAGTTCGACTTTCTTGGCATTGAGTTTAGAAGCAACGAGTGAGGTGGCCCGCATGTTTGCGCGGTTAGATTTGTGTTGGTATATATTGTTTATCTCTAACTCATAATCTATCTCTAACATATCAGATCGGATTTAGAGTTTATCTCTAATATATTATATCAACTTTAGTATTTAATATGAATTTCTAATATTTTCTTTTAATCTAAGCCACATAGATTTTTTTTATATATAATCTATCCCGTTATAATTTGGTCCCACAGTTGATTGAACGGATAAGTAACCATATTATATCATCTTTAGTATTTAATCCGAATTTCTAATATTCTTCTTTTAATCTAAGCCGTTATAATCCGGCCCCACAAAATCAACGACATAGGTCTTTTATTTTTTTCTTGATTTATGTGAGAATTTCTTTGATTGATCTTGGCCGTTATAATTTGGTCCCACCGTTGATCGAACGGCTGAAATAATTTGGATGATGTGGACGAACGTGGTGGCTTCTTTTTCCTCTCCTTTATATATATAATAGATTCTTTTTATCTGCGTGCATACACATGGTGCGGTTATGTTGGAAACTAACTACTTCCTAGTAAAATTGTGATAAACACACTCCAGGAGTCCAGGTCCCTCTCACAGTCTCACTCACCCACCAGTTCAGCCTCTACTGCCTCGTGCAAGATCTGAACTTGGCCTTAAGGTGGCATATGTTCTCAAATTTTAACTAGCTCGATCCAAATTACACTTTTTCATCTAGAGGGCTAGATGGATCAGATTTGATCAAGTTTTGCCTCAATCCGAACCCAAAACCCGGGCAAAGTCGAAAACCCAAAAAGTTGCCACAACCTAGACCTGATCAAACCCGACGATGCTTCAACACACCCCGACCCAAAGAAAGGAGGACTAGAGGAGTTGAGAGATATCTTAGTAGCTCACTGCCGTGGCCCCATGGGGGGGGGGAGGAAGTCGTGTTGGAGAAGGCGGTTGTGGTGCTCGTCATCACTGACCACCACGTCATTGTCCCAAGTGCCGCTACATCGTGTATGCCGCATTGCCCCCCACCGCTGCCATGAGCCATCCGCTGCTAGCCTCGACCAACAAGAAAGGAGTTAGACAGGGAGGGAGGGAGAGGAGGGTTAGTGCCTTAGTGGTGGACCTGTCGTCGGATCGGACGACCAGGAACATCGACGTTGCTGAGGTAGTGCAGTTGTTGCATGGTTAGATTGGATATTGGAGAATGAAAGGGGTGGCAGATGGCCAGGGTTCGGGTAATGTGGTTACGCAGGTGAGGGTCCAATAAGCGGAAGCCAGACGAAGGTCAAGAGGAGACCATTCGTGAGCCGTAGGCCTTGAGGATAGGAGCGGAGGTCCAACTGTGAGTGGGATACATTGATCTGGTGGAAAGAAGATAGCACATTTTATGCTAAGCCATGGGCTAGGTCGTGGCAAGGTTCAACCTGGACCGGAGCTGACCCGAATCAGGGACCCAACCTAACTTTGACTCGGCTGTCGGGTCAGGTTGAGACCCGGCAGGTCGAATCCATATCTAGATCTCTAGACTTCATCGTGGTATGGATAGGTAGATGCTTAGGGCATGTTTAATGGGCATACCCATTTCATTCCCATTAGTAGTACCCAACATTGTTGCAGTAGGGTATGTATTAAAATATAAAAGAGATAAATATAGGGAGAAGTAAAGTAATGATTAAAAGGTGGATGAATAGGGATGGGCTAGTGTCGTCCTCGGATTTTCGTATCCAAAATCCAAAACATATTTGTGTAACCAATGCTAGTCTAGGATATTGCTAGCACACACGAATTACATCTAGTTGTATGGACAATAAGCCCTCTTCAAGACCTTATTATCCTAACTTGATTCTTCAAAAGAAAAAAAAGAATAGCTATATATCAATTAAGATAGTTTCAGATCATTGGATCACTCATATACTTAGCTAGCTCCATAAGGCCAGACATTCATTTGTTGTAAGCTTATTAGCCAGATTACTTATAATCCAGGTGAAGATCATTAGCATGCCCTTGAGTGATTGGTGCGCTATTTTCTTGGCACAATGAATTATGAACTTCACTATATTGTGTACACTTCGGTATTAGAGAATTTTAGTAATTAAAATTGGATATTCGATGGGGATGTGATTAAAGTCACAAGTTAATATGCATTCACATTTGGTGGAGGTGTTGTTAGAGCATGTACAATGGTAGAGACAGCTGCTGGCTCTAAAGCATTGCCATGTCTAAAGCCACAAGTTAATATGCATTCACATTTGGTGGAGGTGTTGTTATATGGAGATATTGCAATCACCATTTTGACAAGGTCAACCATGGAAGAAGTACCCACCGTATTAGATGCAGCAACCATCAAGGTAAAATGGTTGGGTGAGCTCTTGATGAATCTTTCTGTGTTTTAAAAGCCAATTTCAGCTTATCAACTATGATAATCAAACGGTGATTACCAAAATGAATAGTTCTAAGGGCAACATGGAATCCTCAATTCACGTCCAAAAACAATTGAAATATGTCAATTGATTGAGAAACTTCAGAGTAATAACCTTGCATTATATGCAAATTACTAAAAACATGGTAGACCCATTTACAAAGGATCTATCATGGAACATGATAGATAACACATCAAAGTTATACCGTAGTAGTAACCCAATCTATGTGATTGGAGATCCGTGAAATAGTGTTGAAAAAAAATAAACAAGGTTAACTAAGGAGAGTATTTTTCACTAAATGAAACGATGAAGTTTATAAAACTATAAGGCAAGTTGGTAATTGTCTTAATGTGTTTTGTTGGCTTCAATTATCGAAGATGATATCCTACGAAGCATTATTAGAAGACCACATCTTTGTGAGCTTGACTATCGGTTGCAGCTTATTAGATTTGGGTTAATGTCTGCTAAGTTCATGGAGAGACCAAATGAGTACGACTTAAATTCTCCATCCAAAGAGTAGCTAGCCAAGTACCACTCACTTTAAGTGAAAGTTGTTGACACAAAACTTGCATTAAATGTGTAGTCCATTGTTTAAGTTGTGCATGAGTGTAACTTAGAGCTCTAAGTGGGTATTCAACTCTAATAGGTCTCCTCCGAAACACTGGTCATGCAAATCTCAATAAGACTTTGAAATCTGGTAGAGACGGTTAGAATAAATGGGTCTTAGCCCATCCATTTGAAAATAAATTCCTAAAAAAACCCAAAGGCCCGTATATGGAAGAAAGTGCGGGAACTCTTTAGTATCATATTGCTAATGGAGGGTGAAAGATACCAACTAAAATAGTGGAGTGTGCTTCTTTCCACTAGCTCATATGGGAATAAAAGAAAAAGGAGAGCCCACACGTGTGCTGGCTAACCTCACTTAGCATGGGTTGGGAGGTGCGGGGCAGCATGGGCGCATGACACCTGTGAATGGCCCTCCAAAAAAACGGGTCCTCATGCTTGTGCAGGCGTAGCTTCCTTTTATCGATTAATCTTACATTCTCTAGTAATTTGAAATCAATAAATATATAGGCGTGTTATCTTACGTCGCCAACCAGCAATTTTATTCCTTCGACGAGTCATCTTGACTTGCAGAACATCCAACGACACATTGTGCATAAGGATAACCCTTCAATCTCTACAGAAAGATGATGATGTTGTCTTGTCCTAGCAGGTCATTTTGTCTCGCCGTAAGAATGACCCTCCTAGGAATCTACCTGTTAAATACTAATCAGCGTCCTGGCAGATAAAAAGAACAAGCTAAAACAAGTTTTTCCCTCTTTCCGAAAATGCATTGTCACAAAATAGTTTACTCCATCCCGCTTCTTCAACGTGCACTGGAGAGTAGGTCTTCGACTGCTTCCTATATGTCATCGCTACGATCTACCAAAACTATAGAATAATGGTATGTGTTGCCCCCCTACCCCTTGCGGGTTATTCTCTTGTTGCTACTAATTATTCCCTTGTCATGAATTATCCCGCTGTGGCACTGCACGCATGAATATATTTGGAAGAGATGTGTATTGCGGTTTCATTCGTGGCGACTTGGTTAAACCGGTGTTTCAACTTGTCATGATTTATGATTTATTATGTGATTAAAATTAAATTTTAGAGTGCTCTTATCTCCAATAACCATAGAACCAATTTTTCCTTTCAAAGTACACTGCTAGATTCATTTCCAGCACATGGATCATGGTCATGGATGGAATAGGCCGAACATGCTAAAATACAAACATGCAGTCAAATTAAATTATAATCACAATTGTGGTAGGTGGCTCATATGCGCCGTCCGCGACGTCTCGAGGTCCCAAACAACCATTGAAATGAACTTTTCGTCTTCGCTCTTCACCAAACTGAGCTATCAAGTGCAGAGAAGTTTCAACCCGTATTGCCACAACAAGCTTTGCATCGATGGTGATATTTCCTCACCTTTTCCGTCTGCCTTAGAATTCTCGATTCCCATATGGCAAGTCAAACTAAAGGATCTCGCCGCTGCATGTTCGCTGCAACCAATGGACGTATATACCATTAATCAACATCGAAATGATAAAAACTTAGTCAAAATCTTTGAGTGATGGCTACATTTTCATTTGGATTAGGTGATGAGTAGCAAGCTAGTGTCGCTAACGCGTTTTTTGTGCAGAAAAACTGTGCTAGCAAGTGTAATGGATCAGGATATCCTCACTCACATCTCACATTTGAGGTATGTCGCTGACCGCAAAAAGGCAAAGATCTCGATCCATCCCAAATGTGCCAATTGGAATTCAGCTAAATTTACACTACATATATACAGAAGATACTAGATAAAACTAAGCATATCCAACTTTCAATAAAGTGTGGTGCGGTGTTGCATCGCTAGCCTCTTCCAATGCGGATACGGTGCCTCTAATCCGCTCTCCCGCCAAATTCGATTGCCATCGAACGCGCTCTTATCTCGGCCTCTCACCCTTGCCCCTAGAGCTGCGTAGTGCAGCTAGTGCTCCTTGCTTTTGGCGCTATACTTGGCGGGCGTGCTGAAAATGGTCGCAACGACATTGTGCTCCAGGATTGTAAGTTTGTAACACCCTGAAATTGCCGCAAATTGAAATTCAAATTTCAACTCGAAAAATTGATAAAGATCATGTTCTCTTTCTCGATAACCTTTCTCTCTTTCCCGCACACACTCGCATGTGTGCGCTCTAGCCTCAGATGCCCGCACACGTACTTTTGCAAATTTTCATCAAGGCTGAGCTTTTCGCCATAACATGAATAATGTTTACGGTTTTGTCAAAATCCGATGAACTAGTAACCAAGTGTTTGAACCCTATGCAATTTAATTATTCAAAATGTGCCAAGACAAAATTTTATGGGCAAATTTGTCCAGCACCATCGAATGATCACCACTTTCGTAATATAGCACCAAAAGAATCACGACCGTGAAATACCACCCAATGTTGCCATCACTGATCAATTACACATACATTTTCCCTTTTTTTTGCGAAAAATATAATATGAAAGCACTAAATTTCCCCTAGTTTCCATTTTTTTCCTCAACCCTACTGCCTTCTCCCATGATTGAGCATGCGCCTGGCATCGCCGATAGCTGCATCAACAAATAAAATTGGATGCGGAGGAGGAAGATGCACCCGACGAAACCTGTTGGGCCGACCAGTGGCAACGTCGATGGGAGGGGTCGGCTGCGACAGAGAAAAGGTATGTGACAACACCTTGTGAGTCGGCCGACAGTGACATCAACAGCGCGAGGTTGCGTCGAGATGGAGGAAGATGCGTCAGGCAACGCCTCTTGGGCCGACAGACATGATCGACCATAGTGGAAGAACCGTAGCAACCACTTACCCCACATAGCTATGCCACTAGTGAGCGAGAGAAGACAAGGGTGAGGCCAACGATGCTCGGGCAAAGAGGAGGGGAGGCGAGGTCGTCCAAGTAGGGTGGCATCGTGGGTTGCTCTCCCTAGGCCGCCAGCTCGCAAGAGAAAAAGGAGAAGGGCGGTGCTTGGATGACTAGAGGACGACGATGCTGCAGTTGTTGGATTGGGCCAAGCCACCTTGGAGAGGAGATGATATATTTAGTAAGTGGTGATCTTTTGATGGCGTATAACGAATATTTCTAAATTTAATGAAAGTTTTTGTGAAATCGCTAGCCTAGTGAAGGCCCTAATCCACGAAATAAAAATAAACAGGTCGCTTGAAATCTAAGTCGGCCCACATGACAATTGGGCCGAATCGCTAGGGTTACACTACATATGCACCACGCGCTCACACCAGGTTTCCTACTCTCTCCCATCTCCGCTTCTCTCCCTCCCGCGCCGCCGCCGCTCAGCTGCACAGCCGACCGACGAGCCCAACGCCCACCGCGAATCAGCCATGGCAGACTCCAAGGCCGCTGCGGCGGTGACCCTCCGCACCCGCAAGTTCATGACCAACCGCCTTCTCTCACGCAAGCAATTCGTGCTCGAGGTCATCCACCCCGGCCGCGCCAACGTCTCCAAGGTCGGAGCTCTCTCTCTCTCTCTCTCTCTGTCGCCATGATCCTAATGTGGTGCGCGTGCCGATGCGCAGGCGGACCTGAAGGACAGGCTGGCGAAGGTTTACGAGGTGAGGGACCCCAACTGCATCTTCGTGTTCAAGTTCCGCACCCACTAGGCGGCAAGTCCACCGGATTCGGCCTCATCTACGACAGCATCGATGCCGCCAAGAAGTACGAGCCCAAGTACCGCCTCATAAGGGTACGTTCGCATTCGTATGCTCATGCTATCAAATTACACTGAGTTCCTGCTATGCTATTGCTTCTGTGCTTGGCTGGCGTCCTGTTGTGTAAAATGATGTGGCCGTAGCAAAGCAGAGACCTTTAGCTGGAAATGTTGGTTTAGGAATTGCGCTTGAAGATTGTGAGACGCCGTTAAAAAGTCATCGATATGCGGTTGGAAACTGGAAAGTTAGTGAACCCAAGCAGTATACTGATCTAATTGTTGCTTCAACTATTGTTGGTTACTGTGATACTTTGTAATTTAACTGCATGTGTACTGTTTTTTTAGCTACTCAAATGGTGTGCTGCTGAACTGCTGTATTCACATTACCATGATATACAACATGCACGTTGCACATGAAACCTTCTAATGGAACCTTTCGTCATGTCTGCCTGTAGTCACTGCATTAGCTGGTTCAATGTATGGCCGGAATTGAATGCTATGCATAATTTATTTTTGTAGTAGCAACATAACATTCTAGATTGCAGACTGTTCCGTGGTTTAACTGTAAGGCCTCTTATACGCCAATCTTTGAAGTTGCTGATATCTTGTTACTCTTGAAAGAACGGTCTTGCTACTAAGGTAGAGAAGTCACGGAAGCAGATGAAGGAACGAAAGAACAGGACAAAGAAGATCCGTGGTGTGAAGAAGGTTAGTATTAAACCAATATTTTAAAAATTTATGTTGATAATTGTGCGTCGATGGTTTGATTGCTCTGGTACTTTGACCTTTTGACTAAGTATGTTTTATGTGCTTACTATGCAGACAAAGGCTGCAGATGCTGGGAAGAAGAAATGAGAAGATACACTGCAGTATCAACTTTTGCTTTGTTTAGGATCTTGGCCCTGTGGCAATGTTGCATAATGCTTAATTATAACTAAAAGTTTTTGCCATCTATGTCATCGCATGATGCGTTGATGCATTTGTGTTATTTGTGTGATAAGATTTTGAGGACATTTGTCATTCTAGCACACATAGTACTTATCACAGCTTTCTGGTGTCTTATCCACCTAATGATTTGGCTTCGGGCATCCAGTACAGGGACCAAACAAGTACCTTTTCAAACAAAAATTTATTTTATTCAACTTATACATCCCATGAGCATAAAAACTTGGATTTATATGTCTAGTAGTAATGTTGCTTTTCATGTAACACATTTATATTTGTGCAACCAATGCTGTATTATCTTCAAGATATACGGAGTTTGCTTAGTTTACAGTATTCAATTCGGGCTTTCTCGCAGTCGGCCAGCAATAAGTGCCCAACGCGTGCATGATTCTGCACAACAGCACGTCGGCATGGGCCCACATGACTGCGAAGCAAGCGGTGGACCAGCGGCCGCGAGTAGGGTGGGCATTCGGTTAAAAATATAAAATGATTTTTTTTATTTGGGTTATTCGGTTTTCTTATATTTTGGTTTTCAAAACTACGGACCGAATCCTTGTAGCAAAACTAGGAGCTTAACCCTTGTTACCTGAAATATTTTGGTTTGGTTCTTTTGGTTTTAAACCAAAATTTTTAGTAAAAAGGAAGGAAAAGACAGGAATGACCTAGATTGTCGTAGGGACGATGACCAATGGGATGGAGGGGTGACGGCCGATGGGGTGGAGGGGCAGAGAGGTGGCGTGGCCGAGGGGAGGTGGTGCGGAGAGAGATGGGGCGATAGGGCAAAGGTGCGGCGGGAGATGTGGCCGAGCGGAAGGAGATGGGACAGTGGCCGTGGGAGTAGATGGGAGAGGAGCAGTGAGGGACGAGGATTGGGGAGGTGACAATTGCGGGATTGGGCCGGATGGCCAGGCCTAGTGTGATAGCCCGTTGGGCCTCGTCCTGGCCCGGCCCATTTAAGGGTTTATTAGGCAGGGAGGAGGGGGATTCCGACGGTTTCTCCCAGGGCAAACGCCGCCGCCCCCCTGTTCCATCTCTCCTCCCCGTCGCCCAGCGCCTCTCGCCGTCGCCGTGGCCGCCCCGTGGCCGCGCCGTCTTGCCGCCGTCGTCCAGGGTCGCCGCCGCCCAGCACCGCGTCGCCGCCTCCCAGCGCCACGCCGTGCTGTGGCCGTGCCGCCGCAGCCGTGTCGCCGTCCTCGTGGCCAAGCCGCCATCGTCGTTGCCCTGCCGCTGCACCCGTCGGTGGACAGTGGAGAGGAGCAAGAAGCCGGCTAGAAGAAGGGAAGGAAGAAAGGTACAATCGACCTAGGGTTTGATGCGTGCTTCCGTTAATTTCGAATTTGCGCATGATTAGGGATGTGCTCGCAGTATTGTTTCAGGATTAGGGGTGTAATTGGTGGGATTGTTGGTGGAGATTGGTGGAGATAGAGAATTAGTGGATTGATCTAGTATGCAGCGGGTTCGGGCGAGGTTTTCATCTATCTAGGATCCGATTCAGGTCATAGCTATATGAAAGGAATTGTGCGTCTATGTTTTATCTTCGTTTCGAGTACAAGAACGTTGGAATTGGTCAAGCGGTTTGGGAGAAACGTCGATTTTAATACTGCTGTCCAGTTATATGAATAAACTGATTTCTAGATTTTAGTAGCAATAGAGGGGTGGATATTTGGGAATAAAGGAGAGAGGCTATGGTAGGCGTGATATGTTCTAGTTGTGTCTTCATCATGGAAGCAATGTATTGAATTCTACCTCTTCCGTAGGTGGTGGTGCGAGTTCGGCGCCATTTGATCGTGCGGGTCCTCGTGGTTAAAGGCAAGTATATGCTAAACGAATAGCGTATTTGATTGTTGATATAGTGCTATGTTCTTAACTTTGATCGGTGAATGAATGGTTTAATGCTATATGTTGATTTAAATTGGGTAGTTGATATTTATTGTGATGCTGGGAGTATGTGATGACTGAATGAAAGAAGAGCATGTTGCATCATGTGCATATGAGCCAGGTCGGTGAGAAAGTCACTTTTGACTAGTCCGGAGTGCTCTAAAGTCCTACTTCGGTAGGCACTCCACGGGAGTGGAGTAATTGGTCCCCGGCCTTGAGAGGACGGGCAAGGGTGTGCACCGACGGGTGACACTCTAGCTATACCGGTATGAGCTCACAGTACAGACGCATGTGCATTGCATTGCATCGAAAGTTTGGAGAATGAGTTCGTTGGAGTGGTTGATTTAATGAATATATTCTTTTAATGTATTGTCAAAGAGATCTTGATGCCTTTTATGTTTATGCATATACTTTGCTGAGTATTCTTCGATACTCACTCTTGCTTTATTTGGTTTTTAGGTGATCTTTGAAGACGACATGCATGGGGGGATTGTGGCACAGTTCCTTTTGGCACAAACACCCTCATACCTTGAAATAGTTGCAGGACTTAATAAATTTAGTTATCTATACATAAGCTAATTAGTGAACCATTTAATATTCCTGCTTTGTGTGGAACTTTGCATTTATTCCATTTGTTGGACAATGGATTTGTTTATCGCTAGATGTCATCATCGTCGTTGTTAAAGGTAATAGTAGATGGTTGTTGATAATGGGCTTGGTTGAGAAGGACCCGTGAGTTGGTTTGAGTTTAATGTTGATTATGTATTGATGCTGGGAGCCGATTTTATGTGTTTATTTGTTAAACTGTCTGTCGTGGATGTCCATAAAAATAAAGGAGATGCTGCCGAAATTTGTAAGTTTTCGTATAGTTAGTAATATTCCAATCCCGGTTGGGTTGGGGTGTTACACCTAGACAACCTCGTGGGTCTTAGCTGAAGTAAAATGTTGGACCGACCTCACTCTCTTAACTTGGTTTATTTGAGTATTTGATATATCTGATATAAGAACCGAATCCGAAAATCTGAACTTTTCTAAAATCAAGATTGAACAAAAACCTGACAACCAAAAAACCCACAAAATTCGGTCTTTGCTTTAGTTTGGCTTCAGTTTTCGGTTTCTGTTTTTTTACCCACCCCTAGCCATGAGCCCATGAGCTTAGGGCGTCGGCGCTGCAGGGTGCTCGACGCAACGGGGCCGACGTTCTCGCACGACGGGGCCGGTGGCGTGGGAGGACGAAGCGCGGCGACGACGAGGGAGGCTACGGCATGACGCCGGCTTCCACGGCCCAACATCCACGGCTGCTACGGCGTGTAGGCCGGCACGTAGCGGGCGGGGCGTGTAGGCCAGATAGCCGGCGCGACGGCGTGTAGGCCGGCGGCGCGCCTCGCCGGCATCGCCAGAGCTAGCGGGTGGCAGGGCCAGCACCAGGGCTAGCGTCTGGCGAGGTTTCGATAGGACATGCGCGGCAATGCATTGCATGTACATGGCATGTTTCGAAGCATCGGCGTGTCGGCCCGGTTGCGATCTATCAACGAGGCGGTGCGGATAAAACGGCGGGGCGCACGGTGCATTGAGCCGGCGCGGCGGACGACGCGCGGCGGCAACGGCGGGCTGGCCGACAGCGCGCGGGCATGCCCAACGCGGTTACAGCGGATCGGTTTTGCTAATCCGATTATACATCAGTTCACGAAATCTCAAAATTCCAATCTATACGCGCAAGATTCTAATACGGAGTACAATTCACCAGCAAATTTCAACTACTAATGCCAATTCAATTCAATTCAATACAATACTTGTAATCGTCATTTGAAGATGTGTAAACTATCGTGTAGGACTTCTTTGGCAAACCAAGTGATAGCCGACAAGATAATAGATCGATGCAGACCGTTCATCTCCTCTTTGTGGATTGTTTTTCACGAATATGCGTGCTGATAACATGTTATGAAACTTTACTACAAGATGTAGTCTAAAATATAGATAAACAATCTACAAACAAATCACATGATCGTAGAGAAGAGAAAGGACACAAGGTGTAAAGGGTGAGATTATAATTTATTACGTTTGATTGATAATACAATTAGTTTTAACTTTTATTTATACTATTAGATTGTTAATGTTTTATGGTATGTATAAGGTGGGACTCACCTGATACGCCTGCCAGGACATGGCTTCTAGCCGTGCCACGCGATGGGCCGACGCACCAGCAATGCATGCGTAGGGCCAGACAAAAAGCTTGTTTTCTGGATTTTGGGTACGATTTCAAATTACATCCAATTAAATTCTAAATTGTTCTAGGCAACGGATCTGGTGCAACCAGCCTAGCTGGTGCAACCGTGCAATCTTCAGATCTCAGCCACAAAATTCGAATCCGGTGGATGGGTCACTTCCCCTATTTTTGTGCAGAAAAGCGTCCGCCTCCTCAAGTTTTCCTTGCATCCATGCCCCTACCCCTGCCCCTGCCCGTCTGTCTTCCTCCCCAATTTCCCACCATCGATGAGCCTCTTCGATTGACGAAGCGGCAGCAATGGGCAGCGAGGCGTCGTCGGGATGGCCGCCGTCGAGCCCAGTGCCTCCGACGTGTCTAGTGCCGCCATGCCCGTCGCGTCCAGTGCCGCTGTGCCCGCCGTGTCCAATGCCACAGTGCCCAGTTCTGACGTCGTCCCCACGGCCTTCGTCATGTCCAGTGCCGCCTCTGTGCCTACTACCGTCGCCGCCGTGCCCAGTGCCCCTGACGCCGCCAAGCTCCTCACCGTTGATCCCTGCAATTGGCCCCAAGGATTCCATTTCCCCCACCGTTCTCCCAGGTAGCATGTCTTGATCTGCATCTCTCTCAAATCTACCTGCAATGACTAACTGAAAATATTATGTAATAGCTATGGAATCACCCCCATAATTCAACTGTGGATCAGCCAGGACAAATTATTCCGCAGTCCATGACCACAAGCCAGATGCGACCTATACTGAACACACCTAAACGGAAATCTACTTTGCCTCTAAATGTGAGTATAAGTTGAAGGCGTTGATTGATTGATCAGCAACATGTGAATTTATTAATTTTTTTAATCAGTGGTGCTGTTATGTAATATTGCAGTGTTCCTCATTTATTCCTGAGTGTGAAGAAAAATTGAAGCCTGTTGTGGGTATGTCATTTAATAATATTGAGGCTGTGGAGGAATTCTACAAGTTCTATGCACATGAAGTCGGATTTTCAGTCCGTATTGGGCAGCAAAAGGAGAATGATGTTATTCTAACCAAGAGATATTATTGTTCAAGGGAAGGGTATCGGTCAAAGAAAGTTAAAGAAAATATGAAACAATCTAGTATAAAGAAAAAGACACATAAGATAGCGGAAAGTCAATGTGGATGTGATGCACATATTTTTGTGAAGCTTGGTAGTGATACCAAGTATAGGATAGTTTCGATGGTTGAGCATCATAACCATGGTCTTGTATCGCCAGGTAAGTGTCACTTGATTAGATCCAACCGTGAAGTCAGTGAGAGGGTAAAGAATACATTGTTTACATGTCACAAAGCTAGCATCGGCACATCACAGGCATATAGGCTTCTGCATGTGAGTGAGGGGGGCTTCGAGAATGTTGGATGCACGTTAAGGGACTTGAAGAACTATTATCGCGACCTTCGTAAAAAAATCAAAGATGCAGATGCCGAAATGTTTGTGGCACAACTTGAGAGAAAGAAGGAAGTTAATTCTGCATTTTTCTTTGATTTTGAAGTGGATGAACGAGGAAGGCTAGTTTTCTCTGAACAATCTGCAAGCATTACATTTCTTTACAAATCAGGAGCAATTTCTCTGAACAATTTGCCAAACACTCACATTCACACAACAATTTTCCAAACACTCACATGCACACAACAATTTTGCAAACATTCACATACACACAGCTTCCAACAACAGCAATTTCTCTGAACAATTTGTAAATTTTTTTGAAGAAATCCAATGCCAAACATTCAATCTGTACAAAATTCTACAAAATTCCAACACTCATACACACACGAACTGTACATAATCCAAGCACATAGTTCAACAGCCGCAGGCAACGACGTGTGGTTCTGCAGGCGGCGTCGAGGTGCTTCGTGGGCAGCGTCGAGGTGCTTCGTGGGCGGCGTCGAGGGCCTCCCGTGGGGCGGTGGCGAGAGCCTCCCGATGGTGGCAGCGACGAGCTCACGTAGGGCTGCGACGAGGTACTCCCGACGGTGACAAGGGGCTCCCGGCGACGAGGGGCTCCAGCCTCCAGTCCATCTACCTCTAGGGTGAGAGAGAGGTTGCTGGACGAATGGGGCAGGGAAAAGATTAGGGTGGGAAATTGGGGAGGAAGACAGACGGGCAAGGGCATGGATGCAAGGAAAACTTGAGGCGGCGGGCGTTTTTCTGCAAAAAACATAGGGGAAGTGACCCATCCACCGGATTCGAATTTTGTGGCTGAGATCTGAAGATTGCACGGTTGCACCAACTAGGCTGGTTGCACCAGATACGTTGCCATTGTTCTAATATTAAAATTGCTCGATTCTATAAAAACTTCAAATGCATTTGGGCTCGGCTTGGCTCAAAAGCTCGGCTGTAAAGTTACCACTTCAAAAATAACTAACATTGTATAGAATCAATCTGTGTTAATTTTAGAAAGAGCTCGAAAAAAAACCTCAAAACGAGCTCGTGTTCACCCCTGCAGCATGCGGTGGTTCCACAACACCATTGACAACAGATTGGCAAGACACATTAGACAACATTACTGCTCGCATTCCTCAGGTAGAACTGGAGACATGTCAATCCCTCCTATTAATTTGGTCTCAAAATTTTAAATATTCAATCACTATAAGGACGCTGCTAGATATGCTTTTGTAGACCTCTACTGAGCATAAAAGCAGTTTCGACCTGTGTTTGCCATTGCCAGTCCACAGACTGGTATGGTGTTGGTTAACATGAAATACTCATCAGTACAAGATCATCTCCGTGGTATCATCTGAGCAAAATCCCAATGATAGCTTTCGATCATAATTTTTAGTACACTAACAGAACATTGGGCGAGACAAAAACACCGTAGGTCAAGTCAGCATCCAAAAACTCCTGATATTCCATATCTGTACTCTCGCAACTTCAGAGACATTTTGCAACGGGTGGAAAACAACACTTTGTTGCCACAACTAAGCTACGTCAGCAAGGACAATTTTTCCTTTTCATTGCTAAGGAAACCATAGACCTGCTTCAAGTTTCCTCTAGATGGTCGTGCATTAACCGCATATTTGCAAATGAATACTAGCTTCTTCCTCATCTCCAACTTTGTGATGTATCTTTTCACAAAGGAATTCCCATAGTCAAAGCATCCTTGTTGGAGTAAAAGAGTATTATTAATTCAAAATAAATACACTCGACATAATGAAAGTAGATAAATAGTGTGAGATCATATAATATCCGACAAAATCTAATGGTACAAATCTTATATTTTGACATAATTTTATGAATGACAGCAAATAGAAAATAATCAATGTCATGCAGCCATGTAGATTAATAGAAAACTAAAATCCCTTTTTACCTTTTGTATTCATGTTTGGATGTCAGAAAAATTGGCATAGTTATATTCATGATTATGCTTACCATTGTCATTGAACAACCGTGTAATTATTGCCAAGGCCACACAAATGCTTATATCTTCTCCTGTTAGGGAAATTAAACATAAAAGTAGGGTTAAGTTAACCGAGAAATGATGCAGGCAAGCACATATATTTTAGGGTTATAATGGCATCCATGCCATTATTAAGTTTTCAATTTCACAGAAATGCCACTACCGAAGATTTTTGTACTCCCGAAGACAAGCACAATGAGCACAATCTGGACCATAAGACGGTGTTAAGGAGTCGAGCTGACTCCACACGTTA
This sequence comes from Raddia distichophylla, assembly GCA_005191435.1. Lineage (NCBI taxonomy): Eukaryota > Viridiplantae > Streptophyta > Magnoliopsida > Poales > Poaceae > Raddia > Raddia distichophylla. Next base: position 1,492,205 of record SPJY01010914.1, on the reverse strand, counting down.
GTGATTTGCTAATGGAAGGCATCAATTGTAGAATCCATCTCATGAATAGTACTTTCTAGCTCGAGTGTATAAGAGTAAAGAGCATCACTGCTCGACTGAAACTAGGCATGAAAGTGCTACCACATTGCCTGAGTTGATGACAAGGTAGAAATGTCCATAACAAACGCCACACTTGTTTAGTCGTTTTTGCGACCTGTGGTTCTCAATCAATACCCTCAACCGCCTAGATGAACAACATGAGCTTCTGCGACTGGTGGATTACGACCTCTTCCCAAACAGTCGGCAAAGCGGCCAAGAGGGCCCTAAATGGTCTCATACTCTACACTATTTGGAATCTTTGGAAGGAAAAAAATAGATGCATTTTTCAGTATAAGAATCTTCCTTCTGGGGTGCTGGTTGATAGAATCTTGGAGGAGGTGAGGGGGTGGAGCATGGGATTCCTTGTTGCTCCAATGTAATTCCTTTTGTTTTTCTAGCCATGGCTAGGTCCTTGTATAGTGTACAGTTCTCTTCTTCTTAATGAAATGGCAAAGCGTCTGCTCGTTTGTTAAAAAAAAACAAGTGAGATTACCTGGAGATGAGACCCTCATAGATCTGGCGCGCTGGCTGCGAGACAGATGGTGCACGGGCCGAAGGAAGGACGACGACCATGATGACCAGTCTAGGTACATGGTGCGAATATAGATTCGAATTTGGCTTTCGAAGATCTAAGGAGTGACGTGGCGGAGAAGAGAGAGATGCAACCAGAGGGTAACTCTGGTGATAATGGTGGCACAACTAGCGAGAATCACCGGCGGCTGCAAAGGGTGGAAACCCTAGCTAGGGTTTGGAGAGAGTCTAGGCTTTGATACCATGCTAAGATGTGCAGCTTGTATTGGTCAGGCAGTATATATACATGTACAAGGGGTAGATAATTAGGGAAACTCGAGAAACGCACACAAAGCCCATAAAAGGCCTATATACACTATACATTAACACAACCTAGCCATGACAGTTGGGGTACACATGCACATAACAGGTTCAATAAAAAAATGGCATGACAATAATTTCATGTTTTATAATGGCATTTCTATGAAATTGAAACTTAACAATGGCATGGGTGCGATTAAGCTATTCTAAATTTTTAGTTTTTACTATGCAAGAAAAATACAAAGAGGCAGCCTTTTGGTAGGTGAACCTTGTTAACTTACCATTTTGACAACATATTAGTAATCTTTTCCCTGAAATCAAATTTCTTTTCGCGAAGTTGACTGCTTTGGGAAGGTTTTTCATCAAAGAAAAGCGGTCATCCTTCGAGCCCTATCATGATGAAAGTATACAATGTTGACAATGCTTACATAATGGGACAACACAAGATTAAGAAAGATTTCACATACCACAATAGGTAGTTCAAGGTAAGCATTTTCTAATGAAGTATGGGATAATTTTGACATGCTGTCACAATTCAGTATGCAGTCTATATCAGCCAAGGCTTCTGCAACTAAATAAAGGAGCATACAAAAAACAATCATCATCACGGGCCTTTGCATTCAGAGAACTTCACTTTCTAAAAGAACAAAACCGAAGTAAAGAGCAATTATAAGTAGATGATATTGCAAGTATCAAGTTAACCATTATACCTTGGAGTGTAGATGATACTGCAAGGTTTGATGTCCCAATCCAGAAGAGTAGATGATCATCATCAGTATATTGTGTATCAGTTGCAGAAATGATAGAAGAGTAATTCATGGGTAGCGTGATAGTTGTATGTTCTCCAGTACAGTAAGGGGCATCATCATGGCTTAAACACTTCAGAGGCTTGGTTGTAATTTGGGGAGTATGTTCACCTCTATGCGCACGATAAACCCTATCTTTTTCAACAATATCAGAAACTAACTGATTACAAAGATGTGGTCCACAATCCAGTAGATCATACGAATGCTTCCAGAACAATGCAGGAGTTAGACCACGTGCCCAACTTTCTTCATCGTCTCCTGCTCCTGGAATATAGTGCCAGCTGAATTCTGAAGACATTCGTTGTTTAGCTACCGAATCAGATGCAGATGCTGAAACTAATATGATAGGTGTGAAATCCCATGACTCATGCTCTGGTACTTCATTTAACCATATACGTGTCTTTTGTGAAATCCACAGAGGACGTAGTGGTTTTTGCAAACCAATGGCAAGGGAAGCAATGTCTGCATCACATGATTCAAATTGGACCATCCATTTCTCAATATGCCCCTCTATAGCATTTTTCTCGGTATCTAGTATCCATACTGGAAGATGCAATGAGCTATCCCAGTTTGATGAATCAGAATTCTTTTCAGCACCACCAGTTGTTACAGGGTCTGACTAATAGGCAAAATTACAGGAAAAATAATGTGTTCTTAGGTTAGAGGGAAATAAGGGGAAAATGTGCAACAGAAAAAAAAAACAGAAACGAGGAAGAGGAAGAGTAAGTGTATAAACCCAACCACTAGAGAAGGTACTGTACTGCTATGGTTTGATCCAGAATGATGTCAGTATCTTTTAATAATGTGAATCATATAGTAAATATTAATATTGGTAATCTTTTTGTACTTATGCCATATGTTCTTCTAGAGAAATCACTTGCTGCTGAACATTTAGCTAAAGCTAAGGGTAATAAACTAATAATAAATGCTGCAGGCATTTGTGATATGTAGTTTAGTGAAGCTCAAGTACAGCCAAGTAATGCCTTGGCATGATGAAAATGTGCACAATGGAAATTAGCACGATATACATACATATTGCACCAATAAAGCAATAGCAATCCGCATTACTAACCATTTCAGAATTCACTGCACTTTCTTTGTTGATAACCCGAAGTCGATGCCTCTGAATGACTCGGTTCAGTACGCAGCACCAAATGGGTATGGTCTTTGACATGCTATCAGGGAATCGTTTCCCTCTCCTTGTTGAATCAACAATTATGCAGCCTCCTCTCTCCCCTGCTCATAAGCAACCAATAAAACAAATCAAGGTCAATTTAAAGCTAAAACCCCAAAATTCAGGATTGTTCTGAATTATCTGAGCAATGATGTGTACCCCCAAAACATCCAGTAATAAAAGTTCTAGACAATAGTTTAAAGAATTCAAATGATAACATATCTGCATTGAGTGTTTATATTTACTTAAAGGGAGTCGCTACAAATTGGAAGTCCAATTTAGTGGAAAAATCAGACGCTTGTTCCGAACAAATACAATATGCCACTAGGACATTCGCATAGTATCGCTGGAACATTTGGTTGTCTGTTGAAACAAAATGTTTTATCGATGGAACATGCAACATGAAGTCATTAAAACAAACAAATTAACTTTTGGAACATTTCAACAAAACTATTGGAACATGTAAAAGACTTGATGAAACATATTATTACATAGTCGACTAGTGTTAAAACATGCTAAAAGAACTATCGGAATATACGGAAAGAAACTTTGAAAAATACAAAAAGAACAGATGCAACATGAAAAAAACTGATAAAAAACATCGTGTTCTACCATGAATCATTCACCCCAATATAAGGTTACATGCACTACGAAAATAAAAGCGATGTTTTGAATGTTTCATTTGTACGCGTCATGTTCCAAAGGACAAAACCTGGCACACTTGACCTCTTCATCGTCTTCTTCCTCAAATCCGGTGAGCCCCTGTCGTGCTTGCCAGATCGGGGAGAGAGAAAGAGAGAGCCGCGTAGCTCTTTATTTGCACACAGCCATGGATGCAAAAAGCTAGCAGCAGCAGCAGCAACAAAATGCAGAGAGAGACGGCGGCGGCGGCACCCTGAGGCGCGGCCAACAGCGCGCGAGCTGGCATCAGTGGTGCCGCTGCTCGGTGATTGCAGCAGCCGTGCACGTGCCAGCGTTAGGCGCAAAGAGAGAGACGGACGGACATGAGCCGTGACGTGCCAGCAGTGAGTGGCTACTGGCGAGCAATGAGCCGTGCACAGTTGCTGTGCAGAGCTAGGCCGAAAAGCGTCTGATCGAGAGTAGGACGTTCGATCTGTAGCAGTTCTTTTACTTATTAAAATGCTCGAGATTTTCTACAATGGATATCTCAATTTTCCCTAAAAGCTAACCCAAAACCCTGGTTGTACATACACCATATCCACATTAAACATACAATATCATAGCTTATTTCAAAACACCCTAAGACAATTAAATCCATCTGAAACTGGAATTTTTCGTTAATTGTCATCAATTTGAATAACCAAATCGATATATTTTGGACACTCATGATGCCAACAAGCACGAAACTATCCAAAAGGTTGAAACAATACATCACCACGTCAAATTTGAACGCCCAGCGAGAGAAGCAAAAATGAACATACCAGCGAGGAGGGCAAGGTGGAGGTTGAGGCGCGCGGTGGAGAAGGACCAGTTGCCGGCGTGGCCGTCGGTGGACTTGAAGTAGCAGGTGGCGGCGAGGGCGCGGGGCGGAGCGTACCACAAGCCGCAGCGGAGGTTGGCGACCAGCGGCAGCGCCGGCCATAGCGCCGCGATCTCGGCGACGAACGCCGCATCCTCCGCGACACTTCGCAGAGCGTTGTAAACCGTGCCCTCCTTCCTCTTGATGCGCCTCGCCGCCTTGTAGATGCTCAGCGTCCCGGCCTCTGGCTCTGATACGAACTCCGGCGACGCCGCCGCAGCCGCCATGAAGGAGGCAAAATTGATTATTTGCCCCAAAGTTGGTGTGCCTCTGATTATTTGCCTAAAGTTGATGTGCCCCTGATTATTTGCCCCACTTATATCTAGCTGTGACTATCTTCTTTCCAGAGGCTTCTTTACAAAATGCACAAGCAGGGCGGCGGAGGCCGGCCGGCATTGGGTAGTAGGGCTTCTCCCATTTAAAAGTTTTTAAAAGAAAATAGGTCAAGCCATTGGAATGATTGCCTTGGCGAATTGCATAGATGCTCACCAGTAATGACCAAGGACCAAGTGGACTGAATCACTTGGCACACAGCGCACCAAAAATAATAGCCACCAACAGAAGTGCAAGCATGATCTGAGCAAGTGGCATAAACAGGTTGAGAAGTTATATAACTTAAAATAGAAGACTAGTAGGGTTTGCGGTGTATAGATTACTCACCAGCATAGGGCTGTACTTGGACTTATCTGAATCATATCCTCTGCGGAATCAAGACAATTAGTCAATATGAAGATACCAGCATCAAAATACAGCACTAGATTATTCCACAGACCTCCTCTTTAGCAAACCAGATTGCTTGCAAGTTTTCTTTATTGCATCCACACGTTTCCGTGTTAGTGAAGCACTTGGATCCCTATCATCGATCTGGGCATGTAGACCAAACATCAAAATAAAAAACGACTAGGATAGCCTTTTAGTCATGACTATCAGCAAACATGTAACAGGAAATGGTAAAAAGGACCTACAAAATAAACATGACTAATGCAATGGAATTGATGGATAACAATCCATGATCCTACAAAAGGACCATGACAAAACATCTTAATGCTATATAATCTCCATGGTTGAATAGGACCATCACAAAACATTTACAAACATGACTTAGGACCGACCAAACTGGAAACATGTAAATTATATAGTGTTTAAGCTTGATTACTCAGGACACCAAATGAAAGCATTTTTTTACCAAATGAAAGCATTTTTTTACCAAGTGGAAACATGTAAATAATAGTATTAATAACAGAAGTTTTTGAAACTTATTCAGACTGACGAGAACGAAACAAATGCAGAAAAACAATGGACAGATGTACGCAACCATCAGAGGAAATCGCACTGTTTCGCACAAGAACAAGCATATTGTACTAATCTACATCATATTTTTTGTGCATGATCAAAAACGGCTATAGAAAAGAAGATCGATTGTTACCGAAGGGGAAAAAAATGGGTGATTGGCGCCAATGGAAATAGTCGACGTCAGGAGGAAGAAGCCAAGAGCCCAAGACACGGATCTCGACGAGGGTGGGCGGCAGGCCGGCGGGGCGCCGCCGCCGGCGGTGGCCGGCCGCAGATCTGGAGGCGCCCGTCGCCTGGAGTGGAGGAAGTGCTGGAGGCGCCGGTGGCTTGTGAGGAGATGAGGAGGTCGGAGAACGGCCGCCGGCGCCGGCTGCCGGACGGCGAGGTCGCGAGGAGAGGGGCGGGCGGCAGCAACGCCGGCCGATCTGGGGATGAGCTAGGGATTTTTGGGGAAAAATTTTACTGTTTGCCCGTAAAAAATCACGCAAACAAAAAAATGCCCAAGGTTTACGTCCAATTGCAAAAATGTCCCTAGACGCTCTCAGACAGGGCGGGACAGGGCGGCATCGGGGGCATGGCGCTCCGGCGGAGCGCGCCAAGGGCTCGGCGCCCTCGCCTAGGGCGCCAAGGGGCAGGGTGCCCTCGCCCAGGGCGCCTAGGTGGGGCCGGGTGGCATGGCGGCGGCGCTGGGCGGAGCACGCGACGGCGGCGGCGCTGGACGGAGCTCGCGGCGGCGGCGGACGCGCTACGGGATCTCGCGGCGGCGCTGTGCTGACAAGGTCGAGGCGGAGCTCGCAGCGGCGGATCTGGGCTGACGAGGTCGATGGTGGCGCTAGGCGGACGAGGCGGACCTCGCGGCGGCGGATCTGGGCGGAGCTCGACGACCGCAGTTGAGGAAGAGGACGCGGGCGACGTGGCTCGCGGCGAGCTCGCTGGGCCGGCTCGAAGGCGGGGCAGTGCGTCGGAGATGGCGACGAAGGGCGGCGCCGTCGCCGGGCTTGGTGGAGGGGCGGCGTCGGGCGGCAGAGGAGGAGCTCGCCGGCGCGCCATGCCACCCGGCCCTACCTAGGCGCCCTGGGCGAGGGCGCCCTGCCCCTTGGCGCGCTCCGCCGGAGCGCTATGCCCCCGATGCCGCCCTGACCGAGAGCGCCTAGGGGTATTTTTGCAATTGAGCGTAAACCTTATGTATTTTTTCGTTTGCGTGATTTTTTATGGGCAAATAGTAAAAATTTTCTGCGATGATGCGTGCTGTGATGGCCGATCCCGGATACCCCTATGGATTTTTGGGTCGACCCGCGTCGATCCAATAAAATTTTAGGATCGATCCAGTACCCGTTAGAGCATCTTTAGCAGGATCTCTATATTTCATTCTCTATTAGATTGTTTGGTTAGCTGTATTTACAGAGATTTGCATTTACAGATGTAGAATCTTACTTTTTTCTTGTGTTTGGTTGCCTGCATCTGGTTTTGAACATGGCTCTGTGGATGCAAGATTCTCCATGCAGCCTGGCTCTGGAGAAACACAGAAAATAAGTGTTTCTCTAGATGCAACGCATGACGGCCTCGTGTTCTGTGCATGGGGCCACAGACAGTCACCATATCAAGCCATACATGGACTGCTAACGTGGCAGGTAAGTTTTTATTTTTTCTTTTTTATTTGTATCTTTTTATTAGCATATCCGATTACCGAACCTATTCCAAAAATGAATTTCTGATATTTTTTTTGAACAAAACTAGATCACACTCGCTATATAAATTTCAAAATAATTAAATTTCAAAATATTCATCTACTAAACATTCGACCAAACATTGTCTCTGCATCTGCACATACTGTATCTCACAAGCCTGGCTAAGTCGGACGGCCAGGCTCGTGAGAGAAGACAACCAAACAACCTATATATCCCTTCTCTAAATCACTATTCATTCCTCTCGTGAGAGAAGACAACCAAACAACCTTGGAGGGGAGGGGGCGCGACCGCGCGAGTGGAGGGGCTATCCCGTCGGGTTGGGGCCCCGACGGAATACCGTTCCCTAGTCGCCCCCATAATCACAGGCACACCAACTTTAAGGCAAATAATCAATTTTGTCCATGAAAGAAAGGTGAGAGTTGCGGACCTGCGGTCGGCTGGCCTGGCGGTTGCGGAACAGACACCCGTTTGGCCCATGCTGGCCTATCAATGGATCCGGCCCATTCATTTGTTTTTACAACAGCATGCTCAATAGTCATGTGAATTGTGTGGTATACCATAACATGTGATGATTTACCTAAAAAAACATGTGATGATGTCGAGTATACATTTGGGCTGGCTCCAATCTATATAAACGAGAAACAAGAAACTTTCTAAAATAAAAACTTTATGTGACATACCTAATTTTTACTAATTTCAATATAATTGTTTTGCAAAAAAAATCCTATTTATGTCCCTAGAATCACCCTTGATTTTTTCCAACAATTTTTCTAAAATAAATTTCCCTTCTATGCCGTAAGAAAGATACCTCTTTCTATTTTTCTAAGGTAAATACCCCGTAATATATCAAAATTTATTACATATTCAAGTGTTCCTCGCTTTTTCTGGATTTTTAAAGACCTATCTCATATTTTATTCCAATGAATTTTCAAAGTTTTAATTAATTTCTAAAAAACATTTTCCCTTTTTCCTGACCATTTCCATTTCTAAAAAATTACAGAAAATACAAAATACATTTTTAGGAGTATTTGACAATGTTTTTGCTGTATCTTGTTGAGATTTTGGTTGAAATATTGATTTAGAATGACGTTTTGAATGTGTTGAGACGTAACCGGATCCACTGGAACTGGTTTGGAGCCCACCGAACCACTTCCGAAGGCATGCAGTGCGCTTACAAGTTGCTTCAAGCTGTTTGGGGTCCATCGGGCCCAGTCCAGTGCCCACTGGACCGAGTTCGGCACAGGACAGTGGCGGCTAGGAACCGGTTATCCGAATTTCGTTTTTGCTTCTTCGGAGTTCGGACACAGTTCGGAGCCATCAGACCCGGTTCGTTGGTCTTCAGACCCGGTCAGCTCAAAGTTGCCTGGTTTGTAGTTTTCGCATTTTCGAATGTTTACCCGTGCTCGATAAATTAATGTTGTACATAAAAATCATAGAGAATTTTGAGTAGCAACTTTTTTTTACTGTCTTCTTTTTCACCCGAGCTACAGAAAAATTCATAAAAAAAAATAAAAAAGTTGTTGCTGTGTTGGAAAGTGCTTTAATATGGCCATTTTTGTGGGATTTTGCAATTACATGTATTTGGCATGTACCTAATGCACTATTCATGATGTTAATGGACTAACATGCAATTGATCAAGGTAAGTTTGAATTTTAGATGAACTAATCCACGTGATACAGGTTCAAATGGTTCGTGGTTGGCGACGCGTCGGGACGCGAACTGGCGGTTTGGGGTCCAGAACAGTTCGGAGGTCGTGCGGAGCGATCCGACTGGAACTTGGTGATCACAAGGATGACACGGATGATGGACATAGCTGGCGTGAGGCTGCGAGGCTTTGCAGGTGGTCGAGGACGACGGAAACTTAGCAGCTAAGTTTGTACCGGTTTGTGTTCGGAGTGTGTGGACCTAGAAAGGTCACGTGTATTGAGTTGCGTTTGTATGTGGGTTAGTGGGTGATCAATCTTAGCCATCCAGTAGCAATCTGAGGGTATCGACAATTTCTCGCGAGCTATCGTGACACCGTATAGCTCCTAACTTATATAAGGCCATCACCGTCACTTTTCGAGATCTTTGTTTTGATCTTTTTGGTGACTTTCGTAGCCATTATGGTCAAGTTTTTAAAGGGGTTGCGTGGAGTGTTTTTGTTGTGTTTGAGGGCTTAAACTTCTTTCCAAGTCATACGCCATTTATATTGGGTCATTAAGATCACCCTCTAAGTCGTACTCATAGAAAAGTTTGTAGTTTGGCGTCTATATCCACACCCACAAGGTGCTTGTTGAGTTGCCTCCAAGAGTTTCTTGGTTCCCCCAAAAGGGTTTTAGGATGAAAGAACATCACGAATCGCTCAGCGAACAATTAGCTCTTATTATCCCCTCTGGTCGACCTAGCGTGATTTCACATTTTCATGCAAATCAAAGACACGATCATCGTTTCATTTAACTAGAAGGGCACCCCGGCATTCGCACGGGCTGGTCGGCTCAAGCGGCCTGGCCCAAAGGAAAAATGAGAGAGAGAGAGAGAGAGAGAGAGGAGGGAGGAGAGAGAAACTGAGAGAGAGGAAAGCGGGCGGAGAGGGAGAGAAAGCGAGGAGGAGGAGAGAGGAAGGAGGCGGTGCGGCGATAGGCGGCGGTAGGGTGACGGCGGCGGCGCCGGGGCAGCGCAGCAACACAGCGGCACAGCGGCGGAACAGGCGGCTCCGACGACCCGGCGACGACGGCGGCGGGGACACACGGCGGCGGCGGCAGGTGGGAGGTGGAGAGGAGGAGGCGGCGCGGTGGAGGAGGGGAGGCGGAGGAGCGCGGTGAGGAGGCGGCGCGGGGAGGAGGAGGCGGCGCGGTGGAGGAGGAGGACGGAACGGGGGCGGCGCGGTGAGGAGGCGGCGCGGTGGAGGCGGCGCGGGGAGGAGGTGGCTCCGGAGCGGGGGAGGCGCGGGGAGGAGGAGGCGGCACGGTGGAGGAGGAGGCTGGAGCGGGGGAGGAGGAGGCGGCACGGTGGAGGCGGCGCGAGGAGGAGGAGGCCGGAGCGGGGACGGCGCGGGGAGGAGGAGGAGGCGCGGTGGAAGCGGCGTGGGGAGGAGGAGGCCGGAGCGGGGGAGGAGGATTATAGCTTTGGGGATTTTGGGTCGGTGGAGGATGGACGGCCAAGATGCATGTAACAGTAGAATGAACAGTGGAACAGTAACAGGTACTTGTCACGTTGGTAGGAGAGAGCCGTACATCACCGATTTTATAGATATGGATTGATTGGCGTATGTCCTTGTGCTGCATTAATAAATTGAGCTATGTGATCAACGCGTTGGACGTATGTCAAAATTAATCACGTTTCCGTATGAACTATCCCAAGGATATTTTTTAAAAAGAAAAACAAAAAAGCGAAAGAATGGCCAAAGAGGCCAGAATTTAATATTAGAATTGATATCTGTTGTACAGTCGCGTGAATCACATTGAAGAACACTTCAAAATAATTTGGATTAAGCAGGCGAGGTACTAACATATATACTCCATATCTTGGCCAATCTAATTTTTCTCAACTGGGAGGAACGATTAAAAACAAGAGAATCAATTGACATTATTTGAAGTTAAATATCATCTGCACCCTCTCTTCTTGACTGAACCAACAAATTCTTTGTAGACACATAAAAGCAAGCATCTTATGACCTGAACCAATATTAATTTAAGCTGCGCCAGATCTGCTAAATGATTATTGTGATGACATGCATATATATCAAGCCACATTGTGTGTACATGTGCATCGCATTTTGGCGCCTTCCATGCATCGTCGTCAAAGAAAGCGCATATATAAGAAAACAGCCGCGTGACATACTGACATGGGAACCAATTTTATATGACAGTGAGCTTATCAGTTTGGACTCGTACGTGTTCCACTTTTGTTTAAGCAAATCTCTGAACCACTGTTGAATGTTGATTCATTCCTTATTTTCTTTTAGGAAGGTAGGGCGTGCCCCAACTGCAACTGCATGTAGTATCAGTATAGTATGGCAAAGCTGGACACGCAGAGCCAGTAGCAGGGTGCAATTTGGCCGTCTAGCATGGATGGCTACTCCCTATCTTGTTGCTTCCGTCGTCCTGTAGCTTGGATCAGATCAACCAAACCACGCTGCAAGCCTGCAAACCCTTAAATTATTTTGCACGGAAGAGATTATAAAATAATTGAATTGTATTGCTCAAAACAAAGGAAAAAAGAAAAAAGAATCGAATTGTTTGCGGCGTAGGCTCGTAGCACGGGGCTCATGCATGATTGATGCCATCCATCGAATAAGCAAGAACTCTTGCTGTTAGTTGCAAAACAGCTTGTTCAACTCAAATAGGAGTCTGCCTCTTCTTCGTGGCTCCGTTTCATCGCTTATGAGTCATGACAAATTGGTCTCGCTTAAAATATATCTTGAAAAACGGTGTTCATGCCAACATTGGTTAATAGCTCAGGGGCAAATAATCCCGACGATAAGAAAGCCATTAAGAAAAAATCTTCCAGAGCACAATGGATTATATATTCACATATAAGAAATTTGGTGATCTTAGAGTTCTTAGTTATTTAGAAGTTATTGCGGGATGTGTATACTAAAAATTTAATGTCAGGGTTATATCTTCACGCTCGTATTGAGAGTCAATTCGTGAAAAAGCTCTAATCAGACTGTAACAGCCCAAAACCTTTGCTAAGATTCTATTTAATTAGATTGGAGTTCATTTTATTAAATTAACCTAAACCGTTATAATCTGAATCTATTATAATCAATGGTCTAAATTTTTTCTTTGATACGTAGAAATTTCAGATATCTTACGATTGCCTAAATAGGTAGATAGATATAGATAATGAATATGGTGACTCCATTGGGCTCTGTTTTATGCTACCAGATAGTACTCCCTTTGAGGCTTTGATTCTTGGAAACATGACGTTTGGGACGTTGGCGCGGTCGTTAAAATTTTGATCACTACCTATCAATGCAATTTATTTATAAAATTTACAACTACTATGATACTATGGGAGTTTTTTTGAGATAAATCTATATGTATCATTTTGATGTGTCCAATCAAATAGCTCAAAGTTATTCATAAATAAAAGTTTTAGACTTTTGCTTTATAACATATCTAGAACGTCATATTCGATATTTCCAAGAATTAATTGGAGGGAGTAAATGGATAGATAAATGATAGATAGGATAGATAATCTAAACTAGTACAACAGTACAGGTGAGAGGATCATCTTTATCACTTAGGAATCTCTAGCAACATTAAAAAGAGGACATTACTTCCTTCATTACGAAATAATAGTAGTCTTAGGAATCTCTAGCAACATTAAAAAGAGGACATTACTTCCTGCGTTACGAAATAGAAGTTTTGGGCATTGACATGATATCCAAAGTAAAACTTTGATCATAAAAAACTTTTAAAAAATTATTTACGACGCATTAAAAACTATAATATTACGAAAGTTTTTTCAAGACAAATATATCCATCTATACAATTTCTATATTCGCAATATAAGTAGCTCTAGAGTTCTTTGTAAATAAAGTTTTTAGACTTTAACTTAGAACAAAAAACGACCAGTATTTTACAGCGGGGGAGGTAATAACCCGGGCCAGCTGTGCTGGCGCCGCGAGGGCTGTAGAATGCCGCAACGGCGGCAACCGGCAAGTACGTGATCCCGAAATAGGCGATAATGAACTGGAGCGAGGCGTTTGAGCCGAACTTGGCCTTCCGGCGCCGGCCGGACCACGTGTACGGGCACGTACGCGGGCTGGTCCCTGCAGCCTAGTCGATCGACCGTGACGGCACTGTCCACATGGTCAGGTATCCGTGTCAATTTCGTCCCATCCCTTGCGTGCGTGGCCAAACTGCGTCTACTCGTGCACCGTGCAATTTGAATAGAAAATATATATCGTATACTTTTGTCCGAAGCTTTCCTCTAAAACCGCCTGTCATTCGGCCCGCCCCATTCCGCAACCCCAAAAAACCGCCGGTGATACTGTGCACCTGTAAACCGTTATCACCGACGGTTCTATCATGGAACCGTTAGTGATACTTTCATTGCCGGGTTGGTTATTGAGCCGTCACGGATAGTCTATTATCACTGTGGTTCTAGATAGGAACCGCGGGTTATAAAATTTTTAGCTCTTTGAAATTTTATGAGCTCAAATGAAAGCAAACTTTATATGTAAATTGTAGGTTTTGATGAGAAGATCTACAACTTTTTAGTTGGTATATTTTCATTTGAAGCAATTTGGATGCTCAAATAATCATTTAGGTCCAACTCCCACTGTCGCTGTCGACCATAATAGAGTCACCGAAATCATTGACCGCCAACAATATCGCCTTTTGTATTCTCGTCCACACAGTGATGCTTTCGAAAAGATAAAAAATCAATGAGTAATCATGGCAGCATGTAGGTCCGACTCGAGATTAACAAAAAAAGACAAGGTTGATGAAGCAGCTCAGAAGACCACTGTTGTCTCGTCAAAGATGGTGCTAAAGAAAACAACCAAATCGCGTAGATCAGGGTGATCTCCCCCCTGCCAACTCAATAGACTCACCTTGGCCAGATCCAAAGGTTGGTCAACATGTCAAAACTATAAGGAGCATGTGGTTACGCCTTCTAGAGCTAGCACTGAAGCCCTCACTTAGATCTGGAATCCTGAAATTGATGATGGCCTACCTCTAGTCCGAAGTTTGGAGCAATATAATGTAGAAGCCACGCCGATTTAAACGCGCACCAATGCTATGATAAATTCTTCATCTTGACAAGATGGAGAGGCCTTTATCGGCTAACCAGAAGTACCCCAACCTCCTATTCTCATCACAAAAGTAGACGTTGTCATCGTCTTCGCTGCCTCCCACGCCACCAACAAGGAGCAAAAGATCCGCTTGATTCATCTATAGAGAAACCCTACAAACTAGTCCTATCAGACCAAAGTTACTGCTATAAACAACTCTGACATGAATTCGTCTCTGATCTCCCGCATCAGTGATCTGGAGGCTAAAGATGACGAGGAGACCAGGCGAATCCGCGTCATCTTTTTAATTAGCTAAATATACGAGCTCATCTTTAGCCTTGATTACAACGTGGATCGATGACAATCTCATGGCATGGGAAAGAGTCGTTGGGGGTAGAGCTAGCCTAGAGCCCATGACCAACATGGCGAAGACGGAGGTGCAGCGAGGATGAATCAAGCTGGACTTAAAAAAACGCATTGTCAATGACATAGGCCCCATCATTTTTTATTTTTTAATTTTTTGCTTGTGCTAACAATGCCCAGCACCGAAGAGGCTTCATTTGACATGAAGAATTGTCATGATATGTGAGTCAACCCAAGATACAACGGAGGGGGATTGGTGTTTCAATATTTCTGCATCGTCTTAAAAAAAGTTTTGTAATTTAAAGCTGGAAAATCAAACATGGGGTAGAATTTAGAATTCAAAAGTGGAGTCTTTTTTTAAATGCATTTTAAAATCGATGTGGTATTTGAGTAAGACAAAGCTACAGCTAGAGAAGGGGGATTGAATCGTACCCTTCCAATAGTGAAGCCAACCACCGGTTGATGGAAATCACACCGGTTCGAGCACAAGGGTTTTTAAATTGATTAGCAGTGGTGTAATTTTTTTGGTTGTAAAGCACACCACCTAGGTTCGAGCACCGAAATTTGAGAATTGGCTAGTAGTGTGGTGGTGTAATGCTTTGTAATAAAGCGCACCACCTAGGTTTGAGTCCCCACAAGGATAGTTTATAGCCAATGGTCCGAATTGCCAGATCTCTATGGTAATCCCTAAAAAGTGGAAATGTGCATGCCATTTATAGATAGTAAATAAACTCTATTAGGATATGCCTCGAAGACAATCATATGAGATGATTGTATTATGTCTTTTTTATGTACTAATGATAATATCAATTATTGATTCTATGAATAAATGTCATTATTTTGTTTATCGATATATCTAAGCCTCTCGGCATGGGTGGATAAAAAAGTGCATGGCCATGCTAACATTATTAACTAAGAGCTAATTACATTTTTTATATCCATTATATTTGGCGAGCAAATGATCAAACTATCACAAGAGTAACACATCTCATCTTGAGCTTGATTGGTATCATGCACCAAAAGGATCGACATATATGTGTACCAAGGTTCTATAGATAAGATTATTTATGCATTTGGGGTCAATATGTTCTACTAGGTACCATTATTAGTCTGTAAATTGTAAAAAGGGTTTGCGGGTTCATTGCTAACTTGTGGATGTTACTAGCGATTACACACTTCATTGGTTAAAACATACTAATAAATTTGATCAATTAATTGGTTTCACAAAAAAATTAATCCGTGTAGGATTGGAGTCCTTGTAGGCCTCTAATGTAGAAGCATGTTAGCACTTGCATATAAGGGGGGTGGCAGAGGTGGTGGTGTGTGTGAGAAGGCCAGGAGAGCACGCCCACCACAAGCCCGAACTATCACGCTCCACCCGCTCCTAGAAACCGTAGGCATGCGCACCTGGTGGTAACACATCGACGCACGGGTGTGTTATCCTTGGAGACGTGGATACCGTAGAGGCACAACCGCAATTGTGGAGGCGCTAGCTGATCGGTGAATCCTGGGACAACCACGTGAAGCTCAGCGACGCATGGGGATCGAAGCTAAGGCGACTAGGGAGGAGGAGACGTTTGACCATGACGTGTACGACTACTTCTTGTACCACAATTTTAGAACTGGCTTCTCTAACTCTTTTTTTTTTGTAGCAACCATGTGTCAAAGGATAACGATCGGTGATCCCCTACTTGCATATTTGAAATTGTGCTAATGTAGCGTACCCGTTCTCCTTGGACCTCTCCAATAGATTAGCTACATCATACTCTCTAAAATTAATATGGGCATATATGTACTAGTCCATATGCATCTTTGAATCCGCTACATGCTGACACTCAACAGTGCCCCATCTCTGTAGCAGTGAAATTTGGGGCACATTATTGAAGAGGTGAATAGTGATGGATAGTGTTGGGCTTTTGCTGGGCCGCTTGGGCCTTGGCCCATTCGGTAGATAAGGGACAGGGCAGCATGCTGCCCTAGACGAGGAGACGAGTAGCACTGCTGCTGGCGGCGGCAGTTGCTGCTCCGCAGCTCGCGGAGGCCACGGCGCGTGCGACGTGTGATCGGCTCACCGGTTTCCTCGCGCGGTTGGTTGCTCCTCCGGGCTTATCCCTCTCTCTATTTTAGCCTGTTGCCTTCTCGTGTGCTTGGTACTGGTACAAGCTCATTTTTCCCCTCTTTCTCTGTGCACTCGGCTACTGCTCGTCGCCCGTCGGTTCGCCGGCCGGTGGTGGTTCTCGTGGTGGTTGTGCTGCTGCCCCTCTCCGACTCGGGTACCTGGTGGCCACGGGGTTGGACACCGAGTCTCTGTGCTGCTCCTCCTCTGCCCCTCGGGTCTCCATCTCGGCTCGGCCGTGGTGGGGGCGATGGCTTCGTATCTCCGGGTCTCTTCGTCGGTGGTGCTTCTATAGCTCGGCGATCTGATTTCTAGGACAGTGCTTCGTGCACGCTTTGCCACTTCTCTGTTGGTTCGGTTCCTGCTCTTTGTGAGTATTTATGTTCTTTTGTGCAGTAGGCCAATTGGATTTTCTGGAGGCCTATTCTTTGAATAGGAACCAATTCCAATTAGGGTATATGCACTGTGATCTTTGTGGGCTATATAATCTGCTTGATGATGATTGCACTAAATTGAGGCGATTATAATCTGTTTTTAAGGATCTTGCTTTACCTAGATAAGCACTGCTCATAATCTGTGTTGTTGATTATTATCTCTTGCATTAGCTCTCGGTGTGGTTTACTGGATATATCTAATTCTGCAGTCATACTGGTATAGAAAATTAGTATTTGTGATCGGCCTGAGAACAGCACACTGCTGTGTTCTAGCTGCTGTTTTGAGCTGTCGTTGCATTCTGGCCGACTCAATCTTTATCCTTTAAACTGCTGTTAATGAGTTGCTAATTGCTTTACCTGCTGGTTAATAATCTATAAGTATTAGATTTTGAGCAGTGCTGTTCTAAGGTTTAGGATCCTAATTTACAGTTTATATAACCAGTGATATCAAGCCCAAATTAATTGTTGAAGACTAATTTAAATTAGCAACCCTTAATTTGCAATCTGAAAGCAAATCAATCACCTTTCTAACCTGAGCTTATTGCTGGTTACATTGGTTTTGTCACTGCCATATATTCTGAATTAATGTTGATCATGAATTTATTCGCTTTAATGCTTATGTTTGGAGAATTCATGATTTTGAATCTAATTCTTGACTGTGTTTTATTTGTTATATTTCAAGTGAATTATTTATCATACTTGCTCAAATTGCGATTATTTCAACAGATAGTGAACAAGGGTTTAAATCGTGTTTTTCGCGGTTTCAAGGCGAGGCCCGAAAAAAACTATAAAAGCTGCAGTGGGCTATCACGAAAGCTATTCTATTTAGCGCTTTAATAGGAAAATTATATAAATATGAAATATTTGTATAATATTAGTCAAATCCAACTAAATAAGGTACATACACGTTACTTTAGCAATATTGTAATCTAATGGATGTTCATATGATTATAATTAATATGTAGAGTAAATTATCATGATATATTATTCAACAAGTTCATTATAGATAAACTTGACGAGGTGATCATTTATTAGTTTTATATCAATGTTATCATCATGTAAAGTTCAATTATGTAAGAATGAGTGAGGACATAACTAAATATATAACTTATGGTTGGATTTTCAAAGGAAATTTTAAAAAGTGGCATAGCAGAGCTGTAGCGGTTATAAAAATAGCGGAAATAGCGCCAAATTTAGCGGCTATAGCGGACATAGCAGTGTTCACGGAATTTTGGTACTCCCTTCGTTTTTTTGTTTGATGCATTTGACTTTTGGATATGCTTTTGACCATTTGTCTTATTCAAAAATTTAGCGCAAACATGCAAAATAATAAGTCATGTTTAAAATGCATTTATTGATAAAACAAATCACAACAAAATAAATGATATTTGAATAATTTTTTTGGATAAGACGAATGGTCAAAGATGTGCTCGAAAGTCAAAGGCGTCAAACAAAAAAGAATGGAGGGAGTACTTAGCGTAGCGTTTTACGTCCAAAAAAGCAATAGCAGGCTATTTAAATTCCTTGATAGTGAATATTGAATATAGAGAGAAAAAAGTGAATAGGAACAGGGCAATGAATAGTGATAGGACAATGCCTCCACACTATAGAAGAAAAGTGATGATGGTAGGAGTGATGTATTTTTTTAATAGCTAGTTCACTTGGCATTGTTGGAGATGCTTTTAGTTTCCTAGTTTAAAACTAGAGACACTCTGTCTTTCCATGATCACCAATCAAACATCAAGAATACACACCCCTTGATAGCTTAGTCGAGCTCATCGTATACACAGAGTGGACTCAATGACCAAGAATAGACCGTCATGTTTATAGCCAAAGCTAGCACCACAATTGACAGACCTAATAATGTGAGGTACTCTTGATGGTTAACCAGGGGCGAACCCACCCATAGGGCACCTTGGGCCTGGGCCCGAGGTAAATTTTTTTGGCCCACTTACTAGTAGTTAGGAGTATAGAGAGAAATCCAATAAAAATAGAGGTACTAGGGCCCAACTCCTCCCCTCCTCCTACCGGCCCAGGCGCTCAGCCAGCCCACATCGGCCTTAGGCCTCTTCCCCTCTCAGCCAGGGCACAGGGCAGCACAGCCCACAGGCACAGTCGCACATACATCGGTCTCATAAGTCATAAGCACACACAAAAGTATAAAACATAGTTCTCAAAAGTCACAAGCACAAATAAAGTAGGAATAAGCAAGTATGGATGATAATATGGTGAAATGATCCCGTTACTCGGTCAAACCCGAGTTTTGACCAATTTCTCGGCCCAAACGAGTAATGTTGGGATTTTAGCTTTCTCGAAACGGCAAGGGGCTGGGTAGCGAGTACTCGCCGAGTAATGCCGATTTTTAGAACATTGCTTAGCGTAGCAGTTTACGTCCAAAAAAGCAATAGCAGGTTATTTAAAATCCTTGATAGTGAATATTGAATATAGAGAGAGAAAAATGAATAGGGACGGAGCAATGAATAGTGATGGGACAATGCCTCCACACTATAGAAGAAAAGTGATGAGGGTAGGAGTGATGTATTTTTTTATAGCTAGTTCACTTGGGCCTTGGCATTGTTGGAGATGCTTTTAGTTTCCTAGTTTAAAACTAGAGACACTAATGAAACAATGCAATTTTTTGCCGCCATCAATATCTTTCCATGATCACCAATCAAACATCAAGAATACACACCCCTTGATAGCTTGGTCGAGCTCATCGTACACACCGAGCGGACTCAATGACCAAGGATAGACCGTCATGTTTATAGTCGAAGCTAGCATCACAATTGATGGACATAATGATGTGAGGTACTCTTGATGGTTAACCCCAAACCGTAAAGGGCAACCTCTATTAACTCATACGGGCTGTTAAGAATTCGAAAATCGCTAAGTTGGGTGAAAGTCTCTCTCTCCAACTGAATTCTTAAAAGGTAAAATCGCTAAATACTCGACGGCCGAAGTAGGTGCCATCGAGAGAAAGAAAAGAAAAACGCTTTTGCTCCCCCGCGGGCGCCTGCGTTAACTTGTTTGCATAGGTGCTGCCGTGCGCAGGCGTTGCCGGCGTCTTTGCCTGCTCCGATGTTGGCGCTGGGTTCCCGTTCGGCAACGCGATGACCAAGGAGATCCTCAGCCTGCCGGCCTACGAGAGGTGGTTCGCCTCACGCTTCACGGTGGACACCTTTGAGAACGAGATGAAGTTGTACAGCACGGAGTGGAGCCAGAACCAGGAGGACTACCGCACCGCCGACGCCATGCTTACGAACCACGGCGTACAGTTCGTAACCATGCGCTGCTCAAGGCCGCAGTCGTCGTCTGCTTCGACGGCCCGTCGATCTACTCTTCTCTACCTCTCTGATTTGCTCGATTGGCAACTTACAGAGTTTTGTTCATTTTTTTATATTGTTTTTTCAGTACTTCTGTATGGTGAAATTTCTGTATAATCGTACTGAAAAAAAAATCGCATGTACTAAATACAAAACGCAGACGCCTGCGTTCTAGTCAGTCTCAAATAAAAAAAACCGGCGTGGCAGGGGCGCAAACTCCAACTCACAACGTAGAAATAGGTGCTCGCACCAGGCGTCCAAACTCCAACTCACGGAGCGCCGGAAGCCCGGAGCGGACTAAAATTGACTATTAGGAATGCTTCGAAGCCCCTTAATCATTCCTCGTTTGGAAGCATGTGTTTTCACAGCTTTACTCCAGAGGCGTATTTAAAAAACGAAAAAAACGAATACTAAAAAGGTAAGGGCTAAAATGATAAAATAATACCCTTCCCAACCGTGCACGAAATTCAATATATACACACACACCGGCCCTCGGCGCTTCCTCCCCTGCTATTCACTTCCACACCATACCCATCCCAGCCGGAGGCAGACGTGGAGGAGAGATGACGCAGGACGTGGAGATGGCGGCACGGAACGGTGCCGGAGCCGGAGCAGGCGGGGCGTACCCCCATCCCCCTCCGCGACGGCACGGCGACGACCTCGATGTCGACGACGACGGCAAGCCGAGGCGGACAGGTAAGCAGGCGAGGATCGAATCTCGCAGTGATTGCAGCCGTATCTTCCCTGCCCTTTTTGGTTCCTTTAGCGGCTAGCTTGCGCCTTCCCCCCCTCCTTCTTCGTGGACTCGTGGAGTGAAAACTTTCCGTGGATTCGAAAGCAGACACCGAGAAAACACCAAGAGCGTGTGGTTTTGGTTTCATGTGTGTGTTTGCGCGCGCCCGCGTGTTTCGTCCTTGCTGCTGCGGCGGCGGCGGCGCGCGCATGTCTCGTCTTCTCCCGACGGCGTTCGCCTCCGCGTTAGACCGTCAGTTCGCTTCCCCTTCCGGGGACCGACGGCGAGGGCACAGACAAATGAGAGAGAGAGAGAGATGCACAGGAGTATCTCGAATTATTGAAGCGCATTCATGGCTGTTTTGTCTGGTCAATCTGCATGCTCTGCATCGTTAGTTGTACGGGGGGAGCGGCCAGATCAAGGGCGTGTTCTTTTCGGCTTAAATCTAATTAATTTAAAATTTATCATTTTTTCAAATCAAATGGCACAGTACTTAGGAGTCATTTTTATATGATTTTAAATAGTTTTTATTAAATTTTTTATATTTTTTGTTATTTTTCGAACTCACTAAAAGGTCTTCGAGTGATCATAACTTTTATGTATTAAAATTTTCAGTAACTTTAAGAAGACAAGGGCCAAATCTTTTGAGTTGAAAGCTAAGAACAGGGGAGCCGAATTAAGGCTGCCTCAGCATCGTTCGTTGTACGCTGCTAAAATAAGTCACACCAACACACCACTCAACACGAAGCTGATTACAAATCGAAATGACGATGCAAGAAAAGCATTAACTAGGAGTAGTAATGAACAGCGGGGCTAGGCTGGATAAATAATAATTAGTTAAAGCCTTTTCCGTTTTTCTTTTCTGGGCTGCACACAAGAACATGGGGGCCGTCTTCGGTCTACGTGTACTCGTATATCCTCTGACGCGAGTGGTCCAGCCAGAATTTGTCGGAGGCGGATACACTATCTCTTACTACTACTAATTCTTTGTACGCATCGCGCACATACCGAAGCATGGGTCGCAGGCTGGTCAAACATCGCCGTCTCCATGGTCAATTCGGACGGAGATCGAATTAGCATTGTGGCAGTGTGGCCTCTGCATCATGCTGCAGCAGTAGCATACGACTGATCCACATGTCAGTGATTTAACTGCAGAGAGGACAGTAACTGAGAAGGATCCGAATCCGACTGTGTGATTCTTGTGCGAGTCGGATCCCTAGGCAACGACCACAGCTGGGTTTCAAGAGCTTCGGAAAATTGGCTCGGAGAAGATGAAATTCTCATCCATATGCGCCTACGATTCGGATGACTGTTGGTCGTAGTCATTAAAATCTCGTCCCGAGATTACTGTGTTGCGTTTCACACCCTCTCTCGCGTACATTTATAAAACCCCCCGGAAAACTTTGAATTCTTGTTTTGGGTCCAAAAGGATGAGAGAGACAGAGAGAGAGTTGAAGCTCTGTTAGCGTCAGTAGTCAGCCTGACTGAGGTCACGGTAGCCGATACGGCACCTTGTACTGCCTGACAGCCTGAGACCTACCGCTGCTGCCAAATTTTCAATAAAGCACTCAGGTCTGAAAGCCTCATTTTGGCTGGCATTCCTGGCTGTTTCCTATGGATCAAGAATCTGTTTCCCTGACGCAGAGCCAGCATAGTACTAGGGATGGAACCGGATCCGATACGGATCGGAAAGTGCCTTTACCATATTCGAATCCATATTTTTTTAAACGGATACGAATATGAATCCAAAAATCTGTCGAATATGAATACGGATCGGATAGTGTAACGAATACGAATACGAATACGAATCGGATATGTACCCAAGTCGGATCGGATACGAAAATCCTTTAACTTTAACAGCAAATTTTAGGGTGATAAATTTACAAAATACATATATGGATATCATCAAAATATATATGACAAAATTAACAACTCTAGTAGCATATATAATCTGGATATTATTTTTGTGTCTGGATAGTATCCGTATTCGTATCCGTATCCGTATCTGGTCCAATTTTGCAAAATGTATCCAGTCCAATTTTGCAAAACATATCCGGTATCCGTATCCGGTAAAAAATCCGGATAGTATCCGTATTCGTATCCGTATCTGGTCAAATTTTGCAAACCGTATCCGGTAAAAAAATCCGGATAGTATCCGTATTTGTATCCGTTTTGTATTCGAATACGGATATCGCGGATACGGATATGCAGTTTTTCGAATACGGTAACCGGATAATTTGGATTATCCGTTACCAGATTCCACCCCTACATAGTACCATCTTTCTTTACAGTTATCTAACTATTCTTTTCATTTGCTTATCTTCTTAACAAATACAAGTGAATTTGTTCTTTAATCCCTTATTCTATCTTAAAGGCGGTGTAACATCTCTAAAAAAACAAGTTAAACGAAGATGATCCGACTCTCAAAAATACATATGGAAGGAAACTCAGAGCATATAAACAGCTGAGGATAATAAGATCTAATTTTGGCAGAATTGGTACACACTTTTCAACAATTCCTTTTGAGGAAAACCAGCTGATCATGAGCTTGCAATTTTAGTACGAGATTTGTGTTTTCATGGAATATATGAACCGGCATGTACCACCTTTATATATATATATCAACACTCTACCAGTAGGGTACAAATTAGAGAAATGTATGAATAAATAGAATAATAATGAGTGGATAAATAGCGATGTGTAACAGTTCATAAATAGGGTTAGCATTGGTTATGTCCTAAGAGCAAGGTTTAAGAAATAACTAATCGTCAGACGTCAGTCGAATGGTGAGCTGGGAATTAGGGATTAATTTGATTACGGAGGATTAATCTAAGATTAATCGGTGGACATTAGTTTGCACATTTAGCAATTTTTTTACCTTGCTAAATTCACCTTTTTTTCTAATTTGTGTAAACACCCGCCCATCTCTTGTCCCTTGTGGGCCATTCTACCCGGACCTACCCATCTCTCTTAACCCTAACGCTAGCTGTTTTTGTCCACATCACACATCCAACCCTGGTTTTGCTTAGCTGCAGCCTGAATCAACCACAACTTCATTGAAGTGAGGAGCAGAGGAAGGCTCAGAGCGAGCCGGCGTTGTCCTCCCTGGCTCCCAAAATCCTAGCCCAAATACCCTTTGCCCTCTTCACACGTGGGGTACAAATTTTAGTTTAAATTAACTCTACTCAGCCGAAGGTTATTTCATGTGTAAGGTACAAAATTTCAATTTGGACTAACTCAACTCAGCCTTGGTTTACTTTGTTCACGTGTGGAGTAGATTTGACGGACTTAACCCAATGTCTCAGCCTAGGGTTACTCAGGCTAATTAGGTTTAAGCACAATTGGTCGGTCATTTGATCGATTGATTGGGCTGACCATTATTGGCTAACTAGAAGTGAAATTGCATCTGGTCACCACCGGGATTAATCGTTGATTAATTAGGGACTAATACCAATTTTTAGAACTTTACCTAAGAGTCTAGGTTTTTCTCTAGTTTTTTAATTTGGAGGGAGGCCAGCAACGTGGAGGCATGGTAGTGAAAGGTCGTTGCACCGAATGGTTGCTCGCTTGGAGAAGAGAGGAAAGCGATGAGAAACAACACGCATATAAAAGTGGCAAGTTGAGGTATTGGGGTTTTTGAATGGGAAAACGATCAGACGGTTTTGCACAATTTAATGGGAATTAGGAGTAGAATAATTCCATAACAATTAACATTGCATCACTCTATCTTAGTCAAGTAGGTCTAAGCTGTGGTGATGTGATGTGAGAAAGGAAAACATTTTTTGCAAAATTTTTGACTGTTGAGGGCATAGTCGATGTTCGGTAGGGCTGTTAAGAAATCATGGACAAAAATTTTAGGTATCTTTGATCATAACTCCATTTATTTAAGAGGATAACAAATGTACCAATTTGTCAAAGCAAATTTTGACACTACTAGAGAGGTGGACTTTACCACCGAAACATCTCTATCGGTTATCTGCAAACCAGTACGAACAAGTATCACTATGTTTAAGTCACGAACCGCTAGTGATGATTTATAGAAAGCAAAAGTTAAAAAGAGTGCATATGTATATCGCTACGCAATGGTGGGTGGGTTGGCTAGAATGATGAGGCTAAAGAACAAAAAAAAAATAACCCTTTCTCAGAAGATGTCCATAACCATTTTGCCTAGACATGGGTAACCACGCAAGCGTTTAGCCCTTGTTTCAACTGTAAGATTTTCACGAGTATTTATCCCTCTTTGATTGGACCGAAACATTGAGGGTCCTTGAAAATAAAGGAGATTTTTTAGTTCTTTCAGAAAAACCACACAAATCATCGAAGAAACGACTATCGGTAAAAAAAAGAAGGGCCGGGCTATCCGGGCCGACCCGGGCACGGTTAGAAAAAGGCAGCCCAAAGCACAGCACGGCACGGGAAAAAAATCAGATCGGCCCGACCAGGCTCGACGGGCTGCCCAGCCTGGCCCAACTATCTGGGCCATGCTTGGGCTGGCCTGGCCTGAAATGATGCACAAGTAGTTTGCGTTTTTCGAGATCTTCTGTTGTTCGGGTGAACTTCTTCTGTTCAACACGAAAGTTGTAGATAATTTCTAGACGCGTCCTTTTTTGCAGACAAAATTTTCATTTGAGTAACGTATGAATTTATAAAAATTATTTTCTTCGCTGCCTGCTTTAACGGCACCGTCCTCAGTAATTCACTATTTTCAAGGTCTTCTGTTGCTCGGATTAATTTCGGTTGAACACGAAAGTTGTAGATAGTTTCGATACGCATCTTTTTTATTTATATAACCTTTTCATTTGAGCAACGTATGAATTTTCTAAAAAAATCATATTATCTGTTATTTTGTCACCTATGCCGTGCTCGGGTCGGCCTGCCGTGCTTTTGTACCGTGCCGGGCCTTGAATTTGGCACTCCGTGCCAATGCGGCATGGCCCGAAGTGCTGACCGAGCCGTATCGGCCCGTTTTGCATCGGCCCGAGGTACGACGGACCCAGGCCAGGCCGGCACAACATGGCCCGATTCCCACCACTACTCACGTCAGGCGAAGGTGGATGCTTTCGTACACTCTTTACAATCTTGGAAAATCGAATAAAAAAGATGCCAATTTTTAGCCACGGCGAATCCCGTCGGTTGTTTCAACGGGAGATACGGGCACGGCCACCATCTACCTGCAACCAGCGAATCCCCAACTGGGCACGCCTTTGTTGACTCGAGCAGGCCGGCGGTCGACGCCGACCGGCGTTGGGGTGGTGAGCTCACCGGTGAAACAATAGCTGCGCCGTAGGCCGGCGCATTCTGACATTTTGGCACGCACCTCTACGTACTAGGACCCTACATGCGCCCATTAGGAGGAAAGTCAGAGATGGAGCAGCTCTAGGAGTGGGAGCATCCGAGCAGGGCCGTTACCGGCTGTACTTGCAGAGTACTTGGCCATTTTAGGGGCAGTAGCATGACACATCCTACCATGCAGTCATGCTCATGCAGATAGGATATACGAGTACGTAATGTAGCCTTTGCGGACGGAGAAGTCAGAGGCCGTAGCGTAGCACATCAACCCACTGTGATGGCGAAATTTATTTTTTATATATTTTTTCTATTCGTTTATACAAAATTATATGGCGGATTGAAATTTAGACAAAAATAGGTCCCGGTCGCACTTTGAATTAGCGACAGGGTCCCGGTCGCACTTCGGAAGCACGACAGGTCGCTGAGAGGAGGTTGCACGAGAGATCGCACACCTATCGCTCAACCATCGCGCGACAGCACTGTAACTACAGCAACTTTTCAGATTTTGAATTTTGTACCGTGCCGGCCTTTGAATTTGACACTCCATGCCTGTCCGGCACGGCCCGAAGTGCTGATCGAGTTGTACCGGTCCGTTTTGCATCTGCCCGAGGCACGACGGGCTTAAGCTAGGCTAGCACAACATGGTCCCATTCCCACCACTAGTCGCGTCAGGCGAAGGTTGATGCTTTCGTACACTCTTTACAATCTTGGAAAATCGAATAAAAAAGATGTCAATTTTTAGTCACCGCGAATCCCGTCGGTTGTTTCAACGGGAGATACGGGCACGGCCACCATCTACCTGCAACCAGCGAATCCCCAACTGGGCACGCCTTTGTTGACTCGAGCAGGCCGGCGGTCGACGCCGACCGGCGTTGGGGTGGTGAGCTCACCGGTGCAACAATAGCTGTGCCGTAGGCCGGCGCATTCTGACATTTTGGCACGCACCTTCACGTACTAGGACCCTACATGCGCCCATTTTAGGAGGAGATGAAGTCAGAGATGGAGCAGCTCTAGGAGTGGGAGCAGCCGAGCAGGGCTGTTATTACCGGCTGTACTTGCAGAGTACTTGGCCATTTTAGGGCAGTAGCATGACATATCCTACCATGCAGTCATGCAGATAGGATATACGGGTACTGTAGTCTTGTCATGGCGGACGGAGAAGTCAGAGGCCGTAGCGTAGCATACCAACCCACTGAGTTTCATGAGGCCTCGCTGAGTTTGGGCTGAGAGGATGACTGGACGAGGAGGGAAACGTGTCTCCCTGGTTCAATGATTTTGCTTGGACTTGTGAAACTGTGGGCATAGGATTTGTCAAATCATTTGGTAGATTTTGGTCCTCTTTTGATTCGTGGTTGTGGTTTGGTTTCTTAATTGTAGTTGAAAAGGTTGAGAGTTTTCAAAAAAAAGACTTAGAAGAGATAAAAAAAATATTTAATTTCTTTTTGAGATTTTTAAGAAAAACATCACAAAGTCATAAAAAATATTACAAAACTTTGAATGGTTTGTAAAAAAATGATAAATTTTGCAAATCGAACTAGAACCTGCCGAAACAGCGAATCAAAGAGAACCTTCATTTTAGGCGCTGAATTTTTCGTCCATTATTAAAAACAATCTGGATCAAGGGTTTGCTCGATGGGGATAGGATATAAATTTGGGTTGCAACATCACTTTAGCATATGGAATTTGATAATTAATAAAGGATGGAATGTAGGGAGTAAAAAATAGGATTGTTGTTGGACAGATGAATATTGATACATATTACATAGAAGGCATAACAGTGAAAATATGTTTGTTAAAACATGTGCACTGTTGGACGTGCCCTAACAAAAAAAAAAGGGTTTGTTTTTACAGTTAGCGAGCTTATCGACAGGATCTGGTTCTACTTCTGAATTTCTGATTATTCCATATTCTGGACAGAAACCAAAATCGGTGTTGCGATATTGCTAGAAATCTATCAGCTTTTAGTGCAAACTGACCCAACTTTAGTCCAGCGCTTTCGCCCCCAGCCTAAAAGTTTAGAAACGAATTTTGCAAAGGTTTTAGTGTTTAATTTTCGTGAGATGAGTTCCAGCTTTCGGCTGCAGAAACAGAATTCGAAACCCTGTGTGCAACCGAGCATGATATCACCAAAGCGTGGATTAGTGCTGTACAAGCCCCTTGATCGAATTTCAAATTGGAACTACAATGATGGGATGGCAAAGCTTCTTGGTGACTAACAAGCTTGTCTTCTTGAGCAGGAACGGTATGGACGGCTAGCGCGCACATCATCACGGCGGTGATCGGCTCCGGCGTGCTCTCCCTCGCCTGGTCGACGGCGCAGCTCGGCTGGGTCGTCGGCCCTGTCACCCTCATGCTCTTCTCCGTCATCACCTACTACACCTCCGGCCTCCTCGCCGACTGCTACCGCGCCGGCGACCCCGTCACCGGCAAGAGGAACTACACCTACATGGACGCCGCCGCGTCGTACCTAGGTAACTAGTGTATAGTATGAAGCAAAGCACCTGCGTGTGCCTGCATCAGCTGAACGGACGAGTTTCTCTGAAGATTGTCGGCCATGAACACGCTCGTGTTTTGCAGGTCGCTGGCAAGTCTGGTCCTGTGGCGTTTTTCAGTATGTCAACCTGTTTGGAACTGCCATTGGGTACACGATCACAGCATCCATCAGCGCGGCGTAAGTTGATATATCCTGAAATTTCACCAGATTCTTCTCTCCAACATTCACAGAATTTTAATCAGATTGAACTTCATCGTTTGATGTTCTCCTTTTGATTTGGATGCACCGATGATCATTATCGACAGGGCTATACACAAGTCCAACTGCTTCCACGACAACGGCCACAAGGCCGACTGCAGCGTCTACATCAACTCGTACATGATCGTCTTCGGCGTCGTCCAGGTCTTCTTCTCCCAGCTCCAGAACCTCCATGACCTGTCCTGGCTGTCCATCCTCGCCGCCATCATGTCCTTCTCCTACTCCACCATCGCCGTCGGCCTCTCGCTGGCGCGGGCCATATCAGGTGCACTAAATTTCACCAAAGAAGACATGTCTCTCTCATGTACAGGGTTCATGACTTCATCATCATTCTCTGATACTACTGGATGTCTGCATTACGTGATGTTCTTTTGCAGGTTCTACTGGTAAGACTACTCTGACTGGCACTGAGGTTGGAGTTGATGTCACCTCAGCCCAGAAGATATGGCTCGCATTCCAAGCGCTCGGCGACATCGCCTTCGCCTACTCATACTCCATGATTCTCATAGAAATTCAGGTATGCAAGAACTACTACATGGAGAATGTTCAGACTTTGACACATGATGGCTTCTCTTAACTCTGAAACTGAACCTGCATTGGTTCAGGACACGGTGAGGTCGCCGCCGGCGGAGAACAAGACGATGAAGAAGGCGACCCTGCTGGGCGTGTCGACGACGACGGCGTTCTACATGCTGTGCGGCTGCCTCGGCTACGCGGCGTTCGGGAACGCCGCGCCGGGGAACATCCTGACGGGGTTCGGCTTCTACGAGCCCTACTGGCTCATCGACTTCGCCAACGTCTGCATCGTCGTGCACCTCGTCGGCGCCTACCAGGTGTTCTGCCAGCCCATCTACGCCGCCGTCGAGACGTGGGCCGCCGCGCTCTGGCCGGGCTCCGGGTTCGTCACCCGCGAGCACCCCGTGCTCGCCGGCAAGCGCTGCAGGTTCAGCCTCAACCTCTTCCGGCTCACGTGGAGGACGGCGTTCGTGATCGTCAGCACGGCGCTCGCCATCGTCATGCCCTTCTTCAACGACATCCTCAGCTTCCTCGGCGCCGTCGGGTTCTGGCCGCTCACCGTCTACTACCCGGTGGAGATGTACATCCGGCAGCGGCGGATACGCAAGTACACGACGAGGTGGGTGGCGCTGCAGACGCTCAGCTTCCTCTGCTTCCTCGTCTCGCTCGCCGCGGCGGTCGCCTCCATCGAAGGGGTCACCCAGTCGCTCAAGACCTACGTCCCGTTCAAGACGAAGACGTGACGAGGAGGATTGGATCTCCCACCTAAACATGAAGTCATGTGCATATTTCGATAGCCGTTGGATCCGCTCTAAGATCTGTACGTGATCCAAATCTCAGACGAATCTCAGAGCGGATCTAATGGCTCTCGTATATGCATGTAACTCTGTACATGCGAGATCATTTTCGTCGGCGACGAGAGGTTTTATGTTTCGGATAAAACGCGCGTGCTATATGAAAAATGCTCAGCGGATAATGGTGCTCGTTGTTGTCCGAAGTGATAGCACCAGGACTACTTGGTGTGTCGGTAAAATGTCTAAGAAAATGTGACACCATAAGGTAGCTCAGTGGTTAATGGCGCTTGTTGCCGGTGAAAAGGAAGGGTTTCATGGAGGATCGTTATGCGGTCGTGTAGCTCAAAAGCATGACAGAGAGTTGAGAGTGTATAGAAGCTTTGGTTCGTATAACATTTGAAAGTTGACTAGCCTTGTGCTGAACTGCTCTCTAGTCTCTTGTTACAATTCCTTTTTAATGTTGAGAGCGGCTTGACTTATTTGATTGTTAAGGAGCCTTCGATCGGTTGTTGAATCTGTTTCTCGAAGCTAGGCTACTTCGTTTATATTATTTTTAAAAGATTTTATAGGTAGCATCATGACAATAAAAGAAAAGTCAAATCACTTTTCCTTTCACCTGAGTATAATCCCTCTCAACGTGCTCGAAATATGTCAAAAAAGTACAAATGTCGAATCCCAGAGATCAACCCTGTGTGCATTTAGCGTCGGCTTAGGATTAAAATCAACACCTCACAAATTTACAACAAGCTAGTACCAAACCAAACTCACGAATGTGTAATATTTACTACAGGATTCAACATAGAGTGGCTCAGAGCTAGTTTAAAAGCCAAAGAAGCTAAAATATTACAACGCGAAAAAGTCTAACCCATATTAGAGTACTTAATAGTGGAATATCAAACACCTGGAAATCCGTGGCATCGTCATTCCACCCAAGCAGACTTAGCGACGGAGGTCCTCCCAGATCCCATTGAAACCATTATCGTCCAACACGTCTTTTGTGCCGATGTAGTCGTAGAGATCTTCATTATCTTCGTAGTTCCTAAAAAAGTGAGTGTGTGCGAGGATAAATCCGCAATCAAACTGTGCTTGTGATCGAGCCAATACCCCACCTGATGCAAATAGTGATAACAAGCTTTGTTGTGGGGCTAGGTTTATTCTGTTCGTGGAAACCGAAAATGCTATACTTTGAAAACCTATGACTTAGCCATTTGAAAAATCAAAGAAGTTACATTTTTTTTCGAAAAAGGAAGCTTTATAAAAAAGTCCAAGCACAATACATCAAGAAGATACAAAGTCTTGGCATAACTTCCGGCCTCTGCAAACACACACAGCCAGATAACAAGAGAGACAAACACACTCTAGTGGCCCTCAATCCGAAGACTAGACCGCCACCCATGTGCCTGGGAGAAAAAATCCTTGGCCGTACGCACCAAAAGTCGCGAACCCTCCGTAGCCGACTCTTGTAAGTCCGCCCTCTGGAGGATAGCCCAACTCGTAAGCCAGTGCGCCGTTGAAAGAATAACCTGCAATGGAAAAAAAGAGCTCTTTTTTTTAAAAACCAAATCATTCCTGCAAATCCAGAGTGACCAACATAACGCGGCAGCTCCTAGCAGAAATAAAGGTCTCAGCCTTTCATCAAAGCCCTTTAACCACGAACCAAACATCATATCCACACCGGTTGGTTGTTTAACCCCAGTGGCGACAAACAAAACACTCCAAACCGCACGAGCAAAGCGGCAATCAAAAAACAAATGCTTAATTGTCTCATTCTTGTGACAAAAGCAGCAAGTCTGACTTCCATTCCAATTTCGTTTGGCTAAATTATCTTTTGTAAGCAAAACCCCACGCCGCAAGTACCAAAGAAAAATTTTTATCTTCAAAGGAGCCTTTAACTTCCACAAGTTTTTATTTAACTTTGGGATATCGAAAGATATTAACGCAGAATAATGTGATTTTACCGAGAACTGCCCGTTTGATGTCAGATTCCAGTAAAATAAATCATGTTCATGGGTTAATTCAACTCCGTCAATGCGAGACAATAAGTTGTTCCAAGCAATCAGCCTTGGGCCAATGAGATTTCGTCGCCAAGAGAAGGTTGGGGGTGAAGTGCCCAACACCTCCGCTAATGTTACGAATTTAGGTCTGGCAATGTTGTAAAGGGAAGGGTATTGATGCATGAGAGGGGAACCTCCCAGCCAAGTGTCCTCCCAAAATCTCACTTGAGATCCATCTTTCACAATAAAGGATCCAAAACGGAAAAAGTCACGTTTTACCTTCATTAGACAAGACCAGAAATGAGAATCTCCACTCTTCCAATCCATTTGAACCAACGGTTTTGATCCCATGTATTTTTTTCGGAGGATTTTTTGCCAAAACCCATCAGAAGTAACCAACTTAAACAACCACTTGCTCAGTAAGGCAATATTCTTCGTGTTCAGATCCTGAATCCCTAGACCACCTTGGTCTTTAGGCTGACACAGAATACTCCACTTAGCAAGTCTATATTTCTTCTTATGTTCATCTCCCTGCCAGTAAAATCTAGAGCGAAAATAATCCAATTTCTTTAGGATCCCTTTTGGTAATGAGAAGAAAGACATCATGTACATCGGAAGGCTACTAAGCACCGAATTAATCAAAGTTAAACGTCCCCCAATTGAAAGGTGCTTTCCTTTCCAACTACTAAGTCTTTTCTCAAACCGTTCCTCCACCTTTTTCCAATCACAATTTAAGAGTTTCCTAAAATGTATCGGGATGCCCAGATAGCTAATCGGAAAGACCCCGACTTTACATCCGAATATACCAATATATTGTTCTAAATGATTCATAGCTTCTCCAAAACAAAACATTTCACTCTTGTGGAAGTTAATTTTGAGACCCGAAACTTGCTCGAACGCACGAAGAAGTAACTTCAAGTTACAAGCTTTGTCCAGGTCATGATCCAAAAAAAGAATTGTATCATCAGCATATTGAAGGATCGAAAGACCCTCGTCAACCAGGTGGGGAATAAGCCCACTAAATTGACCATCTAATTTTGCCCTGTTTATGAGCACACTTAGCATATCAGCTATGATGTTGAAGAGCAACGGAGATAGAGGGTCTCCCTGTCGAAGGCCTTTTCGAGTTTGAAAATAATGCCCGACATCATCATTAACATTCACAGCCACACTACCTCCCGATATGAATGATTCAACCCAAGAAATCCACTTGGGAGAAAAACCTTTCATACGAAGAGCCTGAAATATGAATGGCCATCTTACTTTGTCATAAGCCTTTTCAAAGTCCAGCTTAAGAACAATCCCGTTTTGTTTCTTTCTATGAAGTTCATGTATAGTTTCATGAAGAATTACTACACCTTCAAGAATATTACGTCCCCTCAAGAAAGCGGTTTGGGTCGGGCTAACAACCTTATCTGCAACTGTATTGAGTCTGTTCGTTGTCACTTTGGTAAAAATCTTGTAACTCACATTAAGTAGACAAATTGGACGATATTGTTGAATAATGTTCGCCTCCTGCACTTTGGGGATCAGAGTAATGACCCCAAAGTTGAGGCTAAAAAGTGGTAAATCTCCTCTACTAAGGTCCTGAAACATTTGCATCAAGTCCCCTCTTATGATTTCCCAGAAATGCTGATAGAATTCAGCTGGGAAGCCATCTGGGCCAGGCGCTTTATTGTGTTCCATCGAAAAAATAGCTTCCTTAACTTCACATTTTGAAAAATTAGATGTGAGGAAGTCATTTTCAGAGACGGACACTTGGGGTAAATCAAGGGTTATTGACTCATCTAAGGTGAATGAGTTCTCTTCAGGTTCACCAAATAAATCTTTATAGAAACCCGTAATATAACTCTTGAGGTTAGCATGACCCTCAATTTTGCTATCTCCACATTCAAGCAAAAAAATTTGTTTCTTCCTGTGTTTACCATTGGCAACCATTTGGAAATATCTTGTATTATTATCACCCAGGAGTATATCTTTTGTCTTTGCACGCTGATAATACTTAATCTCCTCATCCCTAAGGAGTTTGGTCAGAAGATCCCGAGATTGAGTTAGATGGTTTTGCTCAGATTCAGTCAAATCCCGGACCTCCGCAAAAGTGTCCAAATTGCAAATTGTGTTCTGTAGCTCAGCTTTCTTTTTCTTATACTCACCATTTGTATGGACCGCCCATCCCCGGAGGAATCTTCGTAAGGCACTTAGTTTGTTATTCCATCTTTGCACCGAATTCTTTCCTTTAACTGGTTTATTCCAAATCTCGACCACCCGCTCATCAAAACCCTCACGATTAAACCAACTAAGTTCAAATCTGAACTGTCTGTTGTTTCCATTGAAGGCCTGATTACCAGTATCCAGTAGTAAAGGAGTATGGTCAGATACTCCCCTATCTAGGGCTTGAACTGTAACCAATGGGTGTTTAAATTCCCATTCAGTTGTCATTAGAACTCTATCCAGTTTTTCAAATGTTGGGACCGGCAAAGAGTTGGCCCAAGTGAACTGACGACCCGTGAGGTCAATTTCTCGTAAATCAAAGCTATCGATGACAGCATTGAAGAGAAAAGGCCAACGGTTAATAAAATTGTCCTTGTTTTTTCTTTTACTACTTCGCATAATATTGAAATCCCCACCAATGAGAGTAGGGAGCGAATTTTGTTGGCAAGCCCTCACCAACTCAGCAAGAAAGGCTGACTTGAAGTCATTCTGTGCTGGGCCATAGACTGCCATCAGAATCCATTTGAAATTATCCGACTTGTTGCAAAGATGGAACTTAATGTAAAATTCCCCTTCAACAATTAAGGATAGTACAAATAACTCAGCTCTAACCCCCAAAAGAATACCTCCCGATCTTCCACGGGGTGGAAGACAATGCCAAACGAAATCTGCACCCCCGGAGAGTCGCGACAGATTCTTTTTTGACATATCTTGTTTTCCAGTTTCCAAAATTGCAATAAAATCAAGATTATGCTCTGTAACAGCCTCAGAGATGTACCGGTATTTAGCCAAGTCTGAAAGACCTCTGCTATTCCAGAAAAGACCTTTCATTCTGAAACTATTTACATGGCCTAATACACCGGGTTGTTTGAAAATCTAAGGATAAATTTCATTCGTGACAACATGTTACATAGCTATGAAATTAATATGTGTCCTGATTGGTAGACCCATGCCATGGCTATGAACAGAGTTCCCACAAAAATGAAAGATTAGTGTCCATGGATATGAAAAAACCATCCTCAATAGGTACGACGAGATCAACTATATAACCATTGTCATGGCTAACAATTTTCCATCTTCTGACGAACGCATGGCCATTGCTATGGGAACATCTCCTAGGAATATGGCGATAGACTCCCCCTCGTTGAGGCGTGATCTCGTTGAACTCAACTATGGCCAGAATCTGTAGATCCTAAAATTATGATTTACCATAATGAGAGTACTCAACTTGAATTTGCACTAGAGCAGACCTATCACCCAAGCACATGAACTATTACTTATCAAGTGCAAGGAGTCCTCGGGAAGGGTCACAACACATTTCCATATAGATCAACTTGGGATACGCACAAGCTGTCAAAACTTGTGGTAGAGCATGACATGTGGGCCCAATGAGATGGGATTTTATTTTATGTTTTGTTTCCATAACTAAGCATCTATCCAACGTGCCACATGGGCAAAACCGTCCCAAAAATCACCATGAGGGGTTATCTGCACATTTTTTACAGTTTCGCATGATAGAATACTTGGTTTCATAGTTCGGAGAATATGTAGACGAAGCGCAATAGTTCGTGCTGTAATATAAACTTTTTAGAAATTAAATTAACTAGTGTTAAAGATAAAATTTTCCTTTGGACGATTGAATTAAAATACCATATTAAGAAAATATATTTTAAGGGCAAAACATATTGACAAAATATGTTTGCAACTCATAAAAAACATATTACTGTCATGATCGTCATGCATGACCCAACCACTCGGCTCGTGTACACTTGTTGCTGGTTCGCCTCATGTCAGATTACTTTCAGGTTCATTTGCTTGTGCCTCTGTACACTGAATTAGCTCTGTCGTGGGGAGCAAAGGAGACGAGCATCGCCGGCGTGGGTAGGGAGGAGCAGAGGAGGCGGAACGACGTCAGGGCGAGAGGAAGGGTGGCGCTGGCGATGACACGAACGGGAGGAGTTTCGCAACTTGCAAGGGGGCATGGAGAGAGGAAGAATGAGGGGAAGGGTGACCCTGTATCAAGTGATCATGGTGACGATGAGACTCCCAATGGCTCGATATCGATCAGTTTAGGGTTAGGAGAGCGGGGAGGAGTATACTGACCGGTCTTTGTTTTTTTACATAAATCTGATCGACTCTGTTGTTGGGGGTGGGTCACTGGGTTAGGGTCCTTAGGGATTGGTAATCTCATGACGGTATTTGGCTACTGGTGAGTGGGCTATGAGACAATCCCCTTGTGAACCATGAACTGAAGGCTCGAGCAGTTCAATAGTCGGCATTCTTCTAAAAATATTGTATTTTAGAGGAGTTGAAATTTTGTTATTATATTTTTAAAATATTTTTTTTATTAAAGAATGTTTAGAGGAATATGGATAAAAAAAATAGAACAATGATGCATGTGGACACATAGATAGATATGATCTTTAGTTTGCTACCATATATAGATGTTTCTACATAATTAGGATTCTAATTTAATTGTAGATATTTTGAATAAATGGGACCATGGTTTGATTCTATTTTATTAAGTATGATTTTCTAAAGATTTAGAGCATCCCCAGCTCACTCCGCATCAACCGGCCGGCAAACTACTATGTACGCTGAAAATTCAAATGGCAGGCAGACAACAGTGCAGAAATGCCCTGAGCGGGAAGAAATTTAATGTATGCACAGTAGTTTGCAGGGTTGAATTGGGGATGCTCTTAAAATACAATGTAGTAACAATATTTCACCGATAGACCTTTTTAACAGTGAATATATTTTTTTGAGGAAGGGATAAAGATTTTATTCATATAGTAAAGTGCCTAGTTACGGAGTGGCCCATGACAAAAAGCCAAATCATCATCAAGTTCTTAAAGTACTTAACCGTAAAGCGATCTATGCATCTAGCTCTACTTGTGGTGCCGCCATTGTCGAAGTTGAGGGTCGTCGTTGCCAGTGCAGCCGCTAACCTCATCTTATCTAGTCTTGTCCTCATAGGGAGACGAAGAAGAAAATCAACATCAACAATAAGCTTGAAAGCTTGGCAAACACCACCATCGGAGCACCTCATCTTTGTCGAAATAAATTGTAACAATAATAGTGATCAACAATAGTAGTGATCAAAACTGCATTTTGAGGAAGGACGTAGAAAAGAACTGCGTTTCCTTTATCGTAGCGGTACATCCGTACAACCATGAGTCCATGCTCAAGGTGGTTTGGTATTTTCTTCTTTCTTTTCACATAGATATAAGGCCTATATATAGTGCGGTTGGTTCAAAATGCAGTTGTTCTCCTAACCACCCCACGGTACAAACTTCGAGTTTGCTATGTGTGTGGCTCCTTACTTTGGACGCCAGGATTGACTCCCGGCCACTTAGAATATGATTCAAGTATGCTGCATGATTAATTAGTATGAAGCTCGAAACCCCATTTCTAGTCTTTAACACGAATACACCCACACATGATGTGGAACGTATGAGCATCTACTTATACCATTAAAAACAATAATATATCAAAGGAGCGTGTGTCAGGGATAGCGGCGCTGTCAGCTATCCAAGAAACGTGTGGAAGTGTCGTGGTCATTATAAAATATGACGTGTGTTTTAAGGTTTTCATGAAGACTCAGACATTTTGGTTGGGTCATAGTTTTTTTATCGATTTTGCTAGAACCCAGTCATCTGCCTTCCGCCGTGCCCTCGTCGACGGATGGGCCCACAGGAGGCGCGCGTGGGCATGCGACTGCATGGCAATTGGTTCCTTGTTTTATACCTGTATTTTTTTTCTATCCTTAATAAAATTCTAATTCTACCTATTTTTTAATATAGTGTATGTGTGTACATATATATTAGGATCCCCTTGCCGCCGCTGCCTTTCTTTCCACTTATAGCGAGCGAGCAAGCAAGGTGAGACCGTGTGAGAGCTGTCCCTCCCTCCCCCTCCTACATATATCGCCTTTCATCGGCTTCTCCTATTCCCTCTCCCGACCACCACCGCGAGGCTTCTCCTGCCATTGGAGCCGCAGGGGAGAGGGAACTCACCGATCACTGCGTAGACAGACATAGCTAGATCAAAGATACAACAAGTTTACACTTAGAGAGAGAGAAGGTAGAGGTAGAGGTAGAGGTAGAGAGAGGGAGGCATATATGGGAGGGGGAACGAACGGTGCCGGAGCCATGGGCGTCGACGGCGGCCGCCAGGTCTATCTTGATGATCTTCCCCGCAGCCACGGCAACGTCGACGACGGCAGCCGCCAGGTCTATCTTCCCCGCAGCCGCGGCGACATCGACGACGGCGGCCGCCAGGACGTCTATCTTCCCCGCAGCCACGGCGACGTCGACGACGACGGCAAGGAGAGACGGACAGGTAACGCATCAGCATGCTTCTGCCACATGATCGATAGGCTGTCTGCAAATAACCAGGCCACATCCATGCATGCACGATGGTTCTTGATGTTCCTGGCGGATGTTGGCAAACAAATCGATCAGCGCTGTTCTTATCTGATTGAACGGCGAGGGGTGATTGATTTCGCTGGGACCGAAGCCGTCAGGGCTTCGTGAATCGGAGTGTGCAGAAGCGAGAGGGAGAGGAGGGGTAAATGTGCCAGCATTAATAGCCGGCGTCAATCCCAGGGGAAATAAATCCTATACGGCCCTTCGTATTCGTATAGTAGTATATACTACTACTACCATGGGATGCTACTAGTACTGGTACATATGCTCCATGTTTAATTCTTTCGATTGGTTATAATTCAAATTTCAAACATGAAGATATGCTCGTGAGTGCATCTTGAATCTTGATCGGTTTCAGAAGGAAAAATAAAATTTTGCTCAATAAAGGAATGAAAAATGAATAAGTACATTCGCTTCATAAAGAGATATGAATGCATGCTCTCTTTTTTGTTCGGCCTCATCAAAGATGGAAAAGGAAAACGATTTCGAAAAAAAAAAGATGGAAAAGGAAATAAACTCGCTTTGCATTTACACTAGATGGTCAGAGCGATTTACGGTCATGCTTGGATTTTAGCTAGTATTTAAGTTTTTTTTTGTTGCATACTGGCATACTGCAATCAATATAGGCTCTTGCATCCTGCTGTAAAATGTCTAATTAAATCTCCCTAGATATTTAGTTGACCATCTAGCAGTTTTTTGGTCATACATGTGGATTGGAAATTCCACTCATTTATGGTATTGTATACTCCTTCAGTTCACGAAAATATTGTGTTTTAGATTTTATTTGCAAGTTTTTTAAACTATTTGGATTGACACATAAATCACACATATAGATTCATCTCAAAAGTAATTTTTTAAATAAATTGTAATGCTAATTGGTAGTCATGTGTCAATGTTTAAAATGACAAGTTTTTATGAGCCGAAGGAAGTATGTTTTTTTTTGGATCTTTTTTGCTGACAAGAGAGGAAAAAAGGAATATTTTTGTATCTTTTGGCCGCGGCTACATGATATGGTGCCTTGACTGCACTGAAGCAATGCAGTACAAGAGCAGGCGTTTCAGTGTAGCAGTGATATATATCACTGACACATCTTACAGTTAAGAACAATATCAATATGAGTTGTGTTCTTGTATTTACTCCTATATATAATTTAATTTTAGTATAAGTAATTCTTTCTCCATTAATCAGTTGTGAAGGAATCCTATTTTCATATAACTGAGCTGTGAAGGAATCCTATTTCCATATAACTGCACGGCCGTTACTATTAAAGTTGTGGCATGCCTAACATTAGAGAAAGTCCTTTGAATTGCATATACTAGTTAGTATATCTGCAATATTTAATTACAAAAGGTATATCTGAGATAATTTGCTATCGAGATACTCGATTATGTTAGATGTATACAAATCCATGGTAGGCCAAAACTGAGCATATAAAAACGCTGTGGTTCATTGGTAAAATTTGTCACGCGCGTTTTGCTAGCTTTAATTTCACCGTTCAAGATTTTGAGTTCGCTCGGTGTAAGGTTATCACTTCGACTAAGATTAATATACAAGTCACTAGGAGTGGATTCGAGTCGATCCTGAGCGAGCTTAGACTGTCAAAGCTCGAGCTCGGCTCGGACTCGCTCGAACCAGCATCAAGCTTAAGGTCAAGCTCGAGATCGAGCTCGATATGATGAAAGCTCGGCTAGACTTGAGATCGGCTCGGTTGAGCTCGAATGAAGGATTTGTGATGTTTCAAGGGGAAGATTAGACTATATGAATTTGGTTGGACTCGATTTCAAGCTCGATCCCGGCTCGAATTGGTTGAAGAATTGGATTTAAAGAGAGCAATATGCTATTCAATGATGATTATTCAGACTAGGTTGGACTCGATGAAGGCTCGGGATTGATCTCGAGCTCGGCTCGAATAGACTCGAGCTCGGCACCGGGCTCGAGATCGGCTCGTTTAGCATTCGAGCTCGATCCGATTTTAAGTAGCTCGTCGAGCCCAAGCTTTTGGTTCATCATTGAATTGCAAGTCACATGTTCTACATGAAAACATTTATAGACAAACGACGACACACTATTATGTTCTAAATGAAGACGTATATTTTCTACGCTACATGCCATGATAGCATTCCCATGCCTATATAACAGGGTTAATTTGCCTCCATAAAACTGGCACATCTTCCTAGGGTATCCTCACGGGGGTATAATTTAGGCATATGTAGGCAAAAGCGATCGAAATAGAAAAAGAACGGTCGCCATGGACAACTAGCTGAGGCGGCCGGCCATGCCGAATCAACGGCCTTGGATGAACGCGCGTCGCCAAATCCAACGGCGCCGCCGTACACGCTGACCTGCCCTGCTTACCCTACGCTTTGATCATCTAATCCTAGCTACTGCTACGACCTTAGCTGCATGCTGGTGCTATTCTTTGATCTGAGTGATGGTTTCATGTAGCTTTCTCGCATATGCTCACCGCTCGTAGCATGCTAGCGAGTACGGGCATGAGCTCACGCTGCCTTTTGCATGAGCCCATGTGTTCGACTTCGATCTTTCCTTTGTTAATGCTTTTCTGGTATTGGTCTTTTCTGATTCTGTTATGCATAGGCTTTGGTGTATGCGTCGGCGAGAGCGGCAGCTTTGTTTGCACGTGGGTTGGTGCCTAAAAACATTTGCTAAAATAAAAATTTCTACAGTATTTACGATACGGTATTTCTCGACATGTCTATCATCGACATATTCAAAGCGGTTAATTTAACCTTATTCATTCAACCAATGTATCCATCAAACCTCACATATAGCTAATTTTAATTCAACCGACTTATTCGTTCAACTCAGTAGATGCAAATTAAAGAGGCCTCGTTTAGCTCTAGCCGAAAAATGTGGCATTTTGGCTGATTAGCTGCACCCGCGCGTGTGTTGTGTTTGTGACTGGCATGCAGGGACGGTGTGGACGGCGACGGCGCACATCATAACGGCAGTGATCGGGTCGGGCGTGCTGTCGCTGGCGTGGGCCATGGCGCAGCTGGGCTGGGTGGCCGGCCCGCTCACCCTCCTCCTCTTCGCCGCCATCACCTTCTACACCTGCGGCCTCCTCGCCGACTGCTACCGCGCCGGCGACCCCGCCGCCGGCAAGCGCAACTACACCTACACCCACGCAGTCAAGTCCTACCTTGGTACGGCCCAACGCAGTACTCCATCATCGATCGACGACGACGACAATGACGACGATGGTGTAGACGATGATTGATCGATGTGTGCATGCAGGCGGGTGGCACGTGTGGTTCTGCGCCTTCTGCCAGTACGCCAACATGTTCGGCACCGGCATCGGTTACACCATCACCGCGTCCATCAGCGCCGCGTAAGTCCTCTTCCCAAAAGATGTCAGGCTCGATCCTCTCGTGCTGCTATTAGTTCTTTGGGAAATTAGTTTCAGTATGTAGCGTACTGTTACTAGTTATTGCACACGCGCGGCTCGTAGCTAGCAGATGGGCACTCGGTTTGCAAGCCTCTCAAATTTGCCGCTCCAGACACAAATTCTTCCGTGCGACCGTCTGAGGTACGATCGACTGAAAATAAAGTAGATGTCGATCGATATTTTTATAGAATTGTATGGTGACTGTGCGAAAGTTAAACAGTATTGACAAGCGATCGGTGCGTAATTTTAGATTGGCTGAAACAAACATAGTGACTTGAAAGTTGAAACATAGGAAGAGCCGAAGAGAAAAAAATATACAAGCACATGTATTTAATAAATCTACGTACCGATAAAGTATATAAAATCAACGAATAAAATAGATAATCGACAAATGGTAATTTCATGCTAAGAAAGCATCTTGGTAATTCGTGCAATTTTAGTATTACTGGAGTACAACTTTAAAGTGAACGATTGTTTAACGTCTTGTTTGTTTCAGATTAAAGTTGAGTTGAGTTTTACTGTAACAAATCTGTTACCCCTCAAAAGGTATTTTAAAAATTCAAAAAAAATATGAAAAAATATTTTACGAACTCTAAGAAGAACTATTTGAAACCCCACAAAATGACTACAAAATATTACACCATTTGGCTTATACAAAAATGACAAATTTTCATTTAATTTAATTTAATTTAATTTAAAACAAACAAGGCCTAAAAAAAATTTAGACGTCTATAAATTAGCAAGTCTGTTCTTCCATTGCGTGCCACTGTCCACTTTTATCTCCCTTTTTGTTTTCTTTTCCATGCAGAGGGACCAAAATGCCCGTGCGTTCACGAGGTAATTAACTCACAATGGAGCACAAGTTAGTTTTAAAAGTTTAAAATATATGTTCATATTTCAAATTGGTGTATTTGCATTTGATACTCTAAACTAATTTGAATCTTTGACAGTAAAATATTTTAATTTTGATATCCAAAAGGTTTTTTTTCAACTTACTATTCAAAAATAGGAGTTTTGATATAACCGAGGATGATTTGAAATTAAAAATGATAAAAAATTTGATCTCATATTTATAATTTCGGGATTTAAACTTGAAATGTTGAAATTAATTTTTTTAATAAAATCTGTATTTTTCATATTCTGAAACTCAATTCAGACTCTTGATACTCAAAAAATAGAACTTTGATATTTGATATTTCATTTTTTTTTATACTTTTTAAAATTAAAAATTAAAATCGTTGTGAAGGGTAATTTGGTCCGTCCTCATCACGCGAAGACTTATTTAACTGTCATTCGGTTTTCTCACATATCTACATGTTTTCGTTGAATATTTTATATGACCTATGAAGGTGTCTGATCTACATTCTAGAAAATCAACTTTGATTTAAATAAGTCATCAGTCCTCTGATGTTAAGCCGGTCCCAAACAAAAACGGGATAAAGAAGAGAGCCTGCACATAATGGAAGGCTCGGCAAATTGTGAAAGGCTTGCGAATCGGGTGTCATCTGTTGGTGATAGATGCATATTACTGTTATAATGTCCTGCAAACTATAGGGGAATGGAAGAAATTTTTTTAAAGTTTTGAACGCTGTGAGTGTAACACGACGGCCATGGATGTGGTATTGCTGATGAACAGTGCCATCAAGAAGTCGAACTGCTACCACCGACACGGGCACCAGGCGGACTGCAGCCAGTACCTGAGCGCCTACATCGTCGGCTTCGGCGCCGTGCAGGTGGTCTTCTGCCAGCTCCCCAACTTCCACAAGCTCTGGTGGCTCTCCATCCTCGCCGCCGCCAT
Source organism: Raddia distichophylla (assembly GCA_005191435.1). Lineage (NCBI taxonomy): Eukaryota > Viridiplantae > Streptophyta > Magnoliopsida > Poales > Poaceae > Raddia > Raddia distichophylla. The sequence goes on along the minus strand of SPJY01010914.1, from coordinate 1,447,911 downwards.
GTCCTTCTCCTACGCCATCATCGCCGTCGGCCTCTCCCTCGCCCAGACCATCTCCGGCCCGGCGGGGAAGACGACGCTCACCGGCACGCAGGTCGGCGTGGACGTCGACTCGGCGCAGAAGATCTGGATGACGTTCCAGGCCCTGGGCAACGTCGCCTTCGCCTACTCCTACGCCATAATCCTCATCGAAATCCAGGTGAAATCAATAAGCTCTCGTGTAGATAGAATGATCTCAGCTTATCACTAGAATGTATCCTAGAATTTCTATATGTGTGGATGTGTGCGGTAAAATTTCTACATGCGTGGCTGGATCATGGATGCATGCAGGACACGCTGCGGTCGCCGCCTGAGGAGAACAAGACGATGAGGCGGGCGACGGTGATGGGCATCTCAACGACGACGGCGTTCTACATGCTGTGCGGCTGCCTGGGCTACTCGGCGTTCGGCAACGCCGCGCCGGGGAACATCCTCACGGGGTTCGGCTTCTACGAGCCCTACTGGCTCGTGGACCTCGCCAACGTCTGCATCGTCGTGCACCTCGTCGGCGGGTTCCAGGTGTTCTGCCAGCCGCTGTTCGCGGCTGTGGAGGGCGCCGTCGAGCGGCGCTTCCCGGGCGCCACGGCGTGGGGGGGTGGCGGCGTGAACGCGTTCCGGCTGGTGTGGCGGTCGGCGTTCGTGGGGGTGATCACGCTGCTGGCCGTGGTGATGCCCTTCTTCAACAGCATCCTCGGCATCCTGGGCAGCATCGCCTTCTGGCCGCTCACCGTCTTCTTCCCCGTGGAGATGTACATCCGGCAGCGGCAGATCCCGCGGTTCAGCACCAAGTGGGCGGCGCTGCAGAGCCTCAGCTTCGTCTGCTTCCTCGTCACCGCCGCCGCCTGCGTCTCCTCCTTCCAGGGCGTCCGCGACGCGCTCAAGACCTACGTGCCGTTCAAGACCAAGATGTGAGAGATCCAGCTCGTTGGTTGCGTTGAGAGTTGAGACGCAGAGGCAGAGCACTAAGCTGTCGTTGTTGCTCCCTTCAACTGTAGAAGCGCCGTGGCTGGTCAGGATAGGTTAGGAATAATCACCTGCTTGGAATGCAGCTTGATTTCAGAACTAGCTATGTGGTGGATCACTCGAGTACTGATTGCACTGAACTCAATGGTCGATAATTGCAGTGCTATGCTTGTGAGTTAATATGACTGTTGTGTGTGTGTTGGGACGCGCGGGCTGCGGAACAAGCGATTGCGTTTTTTCTCAAAACACAATCACCTCGCCCCTCGTTCTTCCCTTATTCTTCTCGGACTAGTCTGCAGTACTCCTCCCCCTCTTCCTATCAGGCGATGTCCTTCGACCGGAAGCAAATCCTCTGACTTACTTCCCTCTGACTTTGGGTCACTGACAGGTGGGTCTGGTCCCACCTGTCAGTGACCCAAGTCAGAGGGAAGTACTGCAGGGGAGACCCTCCGCCTTCGACCTAGGTTGCATGTTAGAAGTTCCTTAGCAAAAAATCAATTCGTTGAGGCGAGGTTGGTCTGGCTTAAAGCCCCGTTCCTACCACCCTACCCATCGCTTGCAGCATCCACACCACCTCATCGCTGCACACCCATCCTCTCGTCGGCCCCACCACCCTAACTTTAGCAGTCGGCGTCGATAGATAAGGCCTTTAGTCCCAGTTGGGAACGGCCTTTAGTCCCCGTTAGTCCCGGTTCCCAAATCAAGACACCCAATGGGGACTAAAGGCTTGTGGGTTCAACCAGGACTATAACCTCCACGTGTAGAAAATATCTAAAAAATATGTTACATCTGATATTTGAACCTATGACCTCCTGCACCATGTGACTCTCCACTCACCCTTCTAAGCCCACCACCCATGCATTTTGATTAGACTATGATATGCATTTTTTTAAAGTATGTCGGAACGAGACTTTAGTCCAAATTTGTAACACGAATTGGGACTAAAGGCCTATCTTGTGTCCGGGTTCGTAACACGAACCGAGACTAATATGTGCCCATGCCAGCTGGCCTCTACCCACATGCCAAAAAGTAGATCAGTCCCGGTTTGTACTAAAGCCTTGGAGCCACGAGCCGGGACTGATGCCATCATCAGTCTCAGTTCATGTTTAACCGAGACCGATAGACCGGTACGGAAGACTGTTTCTCTAGTAGTGATTTGACTGTGGCGGCCACCCCGCCAACTTCAACCCTCCCCCGCGGTTTTGATGCCGCCGTACTATTGCCTCGCCACCCAGTCACAAGCTCATCCAGTCATCCCCACCAGTTGGTCGTTGCCGCATGGCTTCCCTCTAAGCCTAAAGACCCCAACCCTTACCCTATACTAAACTATAACTTCACGTACCATTGCAGCGGCAACTAGAGATGGAGACAAAGACAACAATGGTGGTAGACTCAAGTTGAGCAAATAAAATAGTAACAAAACCATTATTTATTACAGATGCTGTGAGTGTACCGTGGAAGTGTCTGTTGAAAGAGTCATTTTAATGTGCTATCTTAGACTGATTCTCTAGGATCACCCTATGGTGTCTTAAGTAAATATATAAGTTAGACATTGTATGCCTACTCGTAACAAGTATATACTTTGTTTAGATGTTAGAAACCTGCGATATTGAGGGGATAGACATCAACTAATCAAGATACATGAGATGATCCACAAAGCTATTGAGCATAGTCAAATTTGCAAGCCTATCTGGATGTTGAGCATTTACCATATGATTTAAGAGAAAGGACATCTGTATCACACGTTTACATGGATTAAGGACTTGATGATTGAGGATATAGTTGATTTCACTTTAATAAGACCTTTTAAAAATAATTTCAAACGCAGTTCAAAATTCACAATATAAATTTTTGAATTGGTATATTCATTGCATTATTATTATGTTATTTATAGACTTTATATTCCTTTGATTTCTACTGCATTTAGCTAATATTGCTATTTCCCTAGGAAGCCAGCAAGTCCTATAGATGTACTTACCCGATTTTTGGGAATTGTTCATTCAAATGAACACATTCTTGTCCCGCCGACTCAATAATCTAGTCTTCCGTATACTCACAAGCCAGTGGTAGGAGTAGGAATCTGTAAACTAGGGTGAATATCCATATTGTGAAGCACTTTAGTATTAGTCAAGTAATAAGTGTAATACCGTATCAATTATTGTAAACATTGTAATATTTAGAGGTATCATCATTTACTGGAAATTGGTCCTCCATGAAGCTTGCCATCTGGGGTTTTTCATGTACCCAGTCCATTGTAATTTAGCACCCGAAACATCTTTAGCTCCCTCACCGCACTAATTTCTTTAGGCAATACCAGAAACCAAGCTTGTTAGCTTCTATGAATTAGTATCTATTCTCCATAACTTATCTTATTTAACTTATCTTCTAATTTTGAGAGATTTTTAAAGTGGGCTTGAGAGCCGGGTCCCATTTGTTTGACTTGTTTACAGAGATTTTAGACACGTTATCGTTATAAAAAAAAGTTGGATTGAAAAATTAAATTTTTATATTTTAAATAAAGATAAGAAAAATAAATAGAAAAGTCAAATAAGACAAATAAGTTGTATTGAACACGACACTAATCTTTTTGTTAGAGATGGCCTTAAAGCTCAAACTAAGACCTGGTGGTGTTCTGTCTCTTTCTGCATTGACCTTATAGTTGTATGAGATTTTATTTTGTGTGCTAAATTTGGGAAGAAAGCAATGGATTATACGATGTTTTGGGATGACGGCAATGGATTGTTGAGATTAGGATGACATGGCTGTTAGTTAAGTTGCCATGTCTTTGTCTCGGAAATCATCCTATATAATTTCATTTTTTTAGAACTTACATCATATTCCCTCCGTTTTTTTTTATTTGACGCGTTTGACTTTTTGGTACGTTTTTGACCATTCGTCTTATTCAAAAATTTTGTGCAAAGATGTAAAAAAATAAGACATATTTAAAGTACCTCTATTGATAAAACAAATCACAACAAAATAAATGATATTTACAAAAATAATTTGAATAAGACGAATGGTCAAATGCGTGTCAAAAAGTCAAAGGCGTCAAACAAAAAAAAACGGAGGTAGTAGCTAGCATACAACTGAACAAAGCAATAATGCCACATTCCGTGTGGGGATATCGACAACTCGATGTGCGTGGTAGTCTTCCGGTCAACAGAAGCACCATTATTTTATGGGAATTGCTAATCATCAGTCAAATGAAATCCGGAGGGATTTCAGTCGACTTCTCACTTACCCGCGCGCCACCGGCCGTCTTCCTCCCCTCCGGCGACCTCCTCCTCTCCCGCCGCCGCACCGCCATGGATGGGTTAGGGTTTCGGTAGGGTTCTGGTTCGGGGCACCACCGGGCTCAGAGGGATGGCCGGGGGAGGTTGCGGCTCGGCGGTTGGGGCGGCGGTGGCGGCGGTGAAGTTGACGGCCGGGTTAGGTTGGGCGGGGCAGTGTCGGCGGCGGGAGGTCGGGCGGCTAAGGCGACGAGGGAGGAGGAGGAGGAGGAGCGCGGAGCAGGGGGAGCGTCGGGGTCGGGGGCGGTGGAGGGGAGGGGAAAAGGGAAAAGTAAGAGAGAGTGGGGGACGCGGGGTTGATTTGGGCCGTTGGATTGAGATCCAACGGTGCAAAAAATCGATTGATGGGTATTAAAAAAACAGTCGACTGTTGAATAGACAGTCCCTTATTTTATTTACTCTTTATCTTCTGTTTCCTATATTCTACCTTCAATGCCTCTTCTCATTTCTATATTAAGGCTATGAAAAGATAGTGAGAGGTTTGCCAGATATAATGACCATCATTCGCGCTGAGCTAGCATACAGGAGTATGGTTTGCTAGATCGATTTTGGCTCACCTTCGGCCGGATAACGAGGTTAATGTTGGTGGTCTAATATCTTGTACTTGCAATCTGTTGGAATTATTAGACTTTGGCCCATTTAATAGACAAATAATTTTTGAAAAATCTCAAAAGCCCATGTATGGCATAAGGCATATGAATTTCTTTCGTACCATATATATTATTGCTAGTGCGAGGAGTGCAGGAAATGCTTAAATAGTAAAGGTTTTGCTCCTTCCCACTACAAAATGTGATGGGAGAGAGATAGAGAATCACACGCGTGTTTTTGGAATTATTTTGATTTTTTTAAATAACTATGCCACGTGGACATGTGACATGGCATGCCATGTCACTGAATTTGGCCACCTCATGTCCTTTGGGACCTGCATGACCCACTTACACAACTTTAGGTACTGGAATATGCAGTTTTCACGATTTGGGACCTATGTGATCGTTTGGGACAACTTTAGATACCTACGGTGCAATTTACTCTTTATTTTATTATTATTATTTTACTACTGCTGCTGCTGCTAGCGGTAGTCTTCCAATGAACAGAAGCAACATTATTTTATTATTATTGCTACTACCACTACTAGGCCATGGAAAGCCCCCTCCAAGTGGCGGTGGTTTAAAATTATCCTGACTAGAAATCTGCAACAGACATGTCTCAAAAAGAACGATAATAAAAGAATTTACAAAAAAAAAACTGCAAAAATTTTTTTTAAGAAAAACTGCGCAGAAAATCGCAAGATGGAAAACTAGAAAGGTATGAGTGCGTTATTACGTTGTCACATACACGATTGTTTCAGAAACAGGTGATAATGGTAGCCATGTTTGGCATACGCAGTCACACACATCACTAGTCCACTGACATATAGCTTGACAAAAGCACAGCTTCTCTATGCATGTACAAAGTAATAACACCATGAGGCCCCCGGGACTGTTGCTAAAGATTTGTTTCATGTGTTTACTAGTCACCTAATATGTTCATCTCTTTCCATACAGAAAAGTACCAGTCAATCACATCAAAAGGTCTAAGGGAAAAATCCATATAAATAAGAATTTGAAGTTAAGACCTAACTAGATGAATTTATGCAAGCCGCTACTCCTAATCAAAATTTTTCCTCCGGTCAACTACAGATAAAATTACTCGTAATCAGGTTTCAGCACCCACATAGCACCGTTTGCATCTCTTTGCAATGTCGCTATTTCCTTCAGAAGATTCTTAAACAGAAGCATATCCTCAGGCTGTATACGCTTCTTAAAATGCTCAGTAATGCTCGTCGAGTTGGCAGAACCACCATTCTGTTGCATGAAGGTGCACAAATGGCGGATCAAGACTTCAGGTTGCACAATCATGTTTCTACTAGAAGAGTTAGACGTGCGACCATTCTCTGATGACCTTGATATTGGGTTGGAAACTGATCCCATGTTAAGCTGATGTGCCAGTGCATCTGAAGCTGCTCCCTCTCGGGTTCCACGAATCCTAGCCAGAAGTTCAGCAGACGATAAGGCTTTGCCATTTAGAGCACCAACCTGAATATTTTGAGCTTTGCTGTTTGAAGATTCTGATGGCTGTGAGGAACTAACTAACTGACTATTGAGCGTTGAACCAAACTTCCTGCAAACAGAGGGAGCCCCAGCAGTACCAGATCTTCCAGTCCATGTGGGAACAGCAAAATTGTCACGACTTCTGAGCATTCGTGATTGCCGTAAAGCCTCAGCTGCCCTTTGTGCCACCTGTGAAGCTTCTGCTTCTAGGCGCAACTTCTGATCATCGTTAGCACTGATTATGGCATCATGATTGATTGCACTCTGAGCAAGTTCAAAAAAAGGGTGTTATTTGAGAAAAATGAAAATTTTGTGCTGCAAACTTCCTACGGTTTAAAAAAATATTGCAAATATTACTTACATGAATGCCCTGAGCATCAAAAAGACTCTTCAAAATGTTGGATTCCTCATCTGCTTTCCATCTTCCACTACTGGATGTTTCAGGATCAGTGGTGGTTGGTAGAGCTTCCTGTTGCTCGTCATTTGGAACACTAATATTCACATCTTCAGACAATTGATTGAAAATGTTTGATGTTTCAGTTGAACCATTCCTATCATCATCTTGCAATGTGAACAGATCCTTCATGTCTCTGGCTTTAAAGAATCTCCTTTGCTGAGGGTTTTTCAATACTTTGTTTGTAAGGAAATGCTTGTATATCTGTCGATGGTAGACCTTCTCCTCTATTGTCCCACGTGTGACCAATCTGTATACAGTAACATCTCTAGTTTGCCCAATTCGCCATGCCCGTTCCCTAGCCTAGTCCATGCAAAGTTTAATATGGTTAGCTTGACCACTTGGTCAAAAGGTAGAAAAACAGGAAATAGAACCATAGGAGATCACACTTGCAATTGTATCACAAAGCACAATTTAAAATTACTCATCTATCATTTTATCAGTAACTGCCACAACATCCTTTTTTAAGTATATTTTTACCACGATTTAAAGTCCACTAAGCCAGTAAAATTGTACAACAATAACAACAAAGTCTTTAGGTCCCAGACAAATTGCGGTCAGCTAGAAATGAAACTCAATAGAAGTCACCGTATATATATGTGTGTGCGCACACACATATATGTATTTATATACGTGTGTGTGTGTCTATATGTATATGTACATGTGCGTGTGTGTATATACATATATATAAGAGCCAAAGAGGGAGAAAAGTTAGGTCATGTTTGAGACACGTGGATTGCTAATTTCCATGAGACCCTATCAAGTCTCAAGATATGCTTCAATCTTTCAAGTCTCCTTTTATTGCCTCCTCCCACATCAGGTTAGGTCCGTCTCTACCTCTCCCTGCATTATCACTACGCCTAAAAATTCTAGTATGCACCAGTGTTTCTAAAAGCCTTCGTTGAACGTGTGCAAACCATCTCAACCGATGTTGGACAAGATTCTATGCAATGCAATTTTGCCAATGCATCTAGCAAGGATTATAAAATGCTAAAGATGACATGTACAAGCTTCAAAAGAAAATAAAAATAGACAGGGAACAAATAACTAAGCAAAGCTATACCTGCATGTCTGTTGAAGGATTCCAGTCAGGATCATATATAATAACCCTGTTTGCACCAGTCAAATTTGTGCCCAATCCACCAACTTTTGTGGTCAGAATGAAAATGAAAATTTCATCTGTGTTATTGAACTCATCAATGAGTGCCATTCTTTGCTTTGGAGGTGTAAGTCCATCCATTCTCCGATATTGGTACTCACAAGCTGTCAAGAAGTTTTCCATAATATCAAGCATCTGTTGTGTCTGGCTGAACAGAAGAACACGATGGCCTTGGTCTTTCCAGACTTTAAGGACTTGTTCAACCACTTTCATCTTCCCACTTCTTTCAAGATTCCCATAGTCAGGATTCTGAGTGGCATGTTCTCTCTCAAGTAGATCAGGATGATTGCATATCTTCCTTAGGACATCTATTCCGTAAAGGGAATTTCTGTTACCATCAAATATCTGTTCCACCTCTGAACTAGCAAGAAATGCACGATAGGTAGCGCGTTGCTCTGGAGTTAGACTACAGAATAGAACATGCTCTGTTTTTTTGGTAAGTTGTGCATCAACATCAGCTTTCATTCTCCTAAGAAGGTATGGCATGATCAAGTCACGCAATACGACAGCACATCTATATGCTGTGGACACTTGCAAAGGTGTTGCATTAGCGTATCCACCGACAGTAATTGGAACAGAAAACTCGGTCTCAAACACAGGCAGGACACCTAATTTTCCAGGGAACACGAAATCAAAGAGAGACCACAACTCCGAAAGCTTATTTTGAATAGGCGCGCCTGTCATGATTAAGCGGTGCACAGTCTGCAATTGCTTGCACACCAGAGTTACCTCGGCATTGGGATTCCTTATGCGGTGGCCCTCATCCAATACAGCGTATCCCCATTCTATATCAAGCAATTTCTCCCCCTGGATTCTTAGCTGCTCATATGAGGTCAGAAGCAAACCTGACCCTGAATTGACAACACGTGAAATTAAGTCATCCCACTTTTTTGCAACCTTTGCATGTGTAACCTCTTCCTGATCACAATCCCAAGAACCTTCACTGTCAGAATCACTGTACCTTTTGCTTGTTTTGTTTGATCCATTTGCAGAATCATGTAGGACCTCAACCTTGAACTTCGGATACCACCTACTGGCCTCCCTTCGCCACTGTTGCAAAAGGGTCACAGGACAAACAACAATACTAGGCCTGTAAATTCCACTGTTATGCAAAGCACCAAGAAATGATAATACTTGCACTGTCTTTCCTAGGCCCATTTCATCGCCAATTATTCCACCTGCCCTTTGACAATGTAATTCCCATAGCCATTGCACTCCCACTTTTTGGTAGTCAAATAACTGTGCATATATTGTGCCTGGAATTCTCAAACCACCTTCAAGGATGATAGGAGGTAGTCCATCAGAACCTTCTATTGTTTGATCTTCATCCTCTGAAACTGATGCGGCTGCATCTCCAACATCGTCATCTGTAACTGTAGAGAGCAGACATTATAAGTTCATTGCAGTGAACCTATACAAATACTACCAAATAATAAAATCTGTCTGCATTTTCCATGTATGTAAAATAATAGTAAAGCTTAAATGCCTTTACAAACCATCCAATAGTGACTCCTCCTTCATGCTAACTTTCCTCCATTTCTTGTCAGGTAATGGCCTCTTAGTCTTATTCCTTCGTCTTTTCTTTTCCTGCTTATCTGAACTTGGAGAAACAGGACGTTTTAGAGGTGTTCCGAGCCTTTGAAATGGAACAGTAGGTGCATCCAGCCTAGGCAAGGATTCTGCATCAAGCAATTTGGTCGTTGGGCGGTTCTGTGCAATTTGCTGCATTGACTGAGCAACTTTAGCAATGCTTGAAGCTTCCATGGTTTCTTTGGTTTGTTCAGCACAATCATTTTGCCCATGAGAAGGTCCAGGTTGTTCAACACGCTTTTCAAAGCCCCTCAACTTGTGAAATGGTGTCAGCAAACCCTTCCTAATCATCTCTTCCCTTTTCTACACACAATAGAATATAACATCATAAGGCAGCGAAACATAACAACAATATAGGAAATGAAAAACCTGAAGGGTTAGGCTAGCAGCTCACAGTTTCCATAAATCCCGCAGAAGCTCCATCAAGTACTGCATCAAAGTCGTTGTCGTCATTATAGGACATAGTTTTCAACCGACGTGTCAAGTTCTCTTTAGGCCTCCCAGGTGGTTTTAGTGGCTTCTTCTGCCTTGGTTCTTCTTCAACCAGCATGGCCAGCATTTTATCCTTTTGGTTGTCCAAGTCGGATGAGCAAGGATTGGACTGCAATATCTCTTTCTGAATCTGTGCTTTAGCTTTCTTGAGGCTTTTAAGCCGATCAACAGCGAGCGCTTGCTGGAGGGCACCTCCATGAGGGGCATCTGGAGGAGTGCCATCAGCATGCTGCTGCTGCTTCTTCTTCTTCTTCTTGTCCTCTGCAGCAGCGCTATCTGACCGATCACTTTTCTTTCCAACCAGGTTTTTCGCTCCTTTAATGGTGGAAGCCACAGCATCAATTTCAAGCTGCACGGAGCGCAGTTTCTGATGTAGTTTGGCCTGGCCATCAGCTTCCAGCACCACACTGCTCTCCTGATCACCAATGCTTATGCTTGGCCCCGATTCAGTGTCATGTTTCGGGTCAGTTTTTGCCTGCAAAGAAAACACGATATGATGATGGTTCACTGAAACTAGCCATCTTTTGCATAGCATGAGAATGGCAAGAGCAAAGACAGCTTGCCTCTGACAGGATTTTCCTCTCAATGTCCTCGATGTTTGCAGATGTCACACCAAGGCTATGCAATAAGCGCTGGTCATCGTCGTCCTCCCCCATTGGATCAGCAACAACACTCGGCTATTCTCGCATCAGGAGCCCTCAGGGAATTTTTAAAAATCAATTAATCTGCTATTAGAGGAGAATCCACCAGAGCAGCAGGTGAATCGGCAGCAAACTGGGTGGATTGGAACCTGAGGAAGGATTTCGATCAGATTACACACAGCGAACACAGGACGGGGACAGGAACCGTCTAGAACAGTCCGAAGCAGGTTAGGGCTTTCTACCCGCAGAAAAAAAAAATCCAACGGCGAGCTTCGCGGGGCCTACCGGAACTCCGGTTTGTCGCCGGCCTCCGGAAGCGGGAGGGCCCGCGGGGACGAACGCCCCGAGGAGGAGGAGGGGACGCTGACGGCCGGGCGGCTAGATGCAGGCGGCGACAGCCTTGCAGGGCGGCGGCGGCGGAGGCCGGGAGCGGGGGGAAGACGGCGGCGGCGGAGGGCGAGGGTACGCGAGGGCGGCGCCGGCGCCAACCACGCCGCTCCCAAGTCCCACCGCCTCGGGCTGGTTCGGAGGGGACGAGGCGAGTAATCGGGACCTGTGGACCTTGAACCGGTTACGATGGCTCACTGGCATGCATGTAATTGGGCACCGTATTTTGACCGAACAAGAAGCACTGTATAAATACGAATACGAGTTAGAAAATTGAGAGAATCATGACGTTTTTTCCCGCGGGGTTGGCTTCGCATCAGGCGTTTGAGAGTTATTTATCTCTTAGTTGATTTTCTACACTGTTGATCAAATGTCTCTATAGAATATATAAAAGATCTAATGGTAGCATTTATCTACGTGAAAATCGACTGGGATTTATTTAAAAATCAGTTGCCTGAGAAGCAACAAAACCATTTTTTCATATGGGCCATTATGAAGTTCGGTTTTTTCAGATTTACCATTACAAAACGCATATTGTTATAAATGTCATTATTTTTGCAAATATCTATCACAGATGTCATTGTGAAGTTTTTCGGAGGATTTACGAAGTATACAAAACTAAAAGACGATCAAAATACGCTTTTGATGTGCAGGCCTCGAGTGTCATCCTCCCATCTTCCTCCCACCTCCCACCTTCTTCTTCCTCCCACCTCTGGAGGATCAGCTCGCTAGCGAAGCCGCCGCCCGGCTGTCGTGAGCTCCTCTGCCACGGGCGCAAGCTTCGCTGTGCGCGAGCGCCACCGCCGCTGCCGAGGAGAAGGGCCTTGACGGGAAGGGAACCGGAGTTGAGGGAGATAGGCAGGGGAGGAAGGAAGAAGAGGAGGAAGAAAAAGGGGTAGAGGATGACATGTAAGCCCCACATGTCCTCTACGTATTTTCACCATATTAGCATCTCGTATATGCTGGAAAATCCCAAAAATTATAGAGAATGGCATGGGTGAAAAACTGTTGCAAAAAGAATGGCATATAAAATAATATGCATTTTGTAATGACAAAATCGAAGAATTGGCTACTTTGTAATGGCACTGACGAAAATTCCCAATCATAAACTATGAATAAACAAATTGATTAATGACCAAACTTGAACGAAATAGGATAGAAATAGGACAGAGCCACGGAGGTGACCAACGAATGGTGCTCAGTGTGGGCCTAATTAGAGGTGGCTATATGGACCGAACCAGCGAGGCCGAAACGAGCGATCTGTTACTGTTGATGAGACCGACCCGGCTCGTTCGTAGTGCCCGATTTTTGCGAGTGAACCGTACCTGGGCTTCGGCCTTGGTCTATCGAACCGTATGGCAGCAGCCTGCTTTGTTGCTGTACGAGCCGGTTCGGCCTTGTTACTAGTTAATTTTGGCGAGGTGGGATTATTAATTACGCCTTGTCACAAATCACAATCTCCTAGAACCTGTGTAGCAAAAGTATTTGGGCCCAAAACAAGCCCGCAGCTGGCAGCTCCCCGTCTGGTGCAAAACGGATGGGCTCGCTGTGCAGAACCCGAGAGGCGGGGATGCCGGAGGTGAGGTGGAGGCGGCGCGCCGGGCGCTGGAAGCGCACTGCGTGGGGCAGGTCCGTGGCGCGCTGCGCCGTCAGCCGTCGCGATATGCTCCGGTGAGGTCGGCTTGGGTAGGCAGCCTGAGCAATTGGGCAGCAGCGGCTCCAAGCCTCGGTTCATGGTGGCGGCGATTCTTCGGTAAAGGAAACGGGGCGGCAGGGGCCTGGGGAGGAACAGGAAGACATGTGGAAGCTATAGGAGGGGCAAATTCGAGGTCTCACCGCACCAGATTTACAATTCCATGTACAAGGGTTGTGGCATTTGGATCTTGGAGGCGACGGCGTCGTTTCTGGTTCGGGAGTGCGCAGCGGAGATGGAAGGGGAGGGGTCGGGGTCGGGGTGGGCGCGGAGAGAGGGTGAGGGAGGAGAGCAGGCGGCATCCATGGCAGCGGCACAGAGAGGAAGGAAGGGGAAAGGAAGGAGGGAGAGAGACAGAGCGCGCGCGCGCAACGAAAAGCTGGCTGGGCTTTGCTCAGTTGGGTTTGAGTCAGCCCAATCGAATGGAGAGGGGGAAAATGAGAATTAAAAAGAAAATAAAAAGAGCTTCTATATTGTATATATAGTAGCAAGACTCTCTGTATACTTTGTTTTGATTTTAATTTTCAGAACTTGTATGAACATGAAGCAGTAATATTGCTCATCAATCAGCTTTTAACAATTCTCTCAAAGCTCGATGCGTGTAACTATTCTTAATAGCACATTATTCTTGTCGGCTGGAAAAAAAATGAGTTTGTATATGTTGTGTAAATCAATTATCATACTCCCTCCGGTTTCATAATACTTTTCGTTTTTAGACATTGACACGGCCTTCAAAATGCAACTTTGACCATCAATTACTAATTAAATTTATTTACGAAATCCACAAAAATATGATATTGTAAAAAAAAATTTCAAGACGAATTTATATATATGGTTTTTATGTACACAATCCAAATAGTTGAAAAGATTTTTATAGATAAAGTTTTAAAACTTTGACTTAAGATAAACATAAAACGACAAGTATTATGAAATCGGAGGGAGTACTAAGCAAATTGATTTATTATTTATATGCATGTCTCTTGATTTACCGATGAATACATTAATCTAATCTTCATGGGAGCAACTGCAATACATCAGGAATGTTTGTTTCAGCTAAAATTAAACTAAATTAAATGAAAATTTGTTATTTTTATATAAGCAAACGATGTAATAATTTGTATTTATTTTGTGGGATTTTAAATAGTTCTTCTCATATTTTGTAAAATAATTTTTTCATAATTTTTAAACTTTTTAAAATATCTTTCAAAAGATTGTAACTTTTTATATTAAGATTTTCAGCAACTTTTAGCAAAAAAAAAAAAGGTAAAGACGTCTCGACCTGCAGCCTCACGGCGGAGCACAACATCCTTGAAGACCCCTAGTGCGGCGGGCGTTGGGGAGGCAAGGCAACGGCCTTGTACATTTCAGCTTAACGTAGTGTAGCGTAGCGTTTCAACAAAATTTGAGAGTATTTAAAATATGGTTTAAATATTATAAAAATAATAATTTAAAAATAGTTTTAGGATCTTTATAAGAACTACTAAAAATCTAAGAAAAATCATTACAAATTATTACATCAAATAGACTATATAAAAAAGATAAATTTTACTGAAACGCTACGCTACGCTATACTAAACTGAAATGTACAGAGCCCCAGCCGAGTTGCCAGTTGCAACGTTGCCCCCAAAGGTTCGACGGCGTGGAGTCCTGGCCCAGTCGACGACTAGAGGCGGGCACGGAGGCCCCGGGCCCCGGCTCTCATCGTGGCATTGGCTCGCTGCCGGCGCGACAGCACACATACATTATACACTTGCCCCATTTTTTCCTATGACAATTAAATCCTACCGTTTCATCCAGCAGTATTTAAATCCCATCGTTACCCAGCGGGGGTTGACCTTCTTTCGCTATTGGTTTAATCCACCTGTTCGTTTTGTTTGACGGATTATATGAAACCCGTCAGATGAACGGGCGGGATTTATATCTAGCACAATAGACTGGCGGGACATCTATTTAATTAATTGTATTATACAAAGTATTAAAAATATAAAATGTTAAAAAATTCTGCAAGGGTGGTCTGTGGCGCTTGGAGACATTGGAGCAGGCATAGGCTTTGGCATGGAGGCCAACTTGCACGGTGCACAATCCGAATTTAAGGAGAAAATTTGTGGAACCCGAGGCCGGGATGAATATAGTCTTTTGGACTCGAGTTTCGAGACGGATTGGAGTCTCGTCACCACGATAAAACTAGATCCATAGGGAGTTAAGAGCAACTCCAGCAGCTCCTCTATATTTTTCCTCTAAAACACTATTAGCGTCCCCTCTATCCATCTCTCTAAAATTTCTTCATAAATTACACTACCCTCTAAAAGATTCATTCCCTCCAGCAGCCCCTCTATATCTGCTACAGTATTTTACATGAGCTATTGGAGTTGCTCTTAAGAGGCAAACAAAATAATTTTTTAGAATGACGACAAGAACTCAGATCTGTAGCTTAAGAAACAACCAGTTTTGAGCATGGTCTTAGAGCAAAGCATGGGATGCATGTTCTGAAGAAAATGTGCTCAAGAAGGTTGTAAGGTGGTCTGACAAGTGAATGTCAGACTGGCTAGCTAAATAACAAAGTCAGCAACAATTTGTGCTAGGAGGGAAGCGGATCAAACAATTAGGCCAGAAAGTTGTTTAAGGTGGAGAACAGATTTGACAATGAGACCAAAGATCTATTCTGGATAGCGAATAGATCGGGGCAGTGCAAACCGTGGTTGGTAGGATTAGACCGACAAATAGAAGGAATCAGTGCTGATGTGGCAATGGATGAAAGTGACTTAGAAGGCAATAGTGATAACGTTATCTCAAGTATGAAATATGCAGTCAACTGAAGCGAAGGAATCCGATTTCACTCTAAACCTTAACATGATGAATAGTTGTCGACGGTTGGGATATTGACCCAAGTTAACTAAGATTCTTTAAGAGGGAGATAGGAGACACGCCGAACAAGACGAATAATAGCGAACAGGGAGACAGGGGTTTTTATCCTGGTTCAGGCCTCTCGGGAGAGATAATAGCCCTACGTCCAACCTTTTTTTATATCAAAGAGGATTACAAGGTGGAACCCGGCGAGATGAACAAGTCTCGGCGAGTAATATGTGTACAGAGAGTAGTATGCGATGATCTCGTGTCGTCCGATGATCTTGGACCTGTCCTCTACACGCCGTAGGGGCTTGGTTTATATAGTGTTGAACAACCGACCTACCGGGGGATAATCGGGCCGGGCTAACCACGAGTACGTAACGAACTCGTACATGCCAAATACATCCCGAGGTAGATAAGGTATACTCCAATTCTTGGGGATCACAACTTCTATTCCAATCCGGGAAACCAACGTCCGGGTCTTCACGTAGTCGTGCAGAACTCTTGTTCGAGTAGGACTCAAACATGAATCCTAGGCCGTCACGCACCGTGCCATCCAAGAGGCTGTTCGGCAGGATGCATATGGGCCAGATAGAACCTTCTAGGGAGCTGGGCCCTAGTAGGCTGTTCGAATGGGCCGTCAGGGAGTGGGCCATGGCAATAGGCCGTAATTCTATCCCCGACAGCTAGCCCCCGAGACTCAAGTGGAAGGACTTACTAGAGTGGGGTCTTCCTCTTGAGACTCCAAGTCACGAAGAGGGAAATTTTGCTGCTACAAAGACGTGTAACAAACGACCGAACAGGTTATGGTTCAACCGAGCAAGACCTGCTCGGGACCGAACAAACCTGATCAGTGCCGAGCAATTCTGTTGCGCCGAACAGGGAATCACATCCGTCCGAGCAGAGCACTCAGCCTTCGATGCAGAAATCGGAAATCCAGTCCCCAAGCGCAGAGCTCGTCGCGGGGACCATAGTCCATTACAAATGAGCACATTGACAGTTCAACTTTTTATAGCTGTAAAAAGTTTCCCCAGTGTAGAGCTTATCACTGTTGTATTTATCAGTGCAAATACATATGTATGTGCAGAAAGTAATCTTATTTACAACATTGCTTGGATCTATGCGATAAGGATACAGTTTGGTTTTTGTTTGCCATTTAAGTGTTTTACATTGTAGTTTATCATTTAAGCTACTTTGCTCCGTGATTATTTATACTTAGTTTGTACCTATGTGTCATAGTGTCAGCGTGGTCATACTCCACACCATGTCTTGCTCATTTCTTTCCTCTGTAAATTAGACTATAATGTTTCTTGTCCCGTAGTGTGACCCTGTGACATTTGAACCTTGATATTTTTGTTTTAAACACTAAATTTGGTCAAGGATTTTGTAATTATTGTTGTTCTTACATCATGTTTTAATAACAATCAACACAATTTCTATATTTCCAGGAACTCACCAAGTTCATCAACCAATGTAACGAGATAAAGGCTGCAAATCTTGCCAGCAAAGAAGGTGGTGACCTCACTATAGTGAAGCACGACACAGAACCTTCCAATTCAAAGAAGTAGGAAGCTGGAAGCTCATGCAGCTATGACGATGTGCAATACAAGACGCTGATGGTTTTGTGAAATGATCCAAAGGTGCAGTTTCCTGGAGAAAATTCAACTCCATTTTGATGAGTAGAAGGTCGTGTTTACTGAGGATGGTGTAATCCAAGTTGTCATGTGAGATCATTTTGCTTGTTAAAGTCTTTGGTAGTTAATGAATGATCCATTGAAATATATAGCTCCCAGAACAAGTTAGTACTTTTCTTAGACCAATAAGATCCTGTTTTACGAAGTAAGGACATTGGAAATATAAGGAGTACTTCACATGCGCTTGCATACTTGCACCGCATGCGTCTGTTGCTCATGCACTCCACGCCATATTTGAACCAATTGGGCTGTTCTTTTGCTTAGAAGCAACAAGATGTTTTTAAGAGTCGTTGGCAGTTGACAAGCCCGGTTTTGCACAGTTGCACTGCACTTGATAGTCCTTGTTGGCCCTCTTTGATTTGGATTAGTATCCTACGTCATTCCCCACTAAACATGTGAGTAACTGACATGTGGGACCCAATGTCACTCTGCCACATGGGAGAGGATCCGCGTCCCTTTGGTTCGTGGTTCGGCTTGATTGAGCCAAAAGTTAAATTCCTTCGAAAAATACAAAATGTTAAAAAAATATATAAAAAAAATTGAGTAAAACCATACAAAACTCTAAAATATATTAGAAAATATTATGCCAAGTAATCTGTTATAAATAATAAATTTTGGTTGTACCGAATAAAACCAAACGAAGCCGCTGTGTGCTACAGGTCTACAGCGACTTTTTTTTTATATATACCCGCTCCTATCCGATCCGTTTTCAACCCTACCACGAGAGCTCAAGTGGAGCAGCGCTGCGACAATGACGTTTACATGGCGCGCTGACCAAACTGCACAACCCCGTCACTGACTACGCGGGCCCATTCTACCCCTGCATCTCATCCCTACCTGTCAGTCGGTAGAGGGCGCGGAAGCCACCGTCGCTCACCTCGGAAGCATCCGCTTCATTCCCTTCTCCTTTTTTCCCCTTCTTCTCTGAGCGTATCCACGACATTAATTATTTTTCTAATTTTTATTACCGTAATGCCATTCGCCACCATTCCTTCTTAGGCTGGCTCCCTAGTCCCGAGCGCCGCGCCGCTCGATCCCGAACGCCAAAACCGAGGATTCCCAGACGAGCGGAGTGATGCCGGCGGCGGCGCGGAAGGGCGCCGGCGGCTGCGGAGGGGGCCGCTGGATGGCGGCGGTGCTGGTGCTGGTGGCGGCGGGGGCGTTCCTGATCTCCTACAACCTCCTCGCCGTGGTGCTCCGCCGCCGAGGAGGAGGTAGCGGCGCGGGGGAGGGGGCGGTGGGGAGGGACCCGGTGGTGGCGATGCCGGAGTGGATGCGGGCGGCGGGCCGCGCTGGGGGGCGGCGGCGGCCGTTCCACGTGGCGCTCACGGCCACGGACTCCGCGTACAGCCGGTGGCAGTGCCGGGTGATGTACTACTGGTACAGGAGGATGCAGGCGCGGCCCGACGGAGCCGACATGGGCGGTTTCACCCGCGTGCTCCACTCCGGGAAGCCCGACGCCCTCATGGCCGAGATCCCCACCTTCGTCGTCGACCCGCTACCTGCCGGCAAGGACCACGTACGCAACCGAAAAAACGAATTTTTTTGTCTCTCTCGCTCCGCCTCATCTGACAGTCTGTCTGTTTCTTCGGCAACGTGGGGGTGGGGCTACCTGTACAGAAGAATGAACTGTGCGATTGTGAATTTAAGACGAAAGCAATGTTTGCGAGGTGGAAAAAAATTGCTGCTTTGGATCAACTTGCGTTGGCATTCTGAAAAATGTTTTTTTAGTTTAATTTCTAACAGGTCGATGATTTGGGAATTGCTTGCGAATGTTACGGTTTATGAATCTTGACCGGAAACGTGCATGTGGTGTCAAGAATATTGTCATCCATGGTATATTTTATGTACGTGGCATTTGGCGATCCATTGATGTCATCATAGGACCTACTAGTACTACAGTTGCTTAACTGACTGACCCATTTTGAACCCCCCATTTCTTGCCGTACCATGAGGGACCGGTCTGTATTGATGTTTTTTGCACAATTATTGTGAATGTCCTTGACGTTAATGTTTGGTGTGTAATGTTTGTATGTGTTCGAATGTGTCTACACTCAATTATTGGAGAAAACATAATTATTTTTAAAATATTTTCGAGGTCTGATTTTATTTTATTTAATGTTGTTTGCAGGGCTATGTCGTCCTAAACAGGCCATGGGCTTTTGTGCAGTGGCTTCGGAAAGCAAAGATTGAAGAAGAGTGAGTTAAACTGGATCTGGCATTCTGGTTTTGTTGCTTTTGGTGTGGCTTGATATTCTGTTTTAACCATCCTCTAAGATTGCAAACGTCGTACAGATTGATGTAGCATCTAGACATGCATGATTTAAATTTAACAATGGTAAATGAAAAGATTCAACATTTTTTTGGTGTTGGATTTTAAGATGGAGAAAAGTATGGTTGCCATGAGAATATGGGATAATTTTGCCTCATGCTTAAAAATAACTATTGCTGTTTTTGAGTGTTTCCAATGTGCCTATTAACTTTTCTGTTTTTGCTGAAATATTGCAGTTACATACTAATGGCAGAACCAGATCATATATTTGTGAAACCTTTACCAAATTTGGCCCAAGAAAATGATCCGGCAGCATTCCCCTTCTTTTACATCACACCATCAGAACATGAAAAAATTATCAGGAAATACTATCCCGAAGACAGGGGTCCTGTCACAGATATCGATCCTATTGGGAATTCTCCTGTAATCATTAAGAAGGTAATTTTTGTTGGTTTGCAGAGTTGACACTCGTTTACCTTGTGGAGTTACAGAGCGAGTCATTTCCATCCCCATGCATAAGTGATTTTACTAGACCTAACTCAATCCCTTGTCACCTGTGGAAATTCTTAGACACTGCTTGAGAAGATTGCTCCCACTTGGATGAATGTATCAATACAAATGAAAGAGGATCAGGAGACTGATAAAGCTTTTGGATGGGTTTTGGAAATGTGAGAAATACCCTTTTCTTTTATGCAGATTTGATGAATGCATCTGTTCACTTGTTACTTTGTTATAATTCTGGATTTTTTTGTTCTTTTTCTTGGACTTCTAGGTATGCATATGCTGTTGCTAGTGCACTGCATGGGGTTCAACATATCCTTCGTAAAGATTTCATGATCCAGGTTCTCTAATTATTAGCATGCTGTATTAACACAATTGCCTCACTTCAAATTATCCGTGCTTTAGTAACACTATGAGAGTTATATTGATGGCACAAAACATATTTACAGCCACCATTTGATACAAGGCTTCGGAACACATTTATAATCCATTTCACCTATGGATGCGACTATACACTAAAGGTATTGAAATCCCAAACATGTGAATATGTCAATATGTCATATGGAATGAATATGTCTGAGGGATAAAGGAAAATGCACTTTTGTTCTTAACTATTTTACTTCCTAAGGTATTAACAGCCTGCAAAATATTTTAGGGTGTACTGACATATGGAAAAGTTGGTGAATGGCGATTTGACAAAAGGTCGTACCAAGATAGGCCACCACCAAGAAATCTTACATTGCCCCCTCCAGGAGTGCCAGAAAGTGTGGTATGTTTACTAGCAAGTAAATTAGAAAAAAGTACATAAGAACTTTGTTACCCTTATGATGCACTGAATTTATTTTGATATTTAGGATATTGAGGTGTTATAGAATTAAAGGTATTCAACATGTGCATTCACATTTCATTTCATTTAACTGGGCAGAATATAGGATTTTTCAATTAGTTGAATTGATTCACGTGGCAGGTTAACACTTGACACAGACACAAGTTTGTCTGTTTTACTTTTATGATGATTAGCCCAATACGAAATGATAGCTGTGTGAGATGTTCTACAATTTCCTTTATACACCAAATTTCAGTTTTTTGTAAGATATCGGGACTTTTGTGCTCAGAAGTCAGAAGTTGTTTTGCTTGCCATCTTTACTGTTGAAGTGGTGTTTTGTAGAACGAAGAACCTCATTCTTGGACTCTATTGAGTTTGTTAATGCTTTAGAATCCATAATGAAGTAGATTATACTATCATAGACTAGTAAGTTATGCTGTACACATATTAAGATCTCCCTTTGTTTTCCACACTAATCATGGCCTTTATTGATGAAACTGTTAATTTGCTATATGGGCAATGTGACCAACAGACGTGTGTCATGACTCATGGGTATTTTATTTACATTTCAATTGTGTATTTTGTGGTTGAGTTACTTTCATCACACATACAGTGAGAATGAGAGATCTAGTTTAAGCTACCACAAGTAGCATGGACACGTCTACTTTAGCAATTGTTGTTAATGAAAATGTTTTATTCATGCCAATCCTAACATAAACATACAATGATAGACTGTTAAGACTGTCCTTTGAGTTTCTGGAAGATTGTTGAATATACCTACGAGAGTTGATTGAGGTCAGACTTGAACACATTTTTTTGTTTGAGCAAAGGCGGAGGTGCCATAGTTCATCTTTTAATAGAAGAAATTGAAAAGTTGCCACCCAAAATCTTGGCTTAGTCCATTCATATATATTAGGGTCTAGAAATTTTTTTGCTATGGTGCTGCTTCATTTGATCATTGTAGAAGAATTATGATATTCAAACTGGACGAAGAAAATGGTAGTTGGTCGCATTGTCATTGAATGTGAGAAGTAGTAGACAAGTTATCGAGCATGTTGTTGTATGTGTTTTGATCTTTTAAATTGTGAAGTAGCATTGGTCAGTCTGGTCTGCATTTCTGCCCAATGGACAGGGGTCTCTGAATCAGATTGGACTCTAGTCTCTATGTGCTTAGATTTACAAAATGATAGTGAGTAGCTCTTTGTTTATGTCATTTGACTAGTATCTTTTTTTGTGTAAAAGCCCCATAACCTCTGAAGAACTTTTAAGGTTCTAATTTCATTTCAGCATTTACCTAATCTTTTCTTAATGTAGGTTACCCTTGTAGAAAAGGTCAATGAAGCAAGTGCAAGCCTTCCGGATTGGGACGATGGAAGATGATAAGCAATGGAAACGTCAAATATTGCCTAGTTCCCATTTTGATAAGCCCCTCATTGGGGGAAATACACCATAAGTGATAGAATATATAGTTTTTCATCTATACTGAATTACTGATAGAAAGAAAGAGAAAGAAATGAAAGAAAAGAGAGATTTGACAGCCTAAAAAATTTCATTGACAGGTATCTTGTAATCGGCACTTGACAGGCAGAAATATAAATGTAGTTTTGTGCAAGTGCATTTGCGGTTGCGCTTATTTGTCTGTGCCTACATATTTTGGGGTAAATTTTTTAATAGTATTTTGAAGCGAAGGCTTAAAAAAATTAATTGTATAAAGCCACTATAAAGAATGTGATTTTAAAATATATCTATACAAATTGGGAATTTAATTCATGTATTCTTTGTTTTGTGAAATTACATATGTGAATGGATATTTCCTAGCCCAATTTGGGTTGACATATAATTGTTTATATAATCTTAGCAATAGCATATATTTAGTTTCACAATAATGATATATCAAATCTTGTAATTTTGGAATGGTATATACTCAATTTAGGGCATGTTTGGTTGCGGTAGGAGCGCAGCCTTGGAACAGCATGCAGGCCAACCAGAGCCTAGTCGAGCAGAGCAATTGTTTGACGAGCGCCTACACTACGAAGCCTCCCCCGCCTCGATCCGGTGGTGGCACGGCCTCCCTCGACTCGATTCGTCGGCGGTGCGGCCTCCCTCACCTTGATCCAATGCTCGCTGCCTCCCGCGCCTCGATTCGGCGCCGTTGTGGCCTTCCTCGCCTCGATCCTCTGTCGACGTGGACTCCCTGCCTTGATCCACCGCCATTGCGCCTACACTATTCCAGGCTGCATCCGAAGAAACGATCATTTTGGACGTACGAGGGCAGCCTGGCTGCAATAGTGAAATTGCATGAGTGCAGCCTGGTTCAGGGAGCCTTGCAGGCAACCAAACATTGGTTGGTTGGCTTCAGTTGGGCTAGGCCCGTGTGAGCCACCCAATCAAACATGCCCTTAATTTTCACCGGTACACTGAATTGTTCATAGTTTTGCAACCCACCGTTGGGGTACGGCAAGAAAACACTGCTAAGTAAATATGGCCTGAAATCAAATTCAAAACTAGAAAATAAAATCTTAAATACATAACAATACTGTTAGTGTGTCTCAAGTGTTTGTCATGTTTTGTTACAAGACGATTTTATACGTTTTTACTGTGAAATACCTGGGCAGTAGTTGTCGCCCCGACCATACCAAGCCACATTGCTAGGGCCACCTGCGTGTGCTTGTTTTGCACCTGTCCATGCACACTATCACCTTCTTGCACAAACCGACCCAATCCGGTCCTCGATGAAAACGTTTTGGTCTTTTATACATTGTTTTTTCACTAAAACCAAAGGATAGCACCATTTCAATACTGACTGTAGGTTTAATTCGATTTTATTGTAAGTTGGTTGAAGTCGCCCGTTGATTTTATTGTGCTTTCTAGAACGACAGATCCAAGATCTCACCCTCTTCTCTTGAATACCTCTAAACCTAATACCTCTTCTTCCTCATCCCCTCACCTTTGCCTCTGGTGCCCCTCCTGACCATTCTTCTTCATTTCTAGTGGCTCGCACTGCTTAATCCGCCTCTGCCACCTGTCGTCTTCTAATTATGGTATGACTTATCAATTAATCGTTTACAATCAACCGTCACAACCGAAATTGTATCCTCCACCTTTATAAATTAAGACAAAGTTCTTTGTCACTATTACTCATAGGCTTCAACTCTTACTAGATAAGAAGTTGGCCTCAATGTCCAAGTGCTCCCGCTTCTTCTTGATGTAGTCGTATAACTTCGTATAATGTATGCTATACGAAGTTATTACGCCGAGCTTTTCTTGGATAATATCCGATGGATATTATCCGATTAGCTAAATCCATCTATAAACTATCTCTATTATATTTCTATAGGATGAATGACTAACACATATAACAACTAGATGCATGTGATTTTACATTTTTTTGCTTTATCGGGTATGATACTTACACACCATCATTTTCATGACTATGGGCCATAAAGTTGAGTCACAAAGAGATAACTATATGTATTTGGATATACTTATTTTTTTAGTATATGTTTTTGCGTATTATCCGAGAGAGTATCCGCGTCCGATCCTTATTTGTATCCGATATTATTCGTATCCGTATTTGTATCCGGTACTATCCGTATCCGAATCCATATCCGATCAAACTAAATGGATCAAATACAATATGAGTGGTTTTCGATCCGTATCCGATCCGTTTCATCCCTAGCGCCAGCCGGGCTAGGCCTATGTGAGCCACCCAATCAAATACACCCGGCTAGAGCCACCAAATCAAACATGCCCTTAATTTTGCTCGGTACACTGAATTGTTCACAGTTTTGCAACCTACCGTTGGGATATGGCAAGAAAACACTGCTAAGTAAATATGGCCCGAAATCAAATTCAAAACTAGAAAATAAAATCTTAAAATACATAACAATACTTTTAGTGTGTCTCGAGTGTTTGTCATGTTTTGTTGCAAGACGATGTTATACGTTTTTACTGTGAAACACCTGGGCAGTAGTTGTCGCCCCGACCATACCAAGCGGGCGCAAAAGATGCCTGTGATTGCTAGGGCCGCCTGCGTGTGCTTGTTTTGCACCTGTCCGTGCACACTATCACCTTCTTGCACAAACTGACCCAATTTGGTCCTCGATGAAAACGTTTCGGTCTTTTATACATTGTTTTTTCACTAAAACCAAAGGAGCTAGCACCATTTCAATAGTGACCGTAGGTTTAATTCGATTTTATCGTAAGTTGGTTGAAGTCGCCCGTTGATTTTATTGTGCTTTCTAGGACGACGGATCCAAGATTCACCCTCTTCTCTTGAATACCTCTAAACCTAATTCCTATTCTTCCTCGTCCCCTCACCTCTGCCTCTGTGGTCCATTGCCGCAACATAATTCTACTTTATTATCTCTAACAACCTTCCTCCACCTTGGTGCCCCTCCCAACCATTCTTCCTCATTTCTAGTGGCTCGCACTGCTTAATCCGCCTCTGTCACCCATCGTCTTCTAATTATGGTACGACTTATCAATTAATCGTTAACAACCGACCTTCACAAGCGAACCGTATCCTCCACCTTTATAAATTAAGACAAAGTTTTTTGTCACTAATACTCATAGGCTTCAACTCTATCACTAGATAAGAAGTTGGCCTCAATGCGCCGACGAACTCTTTGATGTACGGATGAAATTAAGTAAAGAAAAATTTTATCTTAGGAAATAAAGATGGGAGATATCCTTGCTTCGACATCCCCATGGCCAAAGTGACACGCCGCCATCGCCTTGTTGCCCCTATGCTGCCACAGCATATCGTACGACATCCGCCGTCCCTAACCTTTCTCTAAGCTTGGGGCCGATGAACCTCAAACCCTAAGGTCATTGGCAGAGGTTTTCGAATCCCTCGGTGGAGGGAATTAATCCACAGGTGGTTATCGAATCTGAACGGTTTATACATACAGGGTTAAGCAGTGAAGCGGATCGCTGACGTGGCGCGGTTGACCATCGGAAGAAGGGGAAGAGACGGAGGCGCGCGAGGACTAGACGACTACACGAACGTACGGCTCGGCTCCCTCCCTCCAAATCTCCAATGTCCAATCGAACCGCCGCATGCATGCATGCACCATGCGGGACTTGGGTCTCGGGAGAAAGAAACCCCACCTGGTTCCCACGTACTCGATCCCACCTCCATCCCCACGTCCAGCGAATTCGAACGTGCGAGGGAGTTACACTGGTGGTCAAGCCCCCTCGATGGCTGGACCTGGGCTCCCCCTATAAATCACGCACGCACGCACTGGAGCTCTCACTCGCAGCAGCAGTTCATCCATTGCAGCAGCAGCAGCAGCATACTGCATACAGCTAGCTTTTCAGAATTCAGCCTTCTCTTCCCCTGCATTGCCTTCGATCGAGTTCGAGATGTCAATGGCGGCGACGGCGAAGAAGGGTTCCGGTCCCGGGCTTCTGCGCCTTCTCCCCGCGGCAGCGCTCTCCGGCGCCTTCCTTCTGTACCTCGCCGCGGCCGCGGCGGCGGAGCCCGGCCTGGTGTTCCGCGTCGGCGGGCCGCGCGGGTGGCGCGTCCCGGACGCCAACACCAGCTTCGGCTCGTGGGCCATGACCAACCGCTTCCACGTCGGCGACGAGCTCTGTAAGTGCCCTTCCCGTCCCATGATCCCATCCATGAACAGCTCCGCGTGCCAGTAATGGCGCGCCGGCGCGAGCGCATGTGGTCATGGGCTCATGGCGCCTGTGTGCATGCATGCAGACTTCAAGTACGGCGACAACGACACGGTGCTTGTCGTCGACCGGGAGGCCTTCGACGCCTGCAATGCGACGGCGCCGGTGGAGACGTTCGCTGGCGGCAGCACGACGGTGCGGCTCGGCAGGCCGGGCTTCTTCTGCTTCATCAGCGGCGAGCCGGGGCACTGTGAGGAGGGCCAGAGGCTCATCGTGCGCGTCATGGTGCACCCGGCGGCGGCGCGCGCACCGGCGCCCGGGCCGGCCGACGCGCCGGCTGCGGCGGCGCAGCCGGGGCACGGCGGCGGCGGCGGCGGATCGGGCTCCAGTTGGCGGCCCGGGTCGCCGTCGGGCTGGCCCGGAGCGGCGTCCGGCGCCGCTGCTGTTGCCGCCGGCGTCGCCCTCGCGGCGGCGATGGCGGTTCTCGTTGGCTTCGTGGTGATGCTTCACTGATCGACTGTCGTTACTCGCCTAGTCGGCTAGTAGGCCTGATCTTCTTTTTATCGCTTATTCGCTTAATTCCTCTGCTAATTAACGAGCCATGGAGTACCAGTATATTTTATTACATCATTATCGTGTCAAGGCATTTGATTGACGTTATTAGACTCTAATTATATGGTATTTTTTATGTAATGCTTATTATTGTACTTTATTAGATCACTATCGTCAGACATCTGCTTGCTGTTATATACCCTAATTATATGGTATTTTTATGTAATGCTTATTATTGTATACTTTATTGGATCATTATCGTCGGACATTTGATTGGTGTTATTTATACCCTAATTTTTCGGTAATTTTACTATGTCATTCTAATTATTGCATTTTTATTTGTTCGCTGTGGCTCGCTGCCGGTATGTGACTATATATTTCTGTAATATCCAAATTTGAGAATCCTTTCTGGTGAGAAAAGAGAAATATAAAGCAGTTAGATTTACATATTTACAATTTGCGATAAGCTTACATAAATGCCACACGGGGCAAATGTTGAAATGTAATCATCGTCACTGTATTTGTCTCTTTCTATTAATAAAGAAGTTGTCAGTGTGCAAATACCTGATCAAAAATTCATTGTTAAGTGAAGCTGTCAATTTATACATTTGTCACAGCTCGACCATACAAGTCTTGCAAGAGTTGTGCATATACGAATATATGATTTGTAAAATAAAGAATACGATCTGCCGTCTCTCAAGTCTCAACTCTCAAGTCCCAAACATGAGAGCGAGAATAGCATGTGATTTTATGGCCATGGACATTTATATGTATGTACAGGTTGTCCCGTTTCAGTATATGCTATATGTATACACTGTCCTGCTTCAGACACTAAGATGGCCAGACATGAGTCCAACTAGCCTTACCATGGTTCCGAGTTCTTGGTCCAGTAATTCACGGCAGGCCTACGGCTGTTCCAACCATCCTCTGCCAAAATTAGGCGTACTCGCGCCATAAGAGTGCTCACTGCATCATTCTCCATGGTCTCCAATGGATTATTGTTCGGAACCTGCCCAATCTGTAAGAAATTGACGGATACACGGCGTTTAGTGCTGTGTAGTTTCTACAATGATTGAACTCTGCATTGGAAGATGAATTACCATGGCAGTTTGGTATGATTCTAAGTACCGCAGGCAATCTTTGTAGTATCCACAGTGGTAAAGAAGAGCAGCATAATCCCTCAGCTCACGAGGA
Organism: Raddia distichophylla; assembly: GCA_005191435.1. Lineage (NCBI taxonomy): Eukaryota > Viridiplantae > Streptophyta > Magnoliopsida > Poales > Poaceae > Raddia > Raddia distichophylla. Next base: position 1,419,605 of record SPJY01010914.1, on the reverse strand, counting down.
TTGTGATTCAGTAGGATGAGTCTCTCACATGCTGCCATAAAGATGCAACCTCGTTAGGACCATTCAAAATGCAGGAAAGTAGCATGCTCAATCGAATACAAGCAAGACACTAATTACTGCAAAATACAATTAAAAGAGCACAGAAATGACGGATGTGATATGACATATCCACATTATTGCAGGAGAAAAAAGGATTTATAAGATAAATCACGCCAGGGAATCAATCAATGAGGTGGTTAAACAATCAGTTGAAAGGGAGAAAAGAAAAGCTGCGTGTGAATGAATCTGTGATGCCTGTGTTGTAAATTTGTAATTAGGCACTTTAGATAAATTTATTTCCACCATAATCACCGTACACAAGAGTGGTGATGACTAAAAACATAGGAGGGAAAAATATCTTCTTCTTTTTTTTTGCAATCAAAGTAGTATGTAACATAGGTATCCACAGATTTCAATTAAAAGTACAACACATTGCATGAAAAAATTGCTGAGCCAGAAAAAAGGTGCACCTGCTAAAGCGCGGCGCATATCACCGAAGCGGACATTAGTCCATACACCACGCATCAGCCTATGTTGAGCCGCTTTAGCAGCAGCCATCTCTATGGCACTGTCAATGAATTTCACATCACTCCAGTGTCAAGCAATGCAAATAATGCATGAAGAAAATAGGATTTTTATGCTGCCAAAGTTATTATATATAGAACAAACCTTATATTGCCTTGTGGCATTGCTTGATTGTCACCTACATCACCAGGGCCATGGTGGTTTGCAGCAACCGCATTAAAAAATAAGCTAGTAGACTGATTAGATTGGAATGGCCAAAACATATCCTTCAGAGATTTCAAAATCTAAAAAATAAAAATTAGTTGAAGCAAGCCCAAAAGCTATTGAGTTTGACAGCTATATATACTATATAAGGGCCACATAATACCACTTTTAACAAAATAAAGAACAAGAATGGTAAGATAGGAGTCAGGGCAAAATGACTGGAAGGCAACAGATTTATCTCAATGCTTCACTTTGAAGCACATAAACCCATCGACGAGTCAGCGGGTACTGTTAAAAATGGAGCTCCAAACCCAAGCAGTTTGGATACAGTTGAAGATCAAATTCCAATTATCAATTGATGTGAAAAAAATTTCCTGATTGAATCCTATCCTGGTTATCATGGATCTGGTTTAATAACCAAAATCGTCAATAAGAGACCATGGGCATAAAGTCATTGACAGCTGCACTGCATTCAATGAAACAAAGCTAAGCATGCGGATGCAATCAGTACTGAGAAGGTATAGCACTCTAACCTACTTAGCTTGTTTATTTTCTGAATGATGAATGGAACACATGTACAACAAACTTGAACAGAGCCCACAATTAAGTTTATGCATGCCCATCATTGCCGTACAAATAGATGATCAATTGATCATAACTCATAAGAGTTAGGAAACATCATGATATAACGTGCATGAGGAAACTGCCAAGCAGGTATCCAATTCAAGTTTAATTTCAAAATATTAAACCTATCAATCTTTCTGCCAGTAGAGAAGCTTGATGAAAAGATTTCTCTTCAGCAAACCAGAGCAAGATAGAAATTCTCTACTGTATAATATTCAGTTATTTCACCCAAAATCTTCATTATGGTGATATTGTCATATGAATCACCGGTAACACTAGATGACTCGCAAATGCTCATAAACTATTTTATCTGATTCTTGCAGAACTATTTAGCAAATAAAGACATATAATGAGTTAAATATACATAATGACTGACAATAATGAAAGATGGGGATTGAAAATCAAAATAAACTCACCTCAACCAGAAGGGATTTCGACGTCATAATATGTGGTTCATCACACAGCTTGCTTTTGTGTTTGTCATAGCCCCTAGGGAGGCTATTGAGATCATGTGGAAAGAAGATCTCCACATTGAAGTCCAGTAAGCCATATGACCGAAGCGTCTTCAGCATCTCCGAATATATCAATGAAAGCATTAGAGCTGATCCTGATCGACACGTCAAAACCTGGCCAATATACACAACCAAAACAACATTAGAATGGACGAATCACTCACAAGGAAATCACACGAACATGAAGGTAGAGTCAAGCATACCGAGTGCAGATATATCGCCCGCCCATCGGACGCTCCATTTGTTCGTCGAAACCCCTGAAATGGTTTAAAAAAGCATACATATTAGCACAACAAATCATCATGCATATTATAAGATAGAACAGAAAATTGACCACAATCTACTCAACGACATGAAATTACAAACGCAGAGGCTCAGATCAAAGCCGAGGAAAAAATTAAATGCCACAAAGTTGGATGGAATTTCATTATCCCCAAATAAGAAGTGTGAACATTGCCGTTGTTCCTATTTATACAAGAATGTAACAGGGTCACAACAATTCGACGGCAGTCTACCTTGTGCACGTAGAGGTAGCGGTCGAGGTGGTCGAGGAAGACCTCGGGCGGCGCGCCGGAGGGCGGGAGGTAGCCCGCGGCGAGGAATCCGGTGGAGAGGTCGTCGAGGCGGTCGATGAAGGCGTCGACGGGGAGCGGGACGGAGGAGTGGGAGACGAGCGAGTCGTCCTCGGCGGCGACGCAGAGCGCGGCCCGCGCGAGGTCGGCGCCGCGGCTGATGGCGATGCTGGCCCCGGCGTTGGGCCGCGTGAGCCTCCCGACCTGCGTCGCGAACCCCTCCCGCGCGTCCCTGGCGTGCTCGGTGGAGACCCCCGCCGCGTCGAGCGAGTCGTGCAGCACCATCCGGGGTGGCCACCCGCCGCCGTCATCGGCGGACACCGCCGTGGCGCAGGCCCGGAAGGAGGCAGCCGAGGCCGACCCCCGCCGCCGCCTGCCGGCGGCGTGGCCGGCCGCGGAGGGGGAGGCCCAGACCGCCGCGCAGCTCATGGCGCCCGGCCGGCCGGCGGCGGCGGGGCCATTGGGCTCGCTGGATCGGGGTGACGGCGCCGCGCGGGCGGAGGCGGCGAGCATCAAGGTGGGCGGGGTGGGAGCGTGCGACACGAACACGAGCACTGTACGGCGCGCGTAGATGGGAGGAATAGGATATCTTCGTAGCGTGGCGTAGATTTTTTTTCCCCCTGTCCGCCGCAGTGTCGTGTTCCGTAGCGTGGGGACCTGGGGAGAATGGGATGCGCATCGCGACCGTGATGAGTGAGATGAGTTGTCCGTGCCTCCGTGGATTAGTAGCAGGAGAGACATGACATGACAAACATCCGGGTCAGAACGACTAGGGAGGGACGGCCGGCCGGCGGCGGCGGGGCCATTGGGCTCGCTGGATCGGGGTGACGGCGCCGCGCGGGCGGAGGCGGCGAGCATCAAGGTGGGCGGGGTGGGAGCGTGCGACACGAACACGAGCACTGTACGGCGCGCGTAGATGGGAGGATATCTTCATAGCGTGGCGCCGTGGCGTAGATTTTTTTCCCCCCTCTCCGTCCGCCGCAGTGTCGTGTTCCGTAGCGTGGGGACTGGGAAGAATGCGCATCGCGACCGTGATGGGGTGAGATGAGCCGTCCGTGGATGAGAGACACGACATGACAAGGAGAGACACGACATGACAAACATCCGGGTGAGAACTGAGAACGACTAGGGAGGGATCACTGGATCAGCTGTGCCCCTGTCATGCAGAGAAGAAAGCAATTAACCAGATTTTAGTTGCGATGTCTCTTCGAACTTCAGGCGTCCTCCTCCAGTCCTGTCCTGTGAGTTGCCCAACCTTTGTTTTCTAAACACACCCGCGTGCTCCTAGCAGGGTGATAAATTCGTTTTCGTCCCCCGAAAACGTTGTCTTACCGGACCGAGAACCCGGTAAAAACTGTCGAAAATCTCTGGAAATTTGGATAAACTTGTATGCAAATTCTAACGCATTCGGGTAGTTTTTCATCATTTTTTTTATCGAGAAATAGCTGGTTTTAGCTGTTAACCGGTGGGACCTTTGATAATTTTAAGATATATGAAGCATAAAGAACACATGATAATTACTATTTGTACATATAAGTTAATTAATATGTATGTCAAAACAAATTTCACGTCAACCCGACAATCACACACATCAATGTTTAAATTTATTGCCATACGCTGACACTAGTACTTGACATAGATCAATAATCACATACATGAACTTCGTGGGTGTCCTCGCCTCCGATGCTGCACAATGATTGTCAGGGTATTTTCGATATTTCATGTGACCAATATTGTTGAATCAATGATTGTGAGGGTATTTTCGCCATTTTACACTCACATGGACCTTCTTGTCATGCCTACATCATGAAGGCAGTCGGGCTTGTTCTTTTTGTCTAAAAACTACCGAGGCAGGAAATATTATTTTCATGTTAAATCCTATTACCATTTTTACAAAACTTCTATTGGTTGTTATTAAATATCCTTAAAATGTTATGTTACAATTTGCTGATTTTTACAAACCATCTATCAAATGCTGCAACTCTTTTACACTTAAAAACTATTGTTAACAAGAATATGTCGTGAATGAGCATGAAAAAAGTCTTTCATGTTTAAAAATTGTTGTTAACAAGAATATGTCGTGAATGATCATGAAACTTCACATAAAACATTCTAAAAAGTCCATACTATTTTAAAGATTTTTTTATAGAGTTTTGAAATTCAAATTCAATTTTTTGAATTCTATTGGGTAAAAAGCCACCGGTTTTCAAAACCTCCGACCACCGGCTTACTAGTTAGTTTCTACCGGTTTCGTGAACCATGGATTCTAGTGATCTTTTGGTTTTCTAGGTGGGTGGTGTTGCTTGATTCGTCTTCGTAGAATTATTATGTATTGTATATGTAATGTGGAGTGGATAGGGAATTCACTGTCTTTCTAATGGAATTGACGGGTCCCTTTTTTTATAAAAAAAAATGGGCTTAGTTTGTGTGATGTGGATTCCTATATTTGTTGAATTCGACTATCCTTTTTTTTATAAAATTATGACGAACGTTTATGTTTTTGTGCATGCTTATAGAGATCTATATCCTGACTCGACAACCTGATTGAGTCTACCCCAACCTGACCTGTGGATCTACATTTTATATAGCCTACATGTATGGTCTTTACCTCCCTAGTCGCCATTTTTGCCCACGACGCCACCTCCCCTTCATCCATCCCTTTTACTGCCTTTCTGGAGGTGTTTTGGCGATGCTGCGCTACCCACACGAGAGAGAGAGAGAGAGAGAGAGAGAGAGATGGGAGGGAGGCGGAGAGGCAGGCAGAATGGGTGAGAACGGCTAAGGCTCTGCTAATCCAATGGCCTAGCGCGCACCATGACACACCATCGAAAGACCGGAAAAAAACCCAGACTCGGTGTCTCGGTGTTTGATTTTAAGACGACTTGATCATGTTTGTTGATTTTCAAGCGACGTGCACACGACGTAGTTGCGTTTCCAAATCATGTAGGCTTGTGCCTTGGGTGGCGTGCGGCGCTAGTGTTTTGCAATATATAATAGAACAGGTTACATGCAACTGATAGAAGGCACGGGAGAAGGTGGAGGGTGGCAGAAGAGATGGATGAAGGGAAGGTGGAACTGTGGGCAAAGGAGCTTTAGAGGCGCTATGCTACCCACACGAGACAGACAGAGAGAGAGAGAGAGAGAGAGAGACGGGGCATAGGAGGGAGGCGAAGAGTGGGTGAGGCTGAAAAAATCCAAACCACGTGGCTCGAGGATTTTATTGATTTTCAAGCGAACGGAGGTACGTTTCCAAAGCACATAGGCTAGTGCCATGAGTGGCGGCCAAATGGGCCAGGCTAAATGGGTCGGCACGAGACACGGCATTTTGACCTGGCACAAAGCACGGCATAGTACGGATCAGGCCAGATGGTGTGTAGCGGTGGTATAAAATTTTTGTAAAATTTCTACACCAGCAAAAAAAAAAAAGAGAAGAAAATCTGCCTTATGAGAGAAGAATAGGATGTTCATCTCATTACAGAACGGAGGATATCAGCATGAAGTCGATTCATTCAAGTGGATTCCTGGGAAATTGCTGGCATTGGAAGTTTTATAACCACATGTACGGTAGGAAACGTATTGCCAATTCAGAAAGCAAAGGGGACAGCCAAAAGCCCAAGAGTAATATGTCCCTCAACAGTCAACAGAAGTTGTACTATGAAGTAGTACAGCTTGGCATTACAAGGGAAGTTGCTCAACTCTTCTGGGAGGTGCCTTCCTCCAGCTCTTTCCTCAGCTGCAGCGAGAAATCATCATTAAAGAGAGAGAGAGAGAGAGAGAGAGAGAGAGAGATGGGAGGGAGGGAGGCGGAGAGGCAGGCAGAGTGGGTGAGAACGGCTAAGGCTATGCTAATCCAATGGCCTAGCGCGCACCATGACACACCATCGAAAGGCCGAAAAAAACCCAAACTCAGTGTCTCGGTGTTTGATTTTAAGACAACTGATCATGTTTGTTGATTTTCAAGCGACATGTGCACACGACGAAGTTGCGTTTTCCAAAGCATGTAGGCTTGTGTCATGGGTGGCGTGCGGCGCTAGTGTTTTGCAATATACAATAGAACAGGTTACATGCAACCGATAGAAGGCATGGGAGAAGGTGGAGGGCAGCTGAAGAGATGGATGAAGGGAAGGTGGAGCTGTGGGCAAAGGAGCTTTGGAGGTGCTACGCTACCCACACGAGAGAGAGAGAGAGAGAGAGAGAGAGAGAGAGAGAGACGGGGCATGGGAGGGAGGCGAAGAGTGGGTGAGAGGCCGAAAAAATCCAAACGACATGGCTCAAGGATTTTAAGACAACCCGATCATGTTTGTTGATTTTCAAGCGACATGTGCACACAACGGAGGTACGTTTCCAAAGCATGTAAGCTAGTGCGGTGGGTGGCGTTATAGATGGCCAAATGGGCCGGCACAAGGCACAGCATTTTGGCCCGACACAAAGCACGACACAGTACAGATCAGGCCAGATGGTGTGCAGAGGTAGTATCTTGTAATATACAATATTTTGTGAAATTTCTACACCAGCAGAAAAAAAGAGAAGAAAACCTGCCTTTTGCGAAGGAATAGGATATTCATCTCATTACAGAACGGCGGATATCAGCATGAAGTCGATTCATTCAAGTGGATTCCTGGGAAATTGCTGGCATTGGAAGTTTTATAACCACATGTACGGTAGGAAACGTATTGCCAATTCAGAAAGCAAAGGGGACAGCCAAAAGCCCAAGAGTAATATGTCCCTCAACAGTCAACAGAAGTTGTACTATGAAGTAGTACAGCTTGGCATTACAAGGGAAGTTGCTCAACTCTTCTGGGAGGTGCCTTCCTCCAGCTCTTTCCTCAGCTGCAGCGAGAAATCATCATTAACATCATCATCATCCCAATCATCCTCCCATTGCTGGACGGCTTCGTTGCCTTCTTCCTTGTCATCCCACTCTGGAAAAAATACAAGACAGCAAGAAGGCAGGTGTCAGTCCAAGCATGCAAAATGTGTATAACGGCAATTATGGATCACCCTTAGATGATTAAAGTTCAACACATGTATGCCTTACTGAAGCTAACCATAGAACACTGCCCAAAAAAAAAAGGAACAGAAACATTTGTTTAAAACCACAGAAAGATCAAAAGTTTTGGAATATGCCACTACTCCACATAAACATTTGTTTAAAACCACAGAAAGATCAAAAGTTTTGGAATATGCCACTACTCCACTGAACATGGTTCACCTGGCAATGAGACGAGTGGTATATTCAAAAACTTTAATTATTCGGGGTAGCACAAAACAAACTTCCCCTTAAAAAAGGAGGAAACAAATACATTGCTAATCAAAGGTAAAAGGCTCTTATGAGGCAAAATACGTGCAGCCACAAAGCAACACAAGAGATAACATATTCAAAAACTAAACCAAAGTCGAAACAAATATAATGCTAATCCAATGTAAAAAGGACAATTATGAGGCAAAATATGTGCATCCACAAAGCACACGGTCCCTACTCGTTAGTGATCAAATAAAATGTTCAGTAACAATCCACAAAACATAAGTGATCAAATAATATGTTCAGTAAACAATCCACAAAACATAAGAGAGAAATTCAAATACTAAACCAAAGTTTGAAGAAAGTAGCTAGGGTTACTACCCATAGAATTACATTACAAAAATGATCCTGTGAACTTGCCATCTTAGGTCTTGTTTCTTTGAGCTGAAAGTTGCTGAAAACTATAATCTGAAAATTTTGTGACCTCTCGAAAAACGACTTAAAGAGTTCAAAAAATTATGAAAAAATTATTTTACACACTCTAAGAAGAACTATTTAAAACCCCACAAAAATGATTACAAAGTATTACATCATTTTGCTTATACAAAAATAACAAATTTTCATTTCATTTCATTTAAGCTGAAAAAACAAGGCCTTAGTAGCTATGTAAAGGGAAGTCAATTTAGCAATACAGATAATACAATATCCTGTTTTATTCAATTCCGTGAATCAAACACACAGTTATGCAACATAAAGTGTATAATTCAGTACTAGCAAGAAAAGAATGGAAAAACTATGGCAAAATCATATATCTCATAATGTAACCCAATATAAGTTATTTTCTAACTGCGATACAAATGAACTGCATAAAACAGATATTTCGCATAAAAATCATCCAACGCATGAAGGGCAATGAGTGCAAACATTTAATTCTGTTTGGAGGTCACTGAATCAGACATATGCATAGTCACAACATAGAACTTTAGTATCATTTTATGGCTACTGAATCAGACATAAGTACAGTCACAACATAGAACTTCACAGTATCGTTTGGTGGCCATGCATCAGGCACAAATCACAACATAAGATTTCTTTTAGGAAACCAATATAAGTTTTAATAGAAGACTGGAAGCAAAGCTAAACCTTATGATAATGGAGATTGAAGAAAGCAGTTTTCACCTTAGAGCATTGCTAGCAGCATCTCTAAATTTTAATCTCTATGTCCCCATCTCCAAACCACTATTCATTCCCTATATTTCTAACCTCTCCAGCAGAGTATATCCTTTAAAAGATATAGAAACTGGAGCGAAACTCCAAATATAGAGACTCGAAGAGACTCTGGTAGAGTGATATAGGGACAGAGTCTCTCTAAATATAGAAAAGATTCCTTTTTAGGGACTATACTAGCAATGCTTTACATCATGCCTTGTGATTGCAAAGCTAGTCTGACCATTGCTATAAAGTAAAAAAAGCAACTGTACCCACCACAAGCAGAAATCCTCATCTCATTAATCTATTGAGTACATAAGTCCTTTATTTTTCTTTCAACCAAACAATCTCAAAAGGTCTTATAGGGTGTGTTCATAATTTCCAACCCTCTCCTTGGATAAAAATGCACATTGACATCTAATATCTGTTGTGGCTTACACAAACTTCCCCCAGTCTTTTGTAGAACTTAGGAGAGACTAGGTACACCGTCATGAATAATTTTATGTTAAATAATTTCATGAGAACACTCTGTTGCAAAGTCAGTAAATAGACAAACCTACCAGCGTGTGCATATAAATGTGCATATCAGCACAAGCATGCACGCATGGCGGCATGGCAGAAAAGGAGAGAGGGTAAAAAGCCTGATAAACAGAATAGTGTGCGCCATAAACACCACTCTAATGACAATTAATGCGTTCACTGCAGAGATGTGCAATCCTCATTTTGCCCGTGTCACTAAGCTAAAGGCCTTGTTCTTTTCAGCTAAAAGTTGCTGAAAATTTAAATCTGGAAAAGTTATGACCCCTCGAAAGAGGCCTTGGGAGTGCAACAAAATTATGAAAAAAATATTTTAGAAACTCTAAGAATCACCATTCAAAAACCCACAAAAATGGCCACAAAATACTACATCATTTGGCTTGTACAAAAAAACACAAATTTCCAGCATTAGCTTTTAATTTTAATTTAAGCTGAAAAGAACAAGGCCAAAATTGCTGGATATTAACATGACAAGGTTTAAAACTTAAGTAATCATATCAAATTTAGCCTGAAACACTCATTGCACCAATGCACAATATATCATTTAATGAAATTGCAAGTGAAGGCATGCATATTTGATTACTTGATCAACTTTCCACACTCGGAGTTCACATCAGCAGTAACCAAAGAACGGTAAATTCTGTTAACAACCTTCAATCTTCAAAGGTTCACCATTCTAACTATGAATGCTAATCAAGCTAACAAGAGGAAAACACTGGGACTAAACATCACTGCCCCCGAGGTAAAAAAAAAGTCCAAAAGACAGGGGGGGCTTGGGGAGAAGATCCCCCCTGAAAGGATGCACACTGTGCAGGCACCTGGGATACCAAAACCGCCGGTTAACCGCAGTTAACCGTGGCTAACCGTGCCTCCACGGGGGCCCGGTTTGGTAAACCGGCGGTTTAGGGTTTAGGGGTTTGGTCAAAATTCATTCAAATAAATTTTGAATGTAAAATATACATAAAATTCCTAAAAATACTATTAATCATTTTAAGCATTTTGGCTTAAACAAAAATTAAAAATTCAATTTTTTAATGTATATTTTAAAGGATTTTAGCAATTTTCATCGATTTTGACCTTGTTTCCTCACAAACCGCGGTTAACCGCCAAAAACTGCGGCTAACCGCGAACAAAACCGGCAAACCGTAGTTTTGCATTTAGGGTAAAAATGGCTAAAAACCGTGGCTAACCGCGGTTAACCGCCTCCACGCAGTAGACGGCTCAGAGCTCTGCGGTTTTGTAAAACGCACTAGTAAATCAAAGGTTGAAGTAAATTTCCTCTTGGTTGTTGTGCTTGTGCATATGTTTCCGAAAGAAGCGCATGATCATGACAAGGAATACACAACCCTAAACAAACCTATATTACGACACCAATTCTTCGCAAACTCAAATGAACATACATAGTCAGTTACATACACAAATTTTACAAAAAAAGGGACCAATTCTACGAGGCACTGCGCAAACCAAGACAAATTAGCAGGCCCAAAGGAAGATGAATTACTCGGGAAGCAATAGCAAAGATCCAAGCTAACTCAGGTAGCGAACTAACAGACTTCGCGTTTGCCTCATGTCCTTATACTACACATCAGGAAAATATAATGCCTACAACTTCCCCTCCAAACTCGCACAAATCTCTCCAATAATCTTGATATTTCGGATTAGTCGCACGGGTTTCGTACAAACATACTAGCTCAAATCGACAGCCCCGCTCGAGAAAGCTACGGTGAATCGACCACGGGATAACGGCGAGGCGAGGCGAGGCAATGGTAGGGAGTACTAGCGGGTGTGCGCGCACGTACCTTGGTCGACCTCGAACTCCTCGAACTCGTCGTCGTCTTCGAGGAGGTCCATCTTGGCCGCTTCCGCCTTCGCGTCCGCTGGAGCCGCCGCCGCCGCCATGAGCACCCCCTCGTCTGCTGCTACACCGCCGAGAAGATCAGTGAATCAGGGGAAGATCGGGTGCGATCCGTGCGTGTTGGGGGGCGGGGGAGCTACCCACCTGCTTCGCGTCGCGCGTTGGGGGGCGGGGGAGAAGAAACCCTAGACTTCGAGCGAGAGGCCGTTCTGATGTTCTCGCCTTCTTGCTTTCAGTGTGTTCTCGACCCTATGGCCCGCCGGCCCGTATAACCTGCCCGTACTCTAGTTTTGGATAAATTAACTACTAGTTTTTTTAGAGCACATAGTAAAATGCGAAAAGAATTTAGAGAAAAACATAGAGCGAGTAGCTAATAAGTAAAACGGAGTCGGGATAAAATGCCGAATATGGATGTTGTAAGGACATATGGAAAAACTATTAGAGCATTTGTATTTGATATTCTATCTCCCACTCCATTTCTACATACTCCATTCATCCTCCCTTTAAATTTATTTCACACTTTACAAAGCAAGAGCGGTCGAGCTGCAGCTAATAGCCTTGGGCCCTATTTTTTCAGCTTAATTAATGTTTTAACAGCTTAACGACTTATATACGTTTTGAAAAGACATATTTTTGAAGTTTTTTTAGTCCGTTTTTCATTGTTTTGAAGGTGGGTCCTAACGCTTAAAAAAACAAGTCAAACGAAATGGATTTGAATCTCAAGACTATCTCGAAAAGCTCTCGAAGTTCAGTTATATTAGCCGTTTAGGTCAACTAAAAAATTACCTTAGTTTTAAAGGTTCCAAGCTACAACTTTTGTTTTTGAGCTAAGTCCATGACGCATGGACCTACAAATGTTTGGCAAACCTATAAGGTGGCTATTGTGGCTTTTGGGCCAGTACACAATGTAACGGACATTAGCCGAATTCTAGTTCATAGCTTGAGCTCGTAACTTCAAGTCGAGTGCAGGCGCCGGTGGTACTCAGCGAACTAAGAGGATCCCTAGCAACCCATCTATATCTCCCTCTAAAATACTATTCACGTCTCAATGAATATTGTTTTAAGGTAGAGAGGCTGTTGGGATGCTTCAAGTTGGCTATCCACTTTAGATCACCTAGTAGGTTTGGAGCGGATTTATCTATGGGTATTTTTGTAGGCTGGATTAGCTGGTATAGCGGACACCCTACACTGCTTTCTCTGCATGTACATCATGTACAACAATCATAAATTTTAGATTATAGTCGAAATCAGATTATACCCGTTCAAAATCTAGGACTAAATTAAAGGATTTTTTCATAAATGTCATTACAAAGTTTGGTTTATTCAATTTTGCCATTACAAAACGCATAATTATATTAATGCCATTATTTTTGCAACAATATATCAGATATGCCATTATTAGCGATTTTCGAGATTTTTCAGCTTATACTTGAGACAAATACGAGTAAAAATCCAGAGAGATATGCATCTGACAAGTGGACCCCACATGTCATCCCCTCACCTTTTCCTTCTTCTCCTCCCACCTCCCAATCTCTCCCCCAACTCCAGAGTTGACGAGCGGCATGGCCGGCCGCGGCGACAGTCGACGAGCAGCACGACCGCGGCGGCAAGAGACCCAGTGACGTCGAGTGACGGCGGCTCGTCGAAGAGGAGGAAGAAGAAAGAGGAAGATGTTGACCCTATGACATGCTGGTGAAAGGGCATCTAGACTTCTAACTTTGTTTTGGTGATTGATGCTAACTACTAAATACTTCTACTAACTGTTTAACTGAGTTGTGGACAGAGAATTAGATTGAAAATCGTATTTATCAAAAGACTTAGAAGGAATCGAAGAATTATTCGCTTGGAGGCTCAATTATTCTTTATTTGTAATATTTACTTTATTGAGTCTAAGAGCATCCCCAGCAGGGGCATCAAAATCTCCCCTGTCGCTACAGTAACCACGTTTTTGATGCTGTACTCACTGCGCCCTCTCTATGCTGCTGCTTCCCTCCTTGATGCATTCAAAAAAATTTGAAATGCAGGCTGATTTAAAGAGGCTGCAGGGGATGCTCTAAGAATGGCCGTACTATAAAGGGGGACTCGACGAGAAATCATTGTATGAGGTGGCCCTGGTGCTCGAAAGATGATCTTAGGTCAAATCTTAGTCATCCAATAGATTCCCCACTATTTTCAAGCCTAAAACATTCCTCTGGGTTCGGAATGTCCGATGTCCTGGCTCGGACTGTCCGAATATATCGAACTGTCTGAGGTACCCTCCAGACGTGCTCTCGGTCTGGATTTATTTGATTTACTGGACTGTTCGATGATTTGGTTTGGACTGTCCAAAAGGTCGGACTGTCCAAGGTACCCTCCAGACGAGCTCTCGGCCTTGATTTATTCGATTTACCGGACTGTCTGAGATGTCTTCGGATAGTCCAAATCACTTAGCCTCATTCAGAGATTTTGAGCTTATTTCCTTGATCCACATATCCTCCAGATCTCAAATATAACTTTTGTTTGGCCCACTGTTCACAACCTACCTCGGACTGTCCGAAGGGTTTCATAGACAGTCCGAAAGTCACTTACTGTGCCCTAACGGCTAGATATGAGGGGGAGCTATATATACCCATTTCACTGTTTCCAGCAGTGGACACCATGCGCATAACTCAGATTCATTTCATTCTCTCCCTCTCCTAAGAACCCTAAAAGCATCTCCCCTCCTAGCAAATCTTGTGGGATCGATTTGAGGGTGGAGAAGCTTGATTCGTGCTAGATCTGAGCTTGGTCCATCTTGTGAGCACCTTGGTCACCTCCAAGTGAGTGATTTCTCGCCGGATTTGTTACTCTTGGAGGTTGAGGACTCCTAAACGGCTAGGCGTCACCGTGAGCCACCGGAGCGGTGTGGTTAGACTCGGATCATTTGTGAAGGTGTGATTCCGCCTCCGCAAGGAAAGGAATCAAGACGAAATTCGGTGAGTGCTTCGGCACAAATCCGAGTGGGATAGAGTTAAGTGGGACTCGGGCTCTACGGTGTTAAGCCTACCTCAACGGAGAGTAAGATCTCCTCAAATATCCGAACTTCGGAATAAAACTTCATGTGTCTCACTTCATATTTGGTTTGAGATTTCTCTCTCTTGCTAAATCTACTTTATTTCATATGTTGTGCTTGAGGGAGACCTCTCATGTGTTCTTGTGATACCACTCTTGATATTCTTGTTGTTGGAATGGTGCAAGACGTTTTCTGAGATTTGGGGGCAAGATCTTCTGACTTGACCTCGGACTATCCGAATGGTGTCACGGATAATCCGAATCTACCTACGCAGCGCAGCTAAAGTTTGAATTTAGTGTCACGCCTATTCACCCCCCTCGAGGCATCATCTCGGTCCTTAGTTTTGCATTTAGGGTAAAAATGGCTAAAAACCGTGGCTAACCGCGGTTAACCGCCTCCACGCAGTAGACGGCTCAGAGCTCTGCGGTTTTGTAAAACGCACTAGTAAATCAAAGGTTGAAGTAAATTTCCTCTTGGTTGTTGTGCTTGTGCATATGTTTCCGAAAGAAGCGCATGATCATGACAAGGAATACACAACCCTAAACAAATCTAAATTACAACACCAGTTCTTCGCAAACTCAAATGAACATACATAGTCAGTTACATACACAAATTTTACAAAAAAAAAAAGGGACCAATTCTACGAGGCACTGCGCAAACCAACACAAATTAGCAGGCCCACAGGAAGATGAATTACTCGGGAAGCAGTAGCAAAGATCCAAGCTAACTCAGGTAGCGAACTAACAGACTTCACGTTTGCCTCATGTCCTTATACTACACATCAGGAAAAATATAATATCTACAACTTCCCCTCCAAACTCGCACAAATCTCTCCAATAATCTTGATATTTCGGATTAGTCGCACGGGTTTCGTACAAACATACTAGCTCAAATCGACAGCCCCGCTCGAGAAAGCTACGGTGAATCGGCCACGGGATAACGGCGAGGCGAGGCGAGGTGATGGTAGGGAGTACTAGCGGGAGTGCGCGAACGTACCTTGGTCGATCTCGAACTCCTCGAACTCGTCGTCGTCTTCGAGGAGGTCCATCTTGGCCGCTTCCGCCTTCGCGTCCGCTGGAGCCGCCGCCGCCGCCATGAGCACCCCCTCGTCTGCTGCTACACCTGCACGGCGGCCGAGAAGATCAGTGAATCAGGGGAAGATGGCGTGCGATTCGTGCGTGAGGGGTGGGGGAGCTAGCTACCCACCTGCTTCGCGCGCGCGTGGGGGGCGGGGGAGAAGAAACCCTAGACTTCGAGCGAGAGTCCGTTCTGATGTTCTCGCCTTCTTGTTTTCAGTGGGTTCTCGACTCTATGGTCCGCCGGCCCGTATAAGAGCATCTTTAGGCTCCCGGCCCGTATAAGAGCATCTTTAGGCCGTATTCAAGAGGCTCCCTAAAGCACCCTCTACCCTAAAATAGAGGAAGGATTCTTCTCCTATTGCTCCAACAGCATTCCCTATTCCGTTCTCTAAAATAGAGTTTTTTCTCTCCATCCCCTTATATGTAGGGGTTTTCTCTCCTCCCTCTATACAATTCTTCATATAGGGAACGTTGTTGGAGATGGAAGAAATATAAGGTGAGATTTTTTTTTAAAGGCAACCTGTATATGAGGCTATAGGGGATTAAATTTAGGAATTCCTGTTGGAGACAGCTCAGGATCTCTATATTTCATTCTCTATATCCCTTCTCTAAATCTCTATTCATTCCCTATATTTTTATCATCTCCAACAGAGTCTCTATCCTTAAAAAGATATAGAGATTCTCTAAAGAGTCTCTAAATATAGAGACTCTGGGGAGAGTCTCTAAATATAGAGACTGAGATAGAGACTCTGCTGGAACATTATAGAGGCTGAGGTTGTCCGCAATAATGTTTTAGGGAACGTTTTAGAGACCCTGCTAGAGATGCTCTAACCGACCCATACTCTAGTTTTGGATAAATTAAATAGTTTTTTTAGAGCACATAGTAAAAACGGATTTGCTTAAACCCAGTCAACTGGGTTGCGCCGCACGCTCGCCGACGGCTGGGCCTGAGCGAGGTGCGCGCGTGCCCAGTCGACTGAGATGGAGTCACTCCCATAGTAAAATGCGAAAAGAATAGAGCCTTTGTATTTGATATTCTATCTCCCACTCCATTTCTACATCCTCCCTTTAACTTCTTTCACACTTTACAAAGCAAGAGCGCTTGAGCTGCAGCTAATAACCTTGGACCCTGTGCTTTTCAGCTTATTTAATGGCTTAACAGTTTAACGAGTATACGTTTTGAAAAGACATATTTTTGAGTTTCTTTAGTCCATTTTTTCGTTGTTTTGAAGGCGAGTCCTAACGCTTCAAAAAACAAGTCAAATGAAATGGATTCGAATCTCAAAACTACCTCGAAATCCTCTCGAAGTTCAGTCATATCAGTCGTTTAGGTCAGCTAAAAAAAGACCTTAGTTTTAAAGGTTACAAGCTACAACTTTTGTTTTTGAGCTAAGTCCATGACGCATGGACCTACAAATGTTTGGCCCACCAGTAAGGTGGCTATTGTGGCTTGTGGGCCAGTACTCAATGCAGCGGGCATTAGCGGATTTCTAGTTCATAGCTTGAGCTTGTAGCTTCAAGTCGAGTGCAGGCGCCGGCGGTACTCAACGAACAAAGAGCATCCCCAACAACCCATCTATATCTCCCTCTAAAATACTATTCATGTCTCAATGAATATTGTTTTAGAGTAGAGAGGCTGTTGGGATGCTTTAAGCTGGCTATCCACTTCAGATCGCCTAGTAGGTTTGGAGCGGATTTATCTGTGGGTATTTTTTGTAGGCTGGATTAGCTGGTCGAGCGGACACCCTACGTTGCTTTCTCTGCATGCACATCATGTACAAATATCATAAATTTTAGATTATAGTCGAAATCAGATTACACCCGTTCAAAACCTAGGACTAAATTAAATGATTTTTTCATACATGTCATTACAAAGTTCGGTTTATTCAGTTTTGCCATTACAAAATGCATATTTATATATTGATGCCATTGTTTTTGCAACAATCTATCATATATGCAATTATCAGCGTTTTTTGAGATTTTTCAGCTTATACTTGAGACAAATACAAGTAAAAACAGAGAAATACACATCTGACAAGTGCACCCCACATGTCATCCCCTCACCTTTTCATTCTTCCTCCTTCCTCCTGCCTCCCAATCTCTCCCCCAACTACAGCGAGCTGCACGGCGGCGCGACGAGCGGCATGGTTGGCCGCGGCTACGGCGGACAAGCAGCACAACCGCGGCGGCAAGCCGGCCGGCGACGTCAAGCGACGGCGGCTCATCGGAGAGGAGGAAGTTGTTGAGCCTATAACATGCTGGTCCCATCGTCCGAGGGTATTTCGTAATGTATTTGGTTCTTGTATATGCTAAAAAATTCGAAAAAGTCTCGAAAATGGCATGTGTGGAATTATGTTACAAAAATAATGGCATCAATGTATATTTTGTAATGGCAAAACTGAATAAACCGAACTTTATAACTGCAAAATTCCTAAATTAAAAGCTGCATCAACTTCAGCTTGTACGATGACGGCCCAAAAAGCAAGGTGTAACGAAACCGGCACGATCACCAAAGAACAAGGCGCCATGCTCCTCTCTCCGTCCATGGTCCATCATGATCCATCGTCAATCCGTCGCAGTCGATTCACACGCTCGGCAGGTGGGGCCCTGTGGTCAGCAGCCGTAGCAAAGTAGCCGTTGGGGTCGGCGGCCGCACGGAGAGCTGTGGTCTGTGGACGAAGCGCAACGGCACGCGACGCTCGCCGCAACGGTCACTAGGGCAATCAAATCATCCCTCCCCCCTCTCCCCCTCTTTATATCTCGCGCCGCCGCCTCCACCCCTCTCCTCCTCCTCCTCCTCTCTCTCTCCTCGCCGATCGTACGAAGCCTCGCCTCGCGTCCCGTCGCCGTCGTCGCTTCTAGCACCACCGCCGGGTCGGCTCGAATCATCGGATGGCGAGGGGCGAGAACAGCGAGGCGCACGGCAGCGGCAACGTGCCGGCGGCGGCACCCGCGGGGGGCGGGAAGCAGGCGGCGGCGGCGGCGCGGGGCGCGGAGGGGCAGTCGGTGGTGCGGCGGCTGCAGTCGGAGCTGATGGCGCTGATGATGGGCGGGGACCCCGGCGTGTCGGCGTTCCCGGAGGGGGACAACATCTTCCAGTGGGTGGGCACCATCGCCGGCTCCGCCGCCACCGCCTACGAGGGCACCTCCTACCGCCTCGCCCTCGCCTTTCCCAGCGACTACCCCTACAAGCCGCCCAAGGTGCGCTTCGACACCCCCTGCTTCCACCCCAACGTCGACACCCACGGCAACATCTGCCTCGACATCCTCCAGGACAAGTGGTCCTCCGCCTACGACGTCCGCACCATCCTCCTCTCCATCCAGAGCCTCCTCGGAGGTAACAAGCCACGATCTCTTCGTCGTCTCCATTTCCTTCGGCTTCGCGTCCGTGTTCCTTGATCTGATCTGTCCATCTCTCTCCGTGGCAGAGCCGAACAACGACTCGCCGCTCAACACGCAGGCGGCGGCGCTCTGGGCGAATCAGGAAGGTAAGGTCAAGAAGAAGAGGCGCACCCTTCCGATCGATCGATCAGCCAATTCTTGGATCTGAATTTGTCTGCCCTGTTCTTGTTCTTGCCTGTTCCAGAGTTCAGGAAGATGGTGGAGAAGCACTACAAGCCCGCGGCGTAGGGGAAGAGAAGGACCGAGATTAATGGATTCGTTCGTTGGTTTGGTACGCGCGGCGTGATGCGTGAGTCGGATGAGTGGGGAACTCCAGTCTTGATCTTGTAATTGCTTTCGAGTTTTGATTGCTCGGTGAACAGTGATTCATTTGCCTGATCCTTGTTACTTCCACCTGTGATAAGTGTTAATTTGCCATCCCCAGGACATAGAATTTAGGAATGAACAAACGATTCAATCAAAACAAGTTTACACCCAAAATTCGTTCTACCTAGAAGCTTCATTTTTAAATGATCAAGAGAAAATTTGATACACGCTCCGTTGAATTAAGCATGGGGAATTAAATGAAAATGATTTCAGTTTCACACCATGTCAAATGGAGGCTTATGAAAAAGGAGAAGGCGCAACAAACAAAAGAATCTGACAACAGAAAAACCAAAAGACCAGCTTTAATAGAGTTGACGAGGGTTTACAATAGAGCTTCCTTGTATGCCTGAGAAAGGGATCAGCTTCTTCTAGTTCAGTACAGAACCTAAGCTAACTCAGACCAAGTGGAACTAAAAGATAGCCGTCAGCCTTGTCTGATGATGCGCGATACCCGCTGAAAGAACACAGGGCACATGGTCATGCTGAATTTCATGTCTTGTTTCATCCAACCTACAGCGATTCTCTCCAATGTGCCCAATGAAGAGTGTTTGTAGGACCATTCACCACCGTCATGTAGCTCTGCCCATGTCAAATTGAAATTGTAGCCTACAATATTTTGAAGAACTCATTAACGATTTTATTCAGCTCCTTTCCAACTCAGAATCAAGCATCCTGAACTGAAGTGAAATTACATGAAAGCTACTCTGTTAACAAATAAAGGCTTGTGCAGGATCGACATCTTTGCCACCAGGAATGTTGACATAAATATCAAATGTTGGTAGCAGAAACAGAGGCAACATGCAACAGAACGACAGATTACAAAGATATAATGTTCAAATAACATTGTATCATTTAAATGACAGGATCATAACCTTGACATTCGAACAAAGATATAATGCTCAAATATCGTTGTATCATTTAAATGACAGGATCATAACCTTGACATGCGAACAAGTACAGGATCACTTAAGTACCCCATAATCATTATATGTCAGGATGATTCCACTGTCGACATTGGAAAATATAACAATATATGATCATCGTAACAACAGCAAATAGAAAACATTTTCTGATCTAACATCACGACAGTATTGTACATGGTCCTACACCCAATAGAGTCCACTCCACTATAGTATAGTATGAAAATATTCAAATTACATGGCTAAAAGCTAGGTCAAACAGCAAAGCTCCTAAGGAAATGTGTGCTATGTTTGCTAGAAGACGATATGACATTACAATGTATATTATTCCTTCCGGTCATGAAAAGTTGTGGTTTCGGCATACACAAAAATCACATAAATTAATGTAAAAGAGCAAGACAAAGAGTAAAATTCAAAGCATAATAGCTAATACTGCAATATTCTAGTGCTATGCTATAGCAAAATAATAACATGAGAATTGGTGTTTGCAAGTACCAGTGGCTTCATGTGAGACTGAAAGTGAAAATCCTTCCACTTCATTATTCAATGAAAATTTCATACCAGCTAAAGATTCAGCCAGCATATGATACAAACAAGCACTAGGGTTTTCATTCTTTTCATTCCCTGCAAGTAACAACAATTTGCAGGCCTGAGAAGTGAGAATTAGTAACTGCAATCCTGCAGCAGAATCTGATGTACCGGTACATTTTCACTAACCTGATAAGCCCACATGTCTTCTACAGCTACCCAGCTACAGAACCAATGCAAGCCATAATGAAAGGTTTAACAAAAAAAGCTCTTCATTTTCAATTACGTACATTTTTTTGAACTATGAATATTTGTACATTACCAGCAAGTAGTTGAACTGTAACCGACTTACCTCCCTAGCTTCATCCTGAAAGCTACTATGAGGAACAGTGGCATTTTCACTTGATTGTACTTTGTTCAACTTTAGTGTCTTTGCAGTTGCAGGAGAATCTAGAGTTTGTTTCTCAATGATGCCTTCAGCTGTTGTCTCAGGAGATGCTGGAGCTGTACAATTATCTGTATCATTCTTTTCAGCCAAGAGGCACTGAAGGCTTAAATTTTCACTTTCAAGATCCTTTGCTGCATGAAATAAAATGGAACCAGAATGAATAATATTTCAGTTGAATTAACCTGGCTAAAGAAATTAAATATGGACGATGAAAACACATATTTTGGCAATCTACAGGGTATAAGTGCTGTTGCAAGAACTGCTCAGCTTCATAATTTGGGTGGTATTATACTTTCTCATACCTGAGTATTATTTAACTATATCAGAAGAAACCATGAATTACATCCCCATGCTAAGGCTTTTGTATACTTGCTGGATAATATTAAAACGTTTAAAATGTAACAAAAATGTGAATTGTAAAGAATATATTGGATAACAGACAAGAGAGGTGAGACATGCAGACAAACACAAGTAGAGGTAATATTTTAACACCATCAACCCTCCAAAGATAACATGAAGAACTAGAGGCAAAACAATGAAACATAATGCTAATTTTGTTTTCAATTCATTATTACATGCATATAACAGCCATTTCATTAGAAATCCTATATTAAAAAATACAACCAACGCAAAGCTAAGTGCCTGATTCAAGTTGACCATATTCAGGCAATACTGCACAAATAATGAATCAACCAATTTCAATTCAATGAATTCACATGACATAAAGACTGTTAACTCTTTTGACGTAAAGGTGCAGCTACAAGCCGTATCATGAAGCAGTAGAAATTGACAAACTTCTTGCATAGATGAAACTTCTTGCATAGATGTCCTGCAATATGTACTCCAGTACTATGTTTTGACCAGAATTGTTATGCACACATATGTGTGTGGCAATTTAGTAGAACAATAGCCTGATTAAAATAGATTCCCAATAGTTATTAAGAAATATCATAGCAAGCAAGATATTTTGTAAATTACTCAAACAACAGAAGTATAGAAAAGGCATATTTTAATTATTAGAAAAAAGGTGCAGCCTGGAGCAGTACTTACACCAATAAGTTAGATATGCTGGTTACCTATGCAAGTCCTAACTAAGAAAATGTTGATCAAAGAGGTTGTACATGTCTTAATTAATAGGCATTTTCGATCAGTCACACATTATCGCTCAGTCACACTTACACAACAACAATCTCTATCTCTATTTCCTAACAATATAAGCGTAAACAGGTCCTACCAAAAGAAATGAATAAGAACACAAAATTAGACGAGGAATCTTACTCTTCTGAGTACTGTCAAGCAAAAGCGTCCGGGCCTCCGCAAGCTGCTGCTCCTTCTCGTTCCTGGCATGGAGAAATTAACTCCACAAAAAAGTGGAGCAGAAGCAACCAATCAGGCATCATTTACACCCAAATCACCACGGATATGGACTATGGAGACACCAAATCCTAACACCCGCACCCGCACAGTCATCTAGAAATTCTTACAGCTTGGCGAAGAGCTGTTCGTTCTCGTTCTGGAGCTCGCTGATCCAGTCCTTCATGGCTGAAACATCCAAAACAGATTAAAAAAAATAAAAAGGGGAAGAAAAAATCACACCAGTTTCACCGGAAATCTCAACCCCTTCCCATCCCAATCCAAAGAAGACCATTTCGCTTTACATTGGTAGAGCTCCTTGATGTCGGCTTGCCGCTTCTGCTCCAGCCCCTCGTCGAGCAGCTTCCGCTTCTGCGCGCAACGAGGCGGCGGCGTGAAACAGGGCCAAGAACGGCGAGCAAATCCCGAATAGAAAGTGAGAGGTACTCGCCGGCGGGCGGACGGAGGGTTACCTTGAGAGAGGTGTACTTCTCGTAGAGCTTGGCGTTGAGCTGCTCCATCTGCTCCCGGGCAAGGAGGGGGTCTAGAAGCTTCTAGAGCGGGAGGAGAAGGCAGCGGCGGAGGAAAATTTGAAATTGGAGGGTTCCAAATACGTAGTAATTTGAAAAACCCCTAGGCGAGCGACTAATATCCCCTGCAATTAAGGTAAGCCACTGACATGTGGGGCCACGGGCATCGGGCTCACACGTCAGTGAGTAACGGCAGGTCGCGACTGGACCAGACGCACCAGACAGCGAGTGGATCCAGACCCGACGGGACCAACCTGGTCCGGGTTGGATCGCACCCAACCGGCCAACCCAACCCAACCCAACAGCCTCTGCCTACCCGTTGCTGGACCCACCCATCATTGTGACAGTCTACCATGATTAGAGAGCACGTGAGACGGAGGGAGAAGAGAAGGGGGAAAAAAATTAAAATCGATCTCGTCTCTCGCAGCGCCGTCGGCGACGCGAGATATATACCCCGACGCCGCCTGCGCCTGCGCCTCCTCTAGATCCAAATCCGAAACCGAGCCGGCTAGCCGGCGTGCGCCGCGCGCCCCCCATGGATTTCTTCAGCCCCGTCTTCTCCGCCCCCGCCGGCGAGCACGGGGAAGAGGAGGAGGAGGAGCGGCGGGGGGAGCGGGATGGCGAGGGCGAGGGCGAGGGAGAGGGAGAGCCCGCGGAGGAGGAGGAGGAGGAGGGTGATTCCGGCGGCGTGTGGATCTTTGGTGGGCTCATTAAGACGCTAAAGGAGGAGATAGAGGCGCAGCGGGCGGAGCAGGAGGCGGCGGCGGGGGAGAGGGGGAAGGAGGAGGAGGGTGATTCCGGCGGTGGGTGGAGCTTCGGCGGGCTGATCAAGACGCTCGCCGAGGAGATAGAGGGGCAGCGTGAAGGGCAGGAGACCGCGGCGGCTGAGAGCGAGCAGGAAATGGAGGCTGCGGCGGGGGACGGCGAGCAGGAAGCCAAGGCGGCTGCGGCGGCGGTAGAGGAGGACGAGGGCGATGGTTCCAGCGGCGTGTGGAGCTTCGGGGGGTTGATCAAGACGTTCGCGTCGCGGTCAGAGTCGGTCCTCGGGGGCTACAGCCGCGACCTCCAGGACCTTGGCTCCGGAATCCGCCTCGAGACTGCCAACCTCCGATCCGCCGCCGCGCGGGCTGCCTCTGCGCTCCCCGGCGCTCTCGAGGCCG
This sequence comes from Raddia distichophylla, assembly GCA_005191435.1. Classification (NCBI taxonomy): domain Eukaryota; kingdom Viridiplantae; phylum Streptophyta; class Magnoliopsida; order Poales; family Poaceae; genus Raddia; species Raddia distichophylla. The sequence continues at coordinate 1,395,469 of SPJY01010914.1, read as the reverse complement.
GCGCGTCCGTCGCCTCCCAGAGGCTCGAGTCCGTTGGGCAGGCCGTGGATGACCTTGGTGCCGCCGCCGCTGTCCTCCTCACCCATGCCAACGAGGCTCTTCGATCCGTCGATGATGATGGAGAAAACGGCGACGACTCCTCCCATCCATCTGACACTGCCTCTGGCACCTCTTGGCGTGCGGCCCTGTCGTCCAAGAAATACACCCGGTTCGAAGCGCAGGTCCTGGCATTACGGGCTGATCCGGCCACGTTTACTGAGGAGCCAGAGGATGCCGAGGGATTTGCCAAGTGGCGAGACATTTTCAGAGTCGCTGAGAGGAAAGAGGAAATCGAGGGGGTGCTCCAGGAGAGTCCTGGGCTCGAGAGCTTCGTGGAGAGGCTTGTGCCATCAGTAGTAGACTATGAGACATTCTGGTGCAGGTATTTCTTTGCCATTGATAAGCTCAGGCAGGCAGAGGATGTCCGCACCAAACTAGTGAGCAGGGCTATGTCGAAGGAGGATGAGGAAGAGCTCAGCTGGGAGGTTGATGATGAGGAGGACGACAATAATGGTGATAATAAGGAAGGTACTAACACCATTCTAGAAAAGAACGAGGAGCAAATCCATGAGCTTGTTAGCCCTGTGGAAACACAGGGTGATGGAAAACCTCAGGCGCTGGATGAGAAAGATCCGGAGGTAGTTAACGAGACAACTTTGTCACTGGAGAAGGATTGTAATAGCACACCTGCGCCAAGTGGCAAGGCATCAACACCGATGTCAAGCAATGTCACTGGATGGGAAGGCAAGATTGAAGCTGGTGACTCATCCAAGGAGAGTGATTTCTCTGTGCCATCTCAGCCATCATATGAGGAAGACATTAGCTGGGAGGAAATTGAGGATGTTGACAATCAAGATGAGAAGAAAGGAGCAAGTGCACTTCCAAGCCCTCCTAGGAAAGTGGAGGATCTCCGAAAACGGCTTAGTTCTGTGGAAGATGATGAGGAGCTGAGTTGGGATGTTGATGAGTAGGAAGAACTTAAGCAGCCTTAGCTGAATGGTTTGGAACCGTTCTGTTTTGTTGTTGCCGCTGGGGTTTCTATGGTGCCAATGAACATAAAGATGGTTTTGGATTGTTTGACACGGCGTGAATATTGTGATGGTACATTGAATATTCAAATTCAATGGGGCTGTGTTTTGAATTGGCAGCGTTTCGTGGTTGATAGCTTTTTTCCACTTAGTACCCATCTGTTGCTAGTTGAATATTCATTAGCTTTCTGTTTGAACATGATACATGCAATACATTTTTAGTTTATTCAGATAATGGACAACAGATTCTGTGGCCTTCTCTCTGTTGTTTACATTTAAATTCATGAAGCTATGCATCCATTTGGAGCTCATAGATTATATATTGAAGGTAACCAAACGCAGCTCCTAGAATTTCTTGCACTCTTGCTGTCTTGCAAGTCTGCAGGTCATGTCTCATCAACTTCGATTATATATTTATCCTTAGGCGGCATGTTTTGTCTATTGAATTTGTCTTTGTTATGGTCATTATATGTGTGTGTCTTATTTCTTATTGACACAACATTGTGTTGTATTAGACTATTAGTTTTTCACTTGTTAGAGTCATATTGCTTTCCAGGAGATTTTCGCGAGTGGCTGCACCGGTGGCACTCAATCTGAAGCAGGGGTTGATGATGCTTCTTCATTGTTCATCAAGCATCATGACTCCAGTGGTGGCTGATGGTACTCAATCTGAAGCAGGGTTGATGATGCTTCTTCATTGTTCGTCAAGCGTCATGTGTGGTGATGATGGATATTGCGACACTTAAAGATCCAGTCGGCTGAATCTAAGTGATAGGATTGGGTCTTGGCTGTTTGAGTGACGTGGCGATCGTGCTTGTAGTGCCCAAATCATAGGGATACTTCTATGTATCCTTGGAAGAGAATTGATTATATACCACTCCAAATAGTGACCTTTAATTATATGCTGTAATTAATTTGCTCTTCATGTAATGTCCCTATTATAACTGGGAAGAATTTCATCAGTGTGGTCTAGAAACAGAGCATTAATCGACTCTGTGAGGAAGTGAGAAATTGAATATCCGGAATGCCCTTGTTATAACTGCGAAGAAGTTCATGTGTGTTTAGCAGAGCCAAGAAACTGAGCATTGATCGAGTCTCTAGGAAGTGACAAATTGAATACGGTGAGAAGACAACTTTAAGCGGCTTGTATTTTTAACTGATAGTTGGTTAGATTGCAAAATAGATGTGTAAACCGTGATACATGTAACTGAGAATTGATTCTGTAATTGACAATGTGACTGGAAATTGATTTGTCAATTGTGAGCAATGTATTCGTCTTATCTAGATGAAAGTGAATAATTTTGAAAATTAATAATGGAGTTGCAGATTTCTTTTGGAATTGCCTTTTATACGATTCAATGCATCATAACAATCCCAGTAGTTCAGTTTACATGACCATTTTTCATGGAAAATAGAGTCATAGACAGTATGCATAACCATTGACTTACATTAGAGCCATGGACACATAATTGACTACCATAGTGGAGCTTTCGGTGACAGTTTCAGTTGTAAGGGCAAAGCGTCTTCAAAGAACTTCTGAAAATGACCTGGAGTAATGAAATGTCTGCATAAAGCAGTGAGCTACTGCCCATTCAATTTACATGGTTATTTTCGGACAATTCCATTCTTTCATTCATTCTAAAATAGACATACAATTCAAATAGGGAATGACTTCCTCACAGTCGCCTCGGCCCCTTTATGAGTGCTCAGGCGATTTTCTGGGCCGTTGGATCTCAATCCAATGGCCCAGATCTCACCTCCTCTCTCTTTACTTCCCCTCCCTCTCTCCCAACACCCCGCGCCGCGCCCCCGCGTCTCTCTCTCCCCCACGCATGCGCCCCTCCTCCATCCCTGCCGCCACCGTCGCCGCACCCTTGCCGCCGTCCGCTCCGCCCCCAACTCCCTACCACCGCCGTGCCGTCCCACCCACCCTAACGGACGGCGCCGTTGCTCTGCACTCCTCCACCCTCTGCTGCCACCGCCACCTCACCAGGCAGCGCCCTCGCCGCCAGTCACTCCGCCCCAAACTCTCCCCCGCCGTCGTGCCGCCCCACCCACCCGAACCCGACCGACGCCTTCACCCCCTGCCACCGCCTCCCTAACCGCCTTCACCCCCTCCCACGGCTCCGGTGGCTCATCCGACGCCGCTCTCACTCCATCCCCAACCAACCGCTAGGCCGCCGCCTCCCCCGGCCATCTCTCTAAGCCCGGCAACACGGAGATCCCCACCCTCAAACCCCGAACGCTAACCCAATGCGCTGGTTGCCGGGGACAAAGACGAAGGCGGCGCGGCGGTTGCCGGCAAGGAGGAAGATGGTGGCGGTCACAGGTGCTCTCCCCCGCTCCCTCCCAACCCAAAAAAAATGCCTGCACCGATGGGCAAGGGAGGCAGTCGCCTGGGCGAGTGAATTGCCACCCAGGCGAATGCCAGTGAGAAATTCCGATTCAAGTATGCTACATTACAAGCAAAAAGTACTTTGAAACATATGTGGCGGTGCGAACCTACCTAGTATGGTTATACTCTGCATACGCTTTCTCCTATATAATGCCACTCTCAAGTGGCTTTGCTATTTTGCCACTCTAACTCACTATCATACATATAAATAGTTCCACATGTCACCGAAAAGAAAGGTAAAATAGTGAAGCCACTTATATTGAGAGTGACATATTCACGATTTTTTTTTCATGTGATCATGATAACCTCTCTAAGGACAAGATAACTCATAAATATATAAGAGATAATAAAGGTTAATAGAGTCTGCTACCGAGAACTACAATTCCATGGTGGGATTTGTTGAAATTTAGTGCTCTTTCCATTAAGAGAAAATAGTCGTTTTGAGCACTGACACGATCTCCAAAGTACAACTTTGACCAAAAAAAACTTTTAAAAACTTATTTATAACATATTAAAAATTATAATTATAAAAGTTCTTTTCAAGACAAATCTATCTATACGATTTTTTTCTCAATCTAAGTAGTTTAAAAATTTGTTATCAAAAAAGTTTTAAAACTTTGACTTATGATAAGTTAACAGAGGAAGTACAGCACAAGAGTTTCGCTCAACGCATCTAGAGCGTACGAATTCAGGATCCGACGAAGCACCTAGCACTAGCGTATCATGTGGGCGAGCGCCAGGGCTGCTAGCACCAACGATAGGCTCGCGTTAGTGACACGGTGGCGAGTAGGGCCGAAAAAAAAAACTCGGTGCTCGAAAGCAGCTCGAGTTTGGTTCGCGGATGGCTCGATTCGAGCTGGACTCGAGCTTTAAACAAGCTCGCACCGAACTCGGCCCCAAACTCGTGAGCCTAGTCAAGCCAAGCTCGAGCTTCATGGAGCTTTTACAAACTTTGTTTATCCTATATAAAAGGAGAAGGAAGGAAGGAAGAAGGAGATATAGGATGACATGTGGGATCTGTTAAAGTTGATGTCAAATATGTGTACAAGTAGGTTGCATGAACTTTATATTATAAAAGACAGAATAGGTTAGAGTAGGAGCCGAATTTTTGCCTAGCCTCCACTATATAAAGGGAGACGACCCTGGTGTAACCTGGAATGACCAAGTAGTGGTGTAGGCACGCAGGTGGTTGCAGCCGACTTGTGGCCGTGACCCGAACAATCGGTATACAACGTTGTTTAAGGAAGAGCGCCCATAATCATTGCCCGTATAGGCTGAGAGCTGAACTGTATTACTAAACATCGTGTCTTCGGTGTCGTTTAGATTTATTATCGACGTCCTGATTTTCCAACAGGACCCGTGTATTTTAGAGCGTATCTTGAAGGTAAATATGGTTTCAATGCAATTATTTTATAAAAAATCCATCCTCCACCAGCTGCAGTGCATTGAAATAACTATAGGTAAAATATATTGCTTGTTGTATACAGAAAATTGTGCATCCTTATGTCGTATAGGACTAAAAATAGGAAATATAAGATGATAAGCTACAATAAATGACAAATATGATGGTTCACTTTGTTGTTCACGGCATAAAACAATAGTGCTTTTGTACGAGGATTTTTTAAGATTGTTTCCAGGTTTTACCCTTGACACTACAACAGAAATATACAGAAACAAAAATAAACAATAAAAATGTAGCAACTACCAAAATTGGCTCCGTAGCTTGTGGATTGAGTGATTGGATCTAGCCAAGTCCTCACCGACGCTATCTGCTTCCTGCTTGCAATGGCTGTGGAAGGGGGCAGGGCGAGCAATTGGCAATGTGGTAGGTGCCAAGAGGGCGTAGGCGCGATGCTTGACGACAATTATGATGGAACAAGAGCTAGGAGGGAGGAGCTAGGGTTGCTTGTGAGCCCGACCAAGATACATTGGTCGGTGTAGTTAGGCTGGGGTGGAGAAGTAGCTCGTGGATGGTAATTGGACTGGGCCATCCTGCATGGACATGAGAGTGGTCCAAGCTGCAAGCTTTTGGGCACCATATAGAATATTCAGGTACCTAAATTTTTTACCAATCAGGTATATGAAATCAATCTGTATTCGTCAAGTCGCATCCCATGTCCAAAAAATTAGTACCCAAATCCAAACCGGGGTACCCCGAAATAGTACCCGTTTCATAAATCGGGTACTGGATATGGGTATCTACCGAAGTCTACCTGACCTGTTTTCACCCCTGCTCTTGCTCCTGCTCTGCTCCGACGCATCAGCCATCGTGCGACCAGCCGCCGTGTATCTTCTATCAACTCTGCTCCGCTTCTGCAGGTCGGCGTCTAGCCGCCGCTCCTCTCTGGAGACCGCTGCTGCACTGCCTTCTCCAGCAATTCTCTCCTTCCCCAGCTTATCTCCCTTATTTTCAAGATTTTGTTTGTGAATTTCCCCTAGTTTTGGGCTTGAAACCCTACAGCATTGATAACATTTTGCATCCGCGGGAGCTCCGGCAGCTGTTCTCTCTATCCGGGTGATGAATCCGCCTAGGGGTGGGCAAAAAAATCCATACCGAAATCCTGTACCGAACCAAAAATACCGAGAATTACGGTATTTCCGGTATACAGTATTTGGTTCAGTAGCTGGTTTAAAAAGAAACTTGTTATCACTGCATCGGTTCGGTATTCGATCTGGACAACGGAAATGCCGAAAATACCGTCCAGCCCATGGGCCAGCCGCCAGCATACGGCCCATCAGGCCACTGGCTAGTGGCCACTGGTTTTACGCCCAGTGGGCACTGGCCACTTCTCACTTCGCCCACCTGCCGACCGCCCCCGCCTGACCTAGCCGCCACCCAGACCGGCGTCACCCGACGGCCGGCGCGGCGTCCCCCGGCGACCGGTGAATCCGCCACTGCTTGGAAGGATCCTCTTCTTTGGGGGACTGGATGGAGTCGAAGCTAGCGTTCCCCCAGGACAGCCCGCCACTTTCCATCATCTCTGCTGCTAAGATTGCTGGTGTTTCCCTGACCATTGATCCGAGCCCTGCCTCCGGTTCAGTGCCCACGCTGCACCTTGGTTCTGGGTAGGTGATCCGTGATCATGCACAACCTCTCTGCTAGCCTGATGAACTAATTTATTTATTTTTTTTTAAAAAAATCTTTTAGGAATACCTGGTCCATTGCCATGCTTTAGATCTGAGTACTTGTAATTGTTTAAGATGCCAAATTCGATGTGCTGGATTGACTTTAGATTTCATCCTAATTGAGCATCTTATGTTGTGATGAAATGAGGAGCTGTTCAAGCATGATGTGTTCATCAAAGAGAATTTTGTTGGTGAAAACATTATAATGCTTTTCCATTAGTCATCCTCAGCGGTATTTCTGTTTGGGAGTTTATAGTTTCTCAGTGAAGTTGTCATGATTCTCCACAGGGATTTTATCCATGGTGTCAACACGATTCTTCGCTATATTGCCCGTGTTGCGTCTGTTTCTGGCTTCTATGGCCAGGATGCTATCCAGGCAGCACATGTATGTTTTTAGTGTTCTATTTCCTACAGCCATCTATGATGTTATTCAATGACTTTAATGTTTGTATTGACCTTCCAAGTTTCCTTTGCTATCCGTCTGTAGGTTGATCAATGGCTCGAGTATGCCCCAGTCATTCTTTCAGGCTCAGAATTTGAAGCTGCTTGCTCATTTCTAGATGGCTACTTGGCATCTCGAACTTTTTTGGTTGGTTATGGTCCTTCAATTGCTGACATTGTAGTGTGGTCAAATCTTGCAGGTAATTTCCTGCCTAACTTCATCATTCTGCAATATGTTGGTCTTGTCATATTTGGTTCTTATATCGTATATATTGTTTACCTTGGAATTTACACGTATTTCTTCAGGCACCGGCCAACGATGGGAAAGTCTAAGGAGATCCAAAAAACATCAAAACCTTGTCCGTTGGTTTAACTGTGTAGCTGTCGACTATGCAGAGATACTAGATGAGGTCATAGCTGCTTATGTTGGAAAGCGAGGAATTGGAAAATCTCCTGCACCAAGCCTGAAGGAAAAGTTGCCTGATTCAAAGGAGAACACCTCAAGTCCTGAAGTAGATCTCCCAGGTGCAAAAGTTGGGGAGGTTTGCGTTCGTTTTGCGCCAGAGCCTAGTGGATATCTCCATATTGGTCATGCTAAGGCTGGACTATTGAACAAGTACTTTGCAGAGAGATACAAAGGGCGTCTAATAGTTCGATTTGATGACACAAATCCTTCCAAAGAAAGCAATGAATTTGTTGAGAACCTCCTGAAAGATATTGAGACACTGGGGATCAAATATGATGTGGTTACATACACCTCAGATTATTTTCCAAAGCTAATGGAAATGGCTGAAAGTTTGATCAAGCAGGGAAAGGCATATGTTGATGATACACCAAAGGAGCAAATGAGGAGTGAGAGGATGGACGGCGTGGAATCTAAATGCAGAAACAATACTGTTGAAGAGAACCTGTTATTGTGGAAAGAGATGGTTAATGGCACCCAAAGGGGTATGGAGTGTTGTGTACGGGGTAAACTTGATATGCAGGACCCGAACAAATCACTAAGAGATCCTGTTTACTACCGTTGCAACACTGACACCCACCATCGTGTTGGCTCAAAATACAAGGTCTATCCAACATATGATTTTGCTTGCCCTTTTGTTGATGCACTAGAAGGAGTATCTCATGCTCTTCGTTCAAGTGAATACCATGATCGGAATGCACAGTACTATCGTATCCTTCAAGACATGGGGCTGCGGAGGGTAGAAATTTATGAGTTCAGCAGGCTGAATATGGTTTACACCCTTCTTAGCAAGCGTAAGCTTTTATGGTTTGTACAAAATAAGATGGTGGAGGACTGGACTGATCCACGCTTCCCCACTGTTCAAGGCATAGTACGACGTGGTTTGAAAATTGAGGCACTGGTACAATTTATACTTGAGCAGGTAATTTTCTCATGAGTTACAGTTAGTGTTTCTGACGTTATAGCTGTATGGATGTTGTGTTATTAACCTTTTCATTGCCTTTTCTATTTCTCAAGGGTGCTTCAAAAAATCTAAATCTTATGGAGTGGGATAAACTCTGGACAATCAACAAGAAGATTATTGATCCAGTGTGTGGGAGGCATACTGCTGTGCTGAAAGGCCAGCGTGTGCTATTGACTCTTACTAATGGTCCAGAGAAACCATTTGTTCGAATTTTACCAAGGCACAAGAAATATGAAGGTGCTGGAAAAAAAGCTACAACCTTCGCAAACAGAATTTTTCTGGAGTATGCTGATGCATCAGTCATTAGCGTGGGTCAGGAAGTCACTTTGATGGACTGGGGAAATGCTATAATGAAAGAAATTAAGACAGAGAATGGAGTGATTACTCAATTAGTTGGTGAACTCCACCTCGAGGGGTCAGTGAAGATGACAAAACTGAAGCTAACATGGTTGCCAGATATCGAAGACCTCGTGTCTCTTTCTTTGGTAGAATTTGACTACCTAATTAATAAGAAAAAGGTAAGCCAACAATTGGAAGTTCAAGCGAGCAGTGAACGCACATGACATCGCATAGGCATAAGAACGATATACTTTATACTTCATATATGTTATAACAACTCTAATTTTATTTTATGAACACCTTTTCACCTAGATGAGCTAAATATGTCTGTAGTATACTTGAATGTCTTATCATTGAGCTATGACTCTGGGTTGATTGCTCACCTTACCTTTCTCAACTGCATGAGTTTTTGGATTAACTAGTTGGTGCATGAAACTTAACATTGCATTAGGCGAGCTCAAGTTTTTGAGAGAAGTGGGCATCCTACCTGTATTTCATTCTGACCATGTTCAAAAAGATATTTTTGGTTTCTTCCTTTTTACTTTACATATTTAATGGCGCCTCCTTGGATAAGTTTTTTCTTGCATCAATGCATCCATGTTCTTGCATTCCATGATAAAATAGCATCCATGTGCATTTTGAATCCAACTGTTTTGACACTCATGCAGCTGGAAGAAGATGAGGACTTCCTTGTCAATCTTAACCCACGCACCAGATGGGAAACTTTGGCTCTTGGGGACCCGAACATGCGGAATGTCAAGCAAGGAGAAATTATACAGCTTGAAAGGAAAGGGTATTACAGGTGTGATGTTCCATTTGTCCGGTCATCCAAACCAATCGTCCTTTTTGCCATTCCAGATGGCAGACAAAAGTCCACATCAAACTAGGAACATGGATGGTTTTTGGAGCCGTGCAATTACAAGTGATCTTGGTTTAGTAATGATATTTTGAATTTGACTTTAATCTTTGAATCATGTTTGGAGAACTGCTGTTGTAATCGTTGAAGATTGGAACTTCAGATTTTCTTACTTTATCGGCTGCTTATAGTTTTCTTTTGCACTGCCAGATGCTAACAAGATATGATGGTTTACAAGGTTGTGGAGTAAATGTTAACATGGGAATTTACTGGCCTCTTTACATATGGTGGAATTTAAGACATGAGATTATTTATATGAGCTTTTCTCTGATTGTTTCCGATAACCGCACGTAGTTTTTGATCTGAACATTAAGAATGGCTACAATCGCTCTTCCGTGGCAGCGAGGCCGTTACAAAATAGGAATCATGTCAAACTGTAGATACTCGTTTTATATATCTGAATTTATGGTTAGGTTTTGATAATTTCAATTTGCATTGGTACTACATAAAAACTATCGATCCGCTCAGTTCTTACAGAATAAAGAAATGTAGATCATCTCCATTCAGTCGTGATAATTAAAAAGAAAGCTAAAGTTCATTAGAAGCTTACAGAATAGTGAAATGTAGATCATCTCCATTCAGGCGTGATCATTAAAAAAACATAGCTAAATCTACATCTCCATTCCGTCGTGATCATTAAAAAGAGATAGCTAAAATTCGTAGAAGTATGATTGAGATCTCTTGACCATTGAAAAGGGTTCATAGGAAGTATGATTTCAGATTTTCCAGATATAACAAGCGATAATTTTATATTTGCTTTATTCATCAAAGAGATTACAAAGCTGACGTGATATCATGAATACGGTTACATAGTGTAAAAATGATGTCAGCACAAGCCGTAACGACATGACATGTAAATTGGTATACAAAACTGCTGCACAAAGATCCAGATCCAAAAACTCAGATCTTATATCAAAATTGCCCATTAAATGAGATGCGGCAAGCCCTGCCATTGCTACGCAAAAGTTCATAAACATAATTTTGAGGAAGTACACGGAGAGTTGTCCATTCAGAATGCCTTCCACGCAAAAACATACTGACGTTGTAGTATAAATACTACCAGGATATTTTAGAAAAAACAAGATTAATCTAAGCCGTTAGATTGAGAGAAATGAACGGTTTGTATTCATTTATGTGTACTGTAAAATTTCTCTACAGGAAATAGCAAAACTAAGTAACCGGAAGTATTGGCACAATGAAGGGCAGTTTCCTGCTACAATTTTCAAGACCAAAAGTACATTACTTCTTAAGGCTGCCCTCAAGTCGTTCAATAGCGGCACCTACACGGCTTTGATTTCCTTGTTTCTCTGCCATATCTGATGATATCTTTGAGTTTGCAATCTCAATATTTGCCTTTTCCGCTAACTTTAACTGTATCCAACCTGTAAAAGAACTCCCAAAGTCAGCTTATTGAGCATGTAACTACAGGTTACCGGCAAACTTGCTGACACGATCTATAATCAGTGAGGTAAACATTTGACAAAGTGGTTGACGTGGCATACTATGTTGGTAACACCCATGCCTATGGCAAGATCTTTCCCGCAAGTGCAAATGGCTCCCATTCAAATAATAGCACTCCTTCACAACTTTAACTCAAATATATTATTGTGGCACAATTTTACAATAGAGAATGATGTTTCATACTAGAACCAGGAAATTGACTTATAACATGAGAAGGTAGCATCCAACTTCCACATTAGCAGGCTGAGCTGAATGATTTTGAAATAGATATTGGAACCTACCCACAATAAGCCAAGCTTTAAGCTTGCACATCAAAATGCAGTTCAGTTCAAGAGGGTTTAAACTTTAAACGTATGGGAGACTGGGAGTAAGGAACTAATGCGATTGCCAAAGATGCTAAAACGCTCATCAGATATATACATTTGAGTGAGCTAGAAAGACCTCAGAATATTTAGCAAAATACAGAGAAAGTGCTCCATTGAATGGAAATCACTAGCAATTTGAGATAAAACAATACCAAGTGGAAAACAGAATCCAGCACCAAGAGCAGATCCGACCAATACATTTCTTGCACGCCACATTGGTGAACCTGGCACTAAACATATACATAGACATCAATTGAGGTGAATTCATTATAATAAGCTCTACTGAAGTGTTCATTAAGTTGACACCAACTATTTGCATATCATAATCAGAAGCACATACAAACAGGAGAGAGAATAGTGATTGATCTCATGATAGTATGCAGCAAAAGGAAACCGCAACACGTCCCAAAAGATATTTACAGTTTCTGGATATAAAACCATAAAGGATGAAAATTATCAAGGGAAAACATTATGAATGATATCAAGAATTATCAAGATATTCAGGCCCTATTCTTTTCGGCTTAACAGTTTAACGGCTTAACAGCTTAACGACTTATCTACGTTTTGAAAAGACATATGATTTGAGTTTTTTGGGTCCGTTTTTTCGCTGTTTTGAAGGTGAATCATAACGCTTTAAAAAGCAAGTCAAACGAAATAGATCTGAATCTCGAGAATATCTTGAAAAGCTCGCGAAATTCAGTTATTTCAGCTGTTCAGCCGTTCAGATGAGCTCAAAAGAACAGGGCCAGGCAAACACTCTTTTAGGAACTTCCACCCAACAAACTACATATTCAAGGTATTGACCTTGAATTTCATCTTTCGTGGCACAAAAATCAAAGTAGAAAATATTGGGCTCTTGGTAAATCCATTCCATCATTCCTATTATCAGATATTTGGACAATCATAAACTAGGAGTCCCAGAGCCACACGAGATGATGAGACGAGACCTCTAATAGCAGCCAACCTTATGAAAGAAAGCAGATAAAATAGCCAGTAATAATCTGACTGAGGCCTACGTCAGAAATCTTTTAACAAACAATAATAGTTACAAGACAGCATAATTAATAGCAATACACTAAGGGTTTTATGACTTCTCTCTTTAAAGACGAACACTGTGTTATTAATTTTTATATTATATCATAAGCTTACTCCAAGTTACACATTACCATAATATATCCAAAGAAAAGGTGTATTTCTGGGACCAAGGTACCCAATTTTTAATCAAGATAAATTAAAATCCAATATTTAATACTACCTCCGTTTCTTTTTATAAGGCGTGCACACATTTCAAGATTCAAACTTTGTAATCTTTGACTAACAATTTGTCTAACAATATATTGATTTCGTGAAGCAAAGATGATACCACTGGATTTGTACTTGAAAGTATTTTTTAGATATTATAATTTTGTCATTATGAATGATATAGAATAAGAGAAATTAAGAGTCAAAACGTAGTTTGGAACCACTCCCTATATTTTAAAACAGAGGGAGTTCGGTGAGAATGAGGTGCATACATATAAGACCAAAAGCAGCTGCAGTGATTGAGCCAGCTCCAGCAATATTAAATACATCGTGTACCCCACGGTTCTCAATTAGAAGGTTCTGTACGCCAAAGAAGGTTGCAGTAAACATCCCAAGGCGAACTCCACCGACCAGTGAGCCTTTGGCAACCTGGATAAACCTTTTCTCCATTGCATCTCTCATCAATCTATACTGCTCACGCTTGTCTGTCGTGCTTCCCATCTTCAACATCACTTCTGCATCCTTGCTCTGTAAAACATAACACGGATATTTGTCATGCCAGAAGGAATTTGTTTAGCCTAAAGCATTCTTGAGAAAAAGGATACACATTCTTCCCAGATGGGAACGGGTTAATGTCTAATCAAAATTTGGAGACACTAACTGTAGTTTGATTTAATACTGCAACAGAACCCATTCTGTACTCTAGATTTGCCCTACATTCTGCCGGAGAGACTGAAGTTTCCGCAATTGCCGGTTGAATTAAGCCGTGAGCAATGAAACAGAAGATTATTATGCCACTTCAAGAACCAGATGCAAAGTCGACATCAAAGAACAGCAATGATGTAGCTCCATTCATCTTTTTATCTTTTCACAAATGATTCAACGACCGCTGCAAGTATGCCTCTCACATCGACAGGTAATGCCCTCCGTTAGATTCACGCAAGATAGCATACAAAGCAACAGAAGAAAGGAGGATGCTAGGACAGGGCAGAGTGGCAGCTTACGACGGAGGCGCTGGCCTCCTTGCTCCCGCCGTAGAGCAGCCCGGCGAAGACGCCGACGAGGGTGGCGGTTCCCCAGCTCACCGTACCCACCGCGGAATCACTCGACGGCCTGGGACCCGCGTCATCCGCCGCAGCCTCCGCCTCCTCCTGGAACATCTCCCCAACCAAAAGTATGAGAAGAAAGCACGAAACGAAGACGGCGCAGTTCGGAGCAGCGGGATACAGGTGACGAACCGTGGGGGCAGTAGAAGCCGGCGGCGGCTCGGCGGGAGGAGGCACAGAGTCAGCCATGGTGATACAAGGCGGCGGCGGGTGGCGCCGGCGCGGAACCGCGGTGGTGCGTCGCGGTGGCAGAGAGATCGCCCGGTGGAAGCGAAGGGGAATGGGGGAGTCTTCAGCTTAGTGGGTTGGGCTGTTGTTGTTACCTATGGGCTTTGTTACATGTAGACCTCGCTTACCTCTTCAGCTCTTCTGGGCCACAAACCCTCAGTGCCATTGCGCTTCCTATTTATTTGTTTTTTTTAAAAAGATACATTATATTTTCTAGATAGTGCTTAGAGCATGTACAATGGTTGAGACAAATTATCTCTAACTATTGTTATATCATGTAGAGACAACACTAGAGATTACATATACAATGGTAAAGATGACTGCACGTTTTTATAGGTAATTTGCTCATACACAAAGTTTTTAAATTTTTGTATAGAGTTGACTCTTACTTAAGAGGCAGCTCAAATATCTATGCACACTCTCTCTTCTTCACATCATCAATTAGCTAACATAAAACTGCTTAGAGATGGATTAGAGACTGCTGAGGTGGACTGTTGTACATGCTCTTAGCAACTATGCTGAGGAAAACTATTCGCTATCCACGTCGATTGAATTTTATCAGTCGTCCGATCGACCCTTCCAACTAGCCTGGCCATTTGATTTCTTCCTCCATCCAACAGTCTAGCCTGGCCATCTGTCTGAGCATTTATGCAAAAAGAAGCGCTCGAAGTTTTAACATGTATATGGAGGACCGATTGATTGGTTGTTGATGGGTTTTTGCATTTACACCCTTACATTACTAGTTTACTTAACTCATGGTCCTTCCACCACCCAACCATTCAAATTTGGTTAAATCACATGTTTCTTTCCATCTGTCAATATACAATTCCCTACCTCTCTCACTCAAGGTCTCCAGCCCCAGTCCCCCAACCCTAGCCACCCTACTCTCGATTGCGCCACATCGCCGCTCCCCCATCATTGTTATTTCTTCCCCTATAGCCATCGCCGCTCCCTTCCCCTGTCCTCGCCTTCTCTGCACCCCGCCATCGCTGCATCAACTGCTGAAAGATGGAGAGGAGCACTCGTTGCTGCTACCACTCAATGACTCTTGAGTCTTCGGAGCTCTGAGTTGATAGCAAGTGTGATGGACATCTGGATAGAACTTTAGTCCACTCACCTTCTCAATGAGACACATGATATATGGAGCGTATCCACAACACCTCCTAGGCTCCATCGACATCGAACTTCCGGTGGTTTTCACAAATCCTATGCAATAGGTTCCTCGAATATGACATGATACTCGATGAATCTCCTTCTTCGGGGGGAAAAGGATGAGGATAGCTGACAGGGACACTCGATCTCATTTCTCAAATACTACATAAAGCTTAGATCAAGGGGATTTTGGGCTGGGGAGAAAGTTTAATACTCTTGAAGTTGCTAGAGGTAAGTATTGATGAGAGTGAAGCGTTAACCCCAGCTAAGTTGGTGGGAGGGGTGTTAAATAGGGGGACCTGGGCTAGCTATTGGGCAAAAAATTTCTGTGCGTGTCGGACACTGATCCAACGACTGGACACTCCGATGTAAAATGCGCCTAAGAAACAGAAAACTCAAAATCTTAAATTTTCGAATACTCTGATCTCCCAAGTATCAGACACTCCGATCCAAATCACCAGATATTTCAATGAAAATAAAATGAAATTAAAATGAACGATAGAGCACACCAAATCCTGAAATTTTGGACATTCCGATTTCCAGGTATAGGATACTCCGATACTTTGGACCGGATACTTTGATGATTATTTAAGAATTCAAATAGAGAGCGCCATCTTCTGAAATTTCCGTCAGTTCGATGTCCTAGGTACCAGATACTCCGATAGTTTGGACTGAATGGTCCAACCCCTAAAAGTGTACAACCAAGTGATTTGAGATTGGGATATGATTAGTGTCTCTCTCCTAACCTATACTTCATACAATTATCACATGAGACATCTAAAAATTATTTTTCGTCGCATCCCTTCTGATGGTACGGTTGTCCTCACGGCTCATTAAAAACTATAAGATACAAGTCTAGAAAAATCAAGCTTCTTCTCTTTTCGCCTTTTGAGGGTTTCACGATGTTCTCAATATTGTCACCATATCAATTAAGCTACTCATAATATCATTTAAATATTAGTTAAATATTATTTTGTCACTAACCACCAAAATCAACTTAGGGGCCTAGATGCACTTTCACTCTGCCTTTCATAGGTTCCGTCCTCGCGCCTCCACCATTCTCCTCCCTAGGTTCGCTGCACGCGCCCCCCCTTCCAACCACTGCATCTGCCTCCACTGTAGCCCACAACCGGCGTCATTCTTACCACCTCGCGTGCTCCGGCCCCATCTCCTTGTTTCCACACTAGTTCTGTGCACCCTAAGTTCGACTACCATTTGTCGATCCGGTTGTCGCTAGGGCTTTTTAGCTTTTTTTAAACCTAGCACATACATCATTTTAGTAACAGTTTAGTAATAGTTTAGAAGTAATTTTATAATCGAGCTAACGGGCTGTTCTGAGTCAAGCAAAGTCAAAGTGAAAATGAAATTCATTCAAAGTTAACTTATTTTATTGTTGAATTAATTGATAAATGTATTGAAAACATTTATTATCTAGCTCACGAGCTCAGAAACAAGCTTTTTTCTAGCCTTATTTGTTGTTACCACCATATTGTCTTGGATCCTTCCTGCAGCTCCTCTTGGCTCTCTCTAGTCTCTAAGCCTCGGGGCCACGATAAAAATCCACATCGTGCCCGAACCCTAAGTAACGTGGAGGGCGCAGGGCTTGTGAGGTCGGTAGGTTGCGGCCGCATGGAGGTAGAAGGAGCACTGACGCAAAAAGGTATCCAATTGAGATGAGCATGAACGCTGGCCCATTTCTGAGCATTCTCATTTTTAAAAAATATAACATTTTGAAATATCAATCCATATGTGAGGAAGAAAATTCTATGTTTCCCTGGTGCAAAACAGCCGCATACCATTTACAACCCTATATGGATGTTTGCCACTTGTCCTTCCCTCAATCTCAAAGCAGCGTCATCCTCCTCCTGACCTCGGTCCTCACTTAGTCCTCACTCGCTTTTCTCCCTCCCAACTCCCAAGTCCTAGGCTCCTAGCGCAGCTTCTCTCCTTCCAACCTCGGCACCAACACCCGCATCCTCCCTAGCACCGTCCAAGCTCGCCTCGCCGCCTCTACTCCACCTCCGCGCTGCGCCACCACTCCTTTCATTGGACTGCCGCACCGCCTCTCTCTCCCCCCTCCCGCGCCACTAACTCTCTCTCTCTCTCTCTCTCTCTCTCTCTCTCTTCCCCTTGCCTCTCTCTCTTCCCTCCTCCTGCCACACTGCGTCGTCGTGGTGCCGTGCCACCGCTCCTTCCGAGCCATCGAGGTTACGCGCCACCACGCCGTCGTGGTGCCGGGCTGCCGCATCGTCGCTCTTGCCGGACCATGGCGGTTCCATGCCACTGCGCCGTCGTGGATACTTCTTGGAAAAGGGAGATTGTTTCACCAACGATGTACAGCTCATGTGTTGAACCTAATATGCCAAGCAGGATTTAGTTTCATGAACTCCCTTGTCTGCAAAACCAGGGAAAGTGTGAAGTATATCCGTGGATCTCCTTCAAGAAAGCAAAAGTTTGAGGACATCGTGACACAATTGGATATTAATGGAAAACGTCCCTCTCTTGATGTTCCTACTCGATGGAACTCCACGTATCACATGCTGGAGACATCATCCCGTGTCAAGAGGGCTTTAGACTTGTTAAGTCTTCAAGATCTACAATATGTCCATAATCCATCTTATGAGGATTGGGAATGTGCAGAAAAACTGTGCAAGCTATTCAAAGTGTTCTATAAGGCCACTAAGGTTATTTCAGGATCTAAATACCCCACATCAAACCTATGGTTTCATGAGATTTGGCAAGTCAAATTTGCCTTAGAGAAGGAAGATTCTAATGATCAGCCTACCTTGCACGATATGATCACATACATGAAAAAGAAATTCGATAAGTATTGGAAAGCATCATGGTTGGAGCTTTCAATTCCTGTGCTCCTTGATCCAAGATTCAAAATTGCTTTCCTAGAGTTTCGTTTTCAGGCATTCGGTGATGAAGCTACCCCCAAACTAGCTGAAGTGAAGAAAATTTTTCAAGGATTGTTTAATGAGTATTCACGGTTGCTTGATTGCCATGTAGAATTTGTCCAGCAAGGTGGTGTTGATATTGACAACATAGATGGCAGTGATCCTTTAGCAGACTGGGATCGACATTTGAGACAAAGGATCTATGCAGCTAATGATGCTTCAGCAGAGCTCGAAACATATTTGGCAAAGCCGCCACTACCTCGTGTTGATCACTTTGATATTCTACATTGGTGGAAGATGAACTCTTCAGAGTATCCTACATTTGGCCGAATGTTTAAAATTTTATACTATTTAAAATTATGATCCATCGGTGAGTTTAAAATGCTTAGTAAAAATGGTCCGACCCGATGGATCCATTGGTCCGGCACCGGATCCAAAAATATGATTTAGGGTCGGCCCGTGGATCCGTTAATTATTTTTGGGCCACGTGGTCCAGATCCGGTCCACGCTGGACCGGACCATTCTCATCCCTATGAAGCATCCCTGGTGCAAAACAGCCGCAACCCATTTATAACCCTATATATATGTTTGCCACTTGTCCTTACCTCAATCTCAAAGCAGTGTCATCCTCCTCCTCACCTCGGTCCTAAGTCCTCACTGGCCTCTCTCCCTCCCAAGTCCCAACTCCCAAGTCCTAGGCTACTAGTGCAGCCTCTCTCCTTCCGGCCTCGGCACCAACACCTGCATCCTCCCTGGCACCGTCCAAGCCTCGCCTCGCCGCCTCTACTCCACCTCCGCGCCACGCCGCCACTCCTTCCACCGGACTACCGCACCGCCTCTCTCTCTCTCTCTCTCTCTCTCTCTCTCTCTCTCTCTCACCCGTGCCACTCGCTCTCCCCTCCTCCTACCACGCCGCGTTGTCGTGGTGCCGCGCCACCGCTCCTTTCAAGCCGCCGGGGTTACGCGCTGTTGGAGAATAGGTTTTGCAGAATAGATGCTGTGTATTGATCAGGGGTGGAATATATATAGAGTACAGGAGATGGGCCTTCCCCAAGGCCCATATACTCTAACACTCCCCCGCAGTCTGAACGGCACTAAGCGGTCTAGACTGATACAAAGCAAACACACACTCCCCCGCAGTCAAAACAAAGTACACTCCCCCGCAGTCAAAACAAAGTGACCATCACTCCCCCGCAGTCGGAACGGCAGTAGTACGGACGTTCAGGCTGGACCGAAACTCGGTGAAGACCGAAGTGGGCAGCCCCTTGGTGAAGATGTCGGCGTACTGCGATGACGTCGGGACATGGAGAACGCGGACCTGACCAAGAGCCACCCGCTCTCGGACGAAGTGTAGGTCGATCTCGACATGTTTGGTGCGCTGGTGCTGCACTGGGTTGGTGGAGAGGTAGACCGCACTGACATTGTCGCAGTATACGACGGTAGCCCGACGAAGGGGACTGTGAAGCTCCTGGAGAAGCTGTCGTAGCCAGCACGCCTCAGCCACACCATTGGCGACGGCGCGGTATTCTGCCTCAGCGCTGGAGCGGGAGACAGTGTGCTGGCGCTTAGAGGACCAGGAGACCAAGTTGTCACCGAGGAACACGCCGTAGCCTGAGGTCGACTTACGAGTGTCAGGACAGCCTGCCCAGTCAGCATCTGAGTGAAGCCAAGCCGCGCATGGCCCAAAGGGAGACCGAGCCGCCCGGGCCAGCCCAGGCCGGCAGTCTGGGCAGGAGGGGAGTTAGGGTTCCCCTCTCCCCATGAGTGGCGCCGGCGGCGGCGCTGGGCGCGTGGGCGGGAGGAAGGCCCGCGGCTGCGGCGGCGAAGAGGGTCCCAGGGGCGGCGCCGGCGATGAGGGGGTCGCCCCGGTTGAGCGCCCACGGCGAGGGGTAGCAGGCGGCGGTGCTGGGCGCACCTACGGCGGCGGCGGGGGCGGCGGTCCATGCGCCGAAGGGAGGCGACGACGTGGGGGCGGACGCGCGCCAGCCCGCGCGAGGCCCAGCCGCGGCGGACCACGGCGAGGGAGCGCCGTCCGGGGCAGCGGCACCATGGGTCGCGCCGGCGGCGGTCCACGCGTTGAAGGGAGGAGTCGCGCCGGCGGCGGCGGTGGTCGCGCCGTGGATGGCGGTCAAGGCGCCGAGGGAGCAGCTCGTGCCGTGGCTGCCTCCGCCGATCTGAAGGGGAGCTCCACCGAGGTGAGTTCTAGATCTGGGGAAGGCAGCGTTGGGGTGGGTGGCGGCCATGGGAGGAACGCCGTGGTTGGGAATGACACCGTCGGTGCTGACGCCGACGTCCATCTCATCGGAGTCGGGGGAGGGCACGATGAGAGATGCGCCAGTGGAGATCATGCCGACGGCGGGCTAACAGCTGCTAGGGTTTGCGGAAGGGTGGGGCAGGAAAGACCTGCTCTGATACCATGTTGGAGAATAGGTTTTGCGGAATAGATGCTGTGTATTGATCAGGGGTGGAATATATATAGAGTACAGGAGATGGGCCTCCCCCAAGGCCCATATACTCTAACACGCGCCACCGCTCCTTTCAAGCCGCTGGGGTTATGCACCACCGCGCCGCCGCATCGTCGCTCTTGCCGGGCCGCGGTGGTTCCATGCCACCACGCCGCTGTGGTGCCGGGCCCCGGCGGTTCTGTGCCACCGCGCCGTCGGTCTTGCCGTGCCGACGCGCCGCCACACCGCCGTGGTGCCGGGCTGCTGCTGCCGTCCACCCCGAGGGGGGAGAAAGGGAGAGAGAGGAGAGGAGAGGGGAGAAGGGAGTTGGGAGAGGAGACCAGATAATTGCTCTGAGATTGATGGGAACAAGTGGCAAACATTCATATAGGGTTGTAAATGGGCTGGTTTGCAGCTGTGCTGCATAGAATGTTCTTCCATATGTGAGTGACACGTAGATCGTATGTCATCGACCTACTGAGTATCAGATGTCAAACAGGAGCTTCGAAGCCGCATGTATGTCTAAATTATGGAAAGAACAGGTCAAATGAATATTGGAGCCAATTCTGTATGCCAATAATTGAGGAAACGCTTGCTACCTGGTCTCCTGCCGCTCTGTTTAGTTTCCCCGCAGAGTGAGCACTGTTGATCAATGATCAGACAGAAGCACGAAGCAATGAAGCATTTCGCAACATACACGTCTTGGCTGATTGCTGTTGGATGCATTGGGGATTTGGTTAATTTAATCGGCAATGGCCGGCATTGCTACAAGGCGTCAGCTTCTTTGGAAGACGTACGGCTCCAGAGCTGCTCGATCGATCCCTATATAATGGTTGCTGCTGAAGGAACAACATGCCACGGTACAAGCTCTCTCTTTCTCTCTCTCTCTCTCTGCTCGATCAGCTACGTTACGTCCGAGCTCTCGAGCTTCAGAACGACGTGCCCAGCCTCGCGAGCTTCATCCCGGCGCGCTTCTTCGCCTCCACCGCCGCCGGCAGCAGCTGCTCGAACCTCTCCAGGAACGCCGCCCACTGCTCCGTGCTCAGATCCCGGAACGACATCCGCCGCCGCGTGCCGCCGCGGCTCTTCGACATGCTGCCGTCGCCGGCGAGGATGAAGCCCAGACCGTCGTTGTTGTCAGCGCCGGTGGATGGCGGCGGCGGCGCTGCGATGGAGTCCGCGGCCTTCTTGCAGAGGGCCTCGAGCGCGCTGAGCCCCTCCTCGAGCGCCGAGAACTCACGCGTCATCATGTCGCCGATGTCCGCGAGGCAGAGGCCGGCGGCGGCGGCGCGCTGGAGGAAGATGGTGCAGAGGGTGAGGATCCTGATGGCTGGCTCCGTCAGCGCCGGCAGCTCCGCGCGGAGCATCTCGGCGTCCCTGAACGGGTCCAGTGCCGCCACGTACTCCAGCTCGCCGGGGGAGAATGGAAGCGACGGCTGCGGCCAGTGCAGCCACTCGAAGTACGGGTCCTCGAGCTGCTCCGGCAGGCACAGCCCGTGGTCGATCGGTACCAGCTCCAGCGGCGGCGCTGCCGTGCTGCTTGCCGGCGTCGCCGGCGGCGGTGGCGGTTTCTTGACGAGGATGTTGCCGGCGTGGCGGTCGATGTTGAGGAGGCGGACGTCGAGGATGCCGACGCGGTGGACGGACGCGACGGAGAAGCGCGACGGACCAAGCTCGCCGGCGTCGTACTCGTGTGCCACGAAGCGCTGGATGGACGCCATGGTTGTGGGTGCACCGGGGCGCGAGATCTTGATCAGCGCCGTCGGCTCTACGCTGGCGAAGCCGCCATGGTCGAGGAGGAAGGCGGCCACCTCCCGCAGCACGGCCTTGCTCGCGTATCCGCCGCCGAGGGGCGGCGCCGCCGCGCTGTCGTCGAGCGGCTTGATGATCGCCACGTTCTCGCCGGAGAGGCCGTCGTTGAGCACCAGCGCGCCGCCGAGGCCGCCCTGCGCCGGGACCAGCCGCGTCCCCGACGCGATGGCGCTCGCCGCCTCCGCGATGAGCTCATGCACGCCCCGCGCGTGGCGGCCGGCGACGATCTCCACGCACGGAGGCGTCTTGTCGCCGCCGCAGCCGGAAGTCTCCTTGTGGGGATCACCGGCGGCGGGAGCGGCCGTCGTGAAGCACGGCGAGGAGAGGCTCCGCCGCCGCGGGGACAGGCCGCCGTTGCGCTCCTGGTGGTCCGGCCGCTCGAGCTGCGCGACGGAGCGCGGGCGGCAGTGGCAGCAACGGGCGGCGGGGGGCTTCATGTCGTGGCAATGGACGACGGCGATCGCCATGCCGGCGAACGGGCAGCTACCGCCTCCGGCGTCGGCGGTGGCCGGCGACGGCGGTGGCGGCGCAGTAGCCGGTGGCAAGGGCCGGCTACTTACAGGTTTCCACGCATTCATGCATGCCACTCACTTAGACCGCTGCACATGGGAAACCAAGAAGAAGAAGAACTACAACAATGGCGATCGGGCACGCACCTTCGTATGTGTTTTCGGCTTGTTACAACAACATGTCAATCGAGAGCTAGCTACCTACATCCAGAGTCAGTAGCCGCCGTCACAGCCGCAAAGAGTCGACGGCGGCGGCGATGGCAACACGGCGGCGAGGGCAGGGGCAGGGCGAAGGCATGGCAATGCGGGAACCTCCAAGAACGGAATCGAAGAGACGATCAAGCTACGCAGATGGGAGAAGGGCGTGCACTCCACGCGCTCCCGCCGCCGGCCGCCGCCGCGCCGCCGCTCGCCGCCGCACCTCGATCCCCAGCTCCGAGTTGTGATCAGCTGGGGGTAGGAGGAGCCGAGGAGGTGGGTAGTGGGTAGCCTGGTCGTCTTCTTCCCCGGGCGTCCTTCTAATCTTCCCCTTCCCTCCGCGCGGGGCTGGAAGGGAAAGGAAGGAGAAGAAAGAAGAAGTCGGAGAAGCAGCAGCCACCGCCTGTTTCCCTTCGCACCCCGGCGAGGCCACGGCGGTGGATATATACGCCCTGGCGCTCCGCGGGCTAAATTTGGGGTTCTTGCCATGCGCACGGGTGCCATTGACGGCTTTCTTCGTGCGGATGGAAGTGGGACGGGAGGCTGTGGCAGCCCGGGTCTCGTGGGAGCTAGCTGCTCGACTTGTCTATCGGGAAAAAAAAAAAGACATGGATTTTCCTTTCCACGCACGCATATATGCTCCATGCTCGGGTTGCATATGAAATTGTGAATCAGGACTTGTAGAAGCTTTCTAAGCTTATCCTCCCCCTTTGCGCTCAACATCTTGTGGGGAAAAAAATCGCTCTATCTCCCACATCCGATGAACGCTCCATCATGGAACGCCTATGTACGTGCGTACGCATGTGCGCCCATCAGGCCATCACCATGTGGGTGGGACCTGAACCAACCTTTTTTTCCACCATGCAGCAGTGCACAATCCTGCTCATGGCAACATGATATTTCATCAATAGTTTAGCCATATTTTACTAAAGAAAACTTACCGCTAAGTGAAACACCGCTACAAGTTCAGAAAACACCAATGTAATTTCTTTGTCCTTCTTCTAGTTTCATCGGTCGGTTTGGTCAAGTTTTATTACTCCTTCAAGTTTCATGTTAAGTTTCAAAAAGAGTTCAGCCAAGTTTCATTAGTATTTCTATCTAAGTTTTATTAGTTTTCGTCTAGGTTTCATCAGTACATTCTTAAGTTTCATTAGTAGGTTTCTAAGTCTCAATTGTTATTTTCAAGTTTCGTCAGCACCTTATGTTCATGTACATACATACATACATACATAGAGAGAGAGAGAGCACAAAGTTTCATTAGTACGTTTCCCAAGTTTTCAATAGTTATTTTTCAAATTTCTATATTGATGCCAATATGATGTCATGCTTCTGATGGAAAGAATCCCATCGGACGTCTGATTCGAGGCGCTCGCCAAAAAAATAATGATCAGGTACTTCTTCCTCCTTTCTCCGCTGACCGGCCAAGTCTTCCTCCATGGGAGGCTCTATCGACGACCACGACAAGCCCCACCCAAGAACCACCGCGTCCCCGCATGAGTAGTCAAGGAATGACTTGGCCCAGCCTCAACATGGTGCAGTGTTGTGATTGTCATCTCCCTAGAAGGTGGGCAGCTCTGTAGGGCCGGTAGGGAGAAGAGTAGATGAAGGAAGGACGAAGAAAGACCCAATAACCTTGTTTCAAAAATTTGAGAGATTTTTTTGGTAAAACACCATATGAGAGATGCTGTGGTTGTGCGTACATCTCAAGGCGCAACCAACAGTCAACATAATCCCAGGAGCTCCTACAAGAGAAAATAGTGCACTTTATATGAATAATACGTCACTATTCCTTTTTGGACTCCTCAAATTCTTTTGTGGATTTTTTACTCTAGGTTGATTTTTTTCAACAACGGTATACAAAATTGACAATGGCTATATCCTAAATGTCAATTTGTTACTGGTGTATAGCATTCACCATTTTAGCGTTGGATTATACCCAATTTCCCTTTGACTCAAAGGAATTTCAGCAAAAAAAAAAATCAGCGCAAAGAAGGATATCATCAAAGGAACAAGCAAGGTCTCGATCCTACACACGTTTGCAGGCTAGATTTCTGTCCGAATTTTCAAATGAAAATAAAGGAATTTACTCCATAGGGGAAAAAAATGTGTGTTTGATTTGAAGGATAACACTTTCGGTGATTGAATCAAACAAATATACTTTTAATAACACAGGGATAACCTTTTTGCTAGCACAATAATGCCACCCGCCCAAATGTAGGGGATAGCGTTTTGTTGTAACACCCCAACTCCTTCTGAGCCTGGAATGCTACTAACTCTACCAATTATTCTAAATTTCGACAGCAACACCTCTGTTTATATGGACATCCACGACAGACTGTTGATAACACATAATAAATAACCTCTTCCTATAAACAATAGACATTAAATAATTGAAAACAAAGGTTACATGTCTCATTTATAAAAAAAAACTCAATTAACAACTAAATCTTATAAAAAAAAAGTTATGACCACTACTTTTAATGTGAAAGGTAGTGAGTGTGCGCGGGTCACTGTGCCTAAAAACTAAATAAAAGCAAGAGTGAGTATTCAACAATACTCAGCAAAGTATATGTATAAACAAAACAAATACCGAAATTTCAAAATAAATTCATGCTCATGAATCAACCATTATCACAAAAGCTCCATATAACTCAGTCATTTCGACATATCCACATAAAACACTTTTTATCCATCGATGCAATGCAATGCACATGTGTCTGTCTCTGTTAAGCATATACCGGTATAGTCGAGTGCCACCTATCAGTGCAACACTCTTGCCCACTCTATTTCAGGTGGGGACCAATTTACTCCACTCCCGTGGAGTGCCTACCGAGTAGGACTTTAGAGCACTTTGGAATAGTCATATAACTTTCTCACTGATCTCACCGGACTAGTTATACGACTTTCTCACCTACCTGGCTCATGCAACATAATGCAATAATGCAATGCCTCCTGTTAGGATTTAAGACCTGGGGAGCCCTTTCTTTGCGTTTTGACCCATACGTGGGCTGTTTGCAGCGGGCTCTAAATCCTAACAAGTGGTATCAGAGACAGGCATTGATCCACATCTCCGTTAATTCCACACATTCGCTGGATGAAGTTGTCCGTTGTGACGAAGTGGTCCGATGTGTGATGGGGGAGATTGTTGGGTTTAGTCCCACATCGGTAATCGATGATGGGGGAGCACGACTTAAAAGGTGGAGCCGTTCCTCACCTAACAGGCTAGTCTTTTGGGTTGAGTGGGCCCATGACCTTAGTCGTTGCTTCAGTTGAGCCTTTAGGTCTGTTAAGACCTGGGGAGCTCTTTCTCTGCGTTTTGACCCATACGTGGGCTGTTTGCAGCGGGCTCTAAATGACCCATACGTGGGCTGTTTGCAGCGGGCTCTAAATGACCCATACGTGGGCTGTTTGCAGCGGGCTCTAAATCCTAACAAGTGGTATCAGAGCCAGGCATTGATCCACATCTCCGTTAATTCCACACATTCGCTGGACGAAGTTGTCCGTTGTGACGAAGTGGTCCGATGTGTGATGGGGAGATTGTTGGGTTTAGTCCCACATCGGTAATCGATTATGGGGGAGCACGACTAAAAAAGGTGGAGCCGTCCCTCACCTAACAGGCTAGTCTTTTGGGTTGAGTGGGCCCATGGCCTTAGTCGTTGCTCTAGTTGGGCCTTTAGGTCCGTCAAGACCTGGGGAGCCCTTTCTCTGCGTTTTGGCCCATACGTGGGCTGTTTGCAGCGGGTTCTAAATCCTAACACCTCCTTTGTCATACAACTCTCACACACCTTCAACATATAGCAATAAATATCACAATTACTCAAGTATGGATCATATAGCTAATAGAAACATCCACAGGCCAATCACATCAATATGCTATAAGTTTAACATATACTTGCCTCTTTTACCAAACAAGTGGGAGGGACGGAATGACGATGCCGACCCCAAAAGAAAGCCGCCTGCATGAGACATACCATTCAACCAAACTAGCACCGATATCCAACATCATGAGAAAACTAATACAACTAATTTAGCTTTTAGTTCTCTATACCAAAGAGTTTACTTTACCAACCATCTATTATTACCCATATAAAATTTCATTATCTAGTCCAACATGTCAAATGCTTAATAAGAAACCCCGTCACGGCCTACACTGGACAGCAGCACGAAAACGATCATATCTCCCAAACCGCTAGGCCAAATCATGCGTTCTTGGATGCGTTGGAAAGCTAAGAACATAGCCTACAATTATTTCCATAAGTCCGTGCTCAGATTCTGAACATAAATACCATGAATTTAACTCGCAAGCTGCTGCATAAACATCACGTAACTCGTTACCCAAGGGTAGATCGGAGAAGATCAAGCAAAGCCCTAGCTTCTTCTCCAATCCTTTCCTCTTTCCACCGCAGCCCCTTTCTTCCTCCTCCTCTCCACCTCCCCTTGCCACCCCAATCCCCCATGGGTGGCCACGGCTCGGGCAAAGCAGGGCAGCAAGAGTTGGGAGGGGCGAGCAGTAGCAACAGCAAAGCGACACTAGGAGACGACGGCGGCGGCGGCCTCTCTGCAGGCAGTAGGGCGGCGGCAACAATGCTGGAAGTTGCTGCACGAGGGCAATGCCCTGGCTTGGCATGGTGACGGCTAGGGCAGATTGCCCCTCTCATGTCTCCTTTTAAGCCCAAGGATGGGCTGGGCTCCAAAGGCCCAAAAATGGGATATCACATTTATTCATAGAGTATGGACATACAATAGGTCAAAATTACATAGGTGATTACATAAATACCCTCACTTTCGTAGTGGGGACTAAGGAATTATGGGAAAGGACATGGTCCTCCACTGCATCTGAATGTCTCTCGAGCAGGTTCCACGCGAAGTTGGTACTCAGCTGGCCCTGCCTAAGGGACCGACCACCACACTCTGAATGCGAAGGCCACACTACTTAGCATAGATCATTTCTAGCACTTAGTTCCTTGGTACCTGCAATCTCACCTGTGAGATGAAGCATAGTAATGACCGAGTTACGTTCCGAAGCCCATATACACAGTTTACCTTCTGATACTTCAATCTAGAGTTTCCCGGTTGTGTATTACTCCGAAGGGAACACCCGCTGCAAAAAACCGTGGTTATAGTCTCCTCTGTGGTGAAATCTCCTAGGGCAATAACTAACCTCCGATTCACTAATTTGGAGGCTACTAACTCAACTACGAATACCAAGCTAGAGGGGGAATCTAGTACAGAGCTACGACAGGAACCCCTGACAATTAAAGACTCCACCAAGCCACGCCTCCTTGGTTGTGCCCTCTATTATTGAGTTGCACGCCTGCACACACCTAGTCTATCCTTTCGGCGTTGTGTGACGGTTAAGTTTTGGAGTGTGCACTTTTGGCATTAATGTTTTATCTCCCAAGGAACCTATCATTTCACAATGACGCAGCTGTCCCGAGGTGCATGTTCTGTCAACGCGAGACACGCCCTCGAGGTGCGACTGTTAGAGTTCCTTGACAAATTACATTTTTACCCCTGGTTATCCGCTATAAAGGGGCTTGCACAAGTTTTCTCATCGCTTGCATTTAATAGTTCTCACTCCATCCCCTTTTCTTTCTCATTGTTCTTGTGCGAACTCATTGTCTTGCCATCTCCCATTGGCAATGGCTCACAAAGGGAAAACCAGCTCCGCTGCCCCTTCGACCTCTATTCCCTCGTACTCTACTAAACTCGACCACTCCCTGCCTATTGGAGCGTTTTTGGAATCTTAGTGTAGAGCGTGGTCTCGACTCGAAGCAAGGGACTACACCTACATCCCGCGCCAACGAAGTCCTTGTCTTTAATTGCTTCTTTGACTATGGGTTTTGGATCCCAACTTCTTTTTTGCCGGAGGTTCTTCGCTTATTTGATGCGAAGCTTTGCCACTGCTCTCCTAATGTCATAGTTCACATCAACATGTTGAGCCTTTAACTAGAGTTTTTGCTTTTATCTACAACACCCACTGGCAGCCCAAAAAGCAAAAGGATGGCGAGGATCCAACCAAACAAAGACCATACCAGTCCCACGGTTGAGAGGTGGTTCCGACACTCTCTAGAATTGGCCTCATCAAAATGCCACTCAAAATGTTGCTCAATAAAATGTCACTCGCGCACATGGGAGTTTTGTCGTTTTGCAAATTTATCAATTTTTTAATTCTTTTTTCATTTATCATGTAAATAAATTGAAAAATGCCAAAATGCCAAACCGGCGAGGCCCTCATGTACGGGATAGCATTGTACTGAGCAACATGTCGATAACAGCATCTTGGACGGCGATGTCCGAAGAGTGGGAGAATTCATTTTTTTTCCTAAACAAAAGAGAGCAGCAAGTCAGAATGTCTACCATGGATTGCTTTTGACCTTGTACATTTCGGTTTAACTTAGCGTAACATTTTACTATAGCAAAATTTGAGAGTTTTTAAAGAGAGGTTTAAATATTGTAACAATAATAATAAAAAATTTAGTATATTTAAGAGGACTACTAAAAACCTGAAAAAATTATTACAATTTGTTACAGCAATATGCTATATAAAAAGATAAATTTTGATACAGTGGAATGATAAAATGAAAAGAACAAGGTCTTTATCTACAAGAAGTCTACCGGACCTTGTATTATTAGTGCGCCCTGGCCATTCATGTACAAGCTGATAGAGCAGCCCAACATTGTTAGGCCATCGGATAGTGCTGTAGTGAACTGGGCTTTCGCAGACTGGGAACAGTTGGTAGTACTAAGCTAGTACAGTTTGCTGATATTTAGTACAGTGTGATGAACAATTGAACATGACAGTAGCGACTACGCCGGGTAGCCAGCGATGAGTTCGAACCCATCTCAAGTGACGTCCGCAGTAACAATCCCATCGTACATTTTATAAACAAATTAAATAACTCGAAAGACGCGAGCGTCGAACTCATCTAAACGCGCTCCACTTGTTTTCCTAGCTCCGTACTTCAGCTCTTCACGCCCTCACGCTGATGTTGGCTTGTTGCCGCTCAATCTCTCGTTGTATTTCTCTCCGACCCCTTTGTTTTTTAAACATAACCACCTTTGTTATAAACTAACATATAAAACAATGAATCACCGATAAGAACCATCGTCTGCTTTAAAAAACAATAGAAATAGTATTGTCCTGCAATCTACGAGTCCCATAAAAAACTGAATAGCATTCGCAATACATTATCTCCTCTTGTAGAGGAGTGATGCAAAGAATTTTAACAATGATACTGGAGGTAATTTACTCCAAAGAAAGTAAACATGACCACTCAACGTATGTTTCTCTACCATCCTGCTCACGAATCACAAGATAAGACTTAGGATTTGCAAGATCTCGATACATTCAAACCCATATAACTATCAAGAAAATATAATTAGAGGCTTTCGTTGCCCTCTTGGTAGGGATTTGTCTCCTCCTTCAGTGAATAGATCCAATCCGCGTCCCCGCAATGATACAACTTACACATCTAGCACTAATTAGGATCCAATTTCGCATGACCACTCAATCGAAAAAACTGTTGTCACAGCTACCCGAGGTCCCATGGAGCAGCCACCAAAAAAGGCAATGCCATTGCTTGATCCATCTTCTGGATAACGAAAGAAAAACTCTTATTCCAAACCTTAAATCATTGCCGGTACTAGCTTCATTGCCACCAAATTCAACGTCTTCTCCTCCACCAACCGTCTAGAGTTGCCACTAAAGAGAATGGCATATAGATCTACGTGCAACGGCTCCTGGGAAACCCTAATCCTATTAGGGTTGCAAGAAAAGCTCGAGACTTGCAAACGGAGCTCAACTCAAGCCCTAAACGAGCTTGATCCAATCCTATCCATAGGGTTGCGAGCCCAAATGAGCCGAGCTCGAGTTTTTTCAAGTTGTATTCTTATATAAATTAAAATGTTATGGAATATACTCGAGCGTGACTACACAAGCTGTATTCAATCCTATTCGAGCTTCATTGAACCTATTCAATTTTTTCTTAATAAAATCATATTTAATCGAGACTCCTCGACCCCGAGCTCGAGATTGGTTCAAGTCTACTATAGTTTTGTATTTTTTTAACACTAGTTATATTTTACAGCCTAGATAAGCCAAGTAGAACTTGAGCTCGAGCTTTATTTGAGGTGATCTCGAGCCGATCTTTATGCTTGAGCCTTATGAAGCTCGAGCTTGGCATGGCAAGCTAGCTACTCGTTTGCTGCCCAAAACCACGTATCTCACACCTCTGCTCCTTCTTTCTACAGTACATAACAGCATCACCGTGATATGGTGAATCAAGATTATGCTCATCTGCCTTCCTCCTCCCCCTCCTCCTGCTATTGTGATGACGCCTCGATCTCCTCCTATTCCTCCTCCTCCAGCTGCAATGGCGGCTTGGTCTTTCCCTCCTCTTGTTGTTGCGATGGTGGAGTGGCGGACGTGACAACGATGGCGCACAATGGAGCGATGGGAAAAGCTAGAGCTCAGACGACAAGGATGAGCTCAAGATGGCATTGACGATGTTGTAGTGGATGTGCATGTGCCGACTGTGCACTCCATTGAAAGAAGATGAGATTTAAAAAAACTCTTGTAAAACATACTATCTGCTTACGTGAAACACCCTAAAATTTTTTTAGAACATTTTGGAATCTTAAGGAACAATTTTTTTTCTGTTACGAATACTTGCAAAAAGATTTGAATCATTTTGTTTACCCTTGCGAACATTGTCCGGATCGATTGACACATCTTCATCAAATAACTAATGCAACACTTTTCACAAACATTGAAACAAACGTTTTGTTACTACTTTGATTATGTTCCCAACAAAGCATCCAATAAAATACTTTCCACTGGACATCCAACGAAAAGTCGCTCTTATCTTGTGTCTAAGAGCATCCACACTAACTTCTCTAAATCTTGTCTAACTATTTTCTATTGGGAATAGAGCATAACTCAGCTGGTAGCATTCCAGTTGTGGGAGCTACAAGTGTCTGAATCTCACCCTTTTATAGAATTTATTTCTAAGAATTATTAGAAGTGGGTATAATAGAAATTATTAGTATTGGGTAGTACGCACACGCGTGTACTTGACGTTAGTTTACAGTTTATCATGTGTGTTTATAAAGGCTCATGCGTGTGCGTGCGTGTGGTGGGGTAAGTATGTGTGCGCCTCACCGTATCCTGAAAAAACTATTTACTATCCACTCTAACATCCCTTCGTACTTTAGATACATTTTAAAATATTCCATCTCTCTGACAGCTACTGTATAAAAAACTTAATAGTTTCCTCTCGTGTCCTGCTATGCTCTCTCGTGTCCTGCTATGCTCTTTCAGTCTCTCGTATGGAACAAGCATATTTCACTACCTACATGGCGAGGCATGAAAAAAATTGAGCTGCTGGGGCCTGGGGGCATGGACACGGTGCAGGAGGTCCAGTATCGCGGAACCGAAAAGCAATCCATGATGACAAAGTTCTTTGGTGTCGGGCCTCCATGCAGCCAGCTTGAGGTTCTAATTTCGCCCACTGTTTGTCAACGGTACGTGTGGGCCGTACCCGTACTCTGCTCTGCCTCATATCATGCACCGCCCCCCGCACCCTCGCACCAACCGCTCAACAACAACCCGAAGCGAGATCGCCAAACCAAACTGCTGTGGAACCGATCTATATTTAGATTAGGAAAACAAGAAATCAATGGACGATACGTTGTCTAAACGGTATAGATGTTTGAAATGGTGTTTCGTACTGTGTTTCATTAACATTTCAAATGTTGTGTTTCTGGGGTGTTCCATATAGCGTTTTATCAGCGTTTCATGTGTTTTTCATGATGTTTTTCCATGGTATCACGTCAGGGGCGGATCCAGCCGAAAATGATAGGGGGGCTAACGATAGAGGGAGAAATTATCCGTACCCAAACAATCTTGCCGCCCCTCGTCGGCGACCTTTGAACCTCGGCCGCCGCGCCCTGGTGCCCTCGCCCCCTTTCCCCGTCCCCCTAGCAGCTGGCCCCCAGGCCGACTGGCCACCGTGCCCTCAGGCCTCGGCGCCTCAGCGGCTCAGCCTGACTGGCGGCCGCCGCCGAACTTGGTGCCTGGACCTGGCGCTGCCACCGCGTGCCCCCGTCCCTTCTGTCGTCAGCCGCCTCCGGGCTGTCGCCGAGCCCGCGACAGCCGCCCGCCTCCTTGCTCGTGTGGTCGCCGCCTCGCCGGAGCGCGGCGCGCCTGCCTTGGCTCCTTCCTCCTTGCTAGCCGCCTCACCGGACCATGTTGGCCGGAGCGCCGTCAGCCGTCGTCCATCGCCTAGCTGCCGCCGCTAGGGTTTTCGAGAGAGGGAGGGAGGCGCTGGATCGGGCTGGGGAGATTGGGGACGGGGTCACGAGGGAGGCCGCCCGAGATGAGGGAGCTGCCGGAAAAACTCCTTGAGATTGTCCATCGCCGCCATCTTGGCCCGCGTCGACGCCGTAGTGCTCCTTTCCAAGCCGCGCAAGCCTCAGGTATGGGAATTTTACAGCCGCCGCCAAGGCAGCAGCTAACCCTTCCCTTGGAATTTCCTTACTGCCCGGCCGAGAAAATCTGGAAGCACTGGAACGGATCGAACGGGCTCTGATACCAAAATGTCATCCTCTAGATCGTGAAGGGGAAATTCAGGGGAGATACGGAGAGATTTAGGAAGAACATGGGAAGGGAGGATAAGAACAGAGAAGAACAGAGAAGAACAAATTGGGAGAGAGATATTGATTCTCTTTCTTCTGCTTGCCGGACACGGCACAGTGACCCAGTTTAAGTAGCGTTACATGGCGCTCGGCCACCCCACGGCCCACGGCCCACGCACACTTACAGGCCCACTCCTAGCCTGGGCATTACACGATGACACCTAGCGCCACCGCTGGCCGGTGGGATGGCGGCCCGGTGGCGGCTTCTTCGCGGTGCCTGGCCGGTCCTCCCCAGATCCGGCCGGTGGAGGTTCTCCCCGGCCTCCCACTTCGCCGACGGTGTCCTCCCTCCCCCAGATCCGGCGCGTCCAAGATCCCCGCGCACCGACGGTTGGCTTGCAGTAGCTCACCTCTTCTTCGGCGCGCGGGCGGTGGCTCTCAACGGCTGCTCGCTGGCCAGGGAGGCCGTGGGGTTGGCAGCCCTATTCCTTGGCCAACGGCCCCCAATAGCGCGCGTCAACAGTTTTGTAGGCTGGGTTGCTGCGGTACTTGTGCTTGCAGGCCGAGTGGCGGTGGCGGTCCTCGCTTGTGGTGCGCGTCGAGGGCAGCGTCTTCGTCGTCCCTCCTCTTGATGGTGACGTCCGTTCTTCTCCTCGGTGGCTGTGTTGAAGCGTCACTACCGTCCCCTCCTGCGGTGGTGTTCGTTCTTCAACTCGGCGGGCTTCATCGGTGAGACCGTGCACTTGACTCCTGTAGCTCTTGCATCGGGCTTGTGGCCTCCTTGTGCGGGTTGCGGAGGTGTAGGTACTCCGGGTGAGAGCCCTGCCTAGCTCTTGCTTAGGCCAACGTTGTCGGCGCCCTCGGGTGTCGTTGTCCTCCTTGGAGGCTTCGTTGTGGAGTTTCCTGCCTTTCGGAAGTTAGGGTGAAAACCCAGGTCTGGACTGGTGATGGCGGCGACTGAGTCGTCTCTACCTTGTTGAAGGCATCGGCCGAAAGACCTTTCGCACTGCAGGTTGGCCACTCCCGGACTGTGCTTCTTACTTGGTGGTGGCGGCCTTCTTCACCAGGCCCTGTGAACGTGCTTTGCGGCTGTAGGAGTGGGTTGTTGCTGTTCGAGCATCCCTTGCGGTGGTGGTGGTAGGCGTCCCTCTCCTTTTGACCCCTCTGCGCACCCTGCCTAGTGGTGACAACTAGCAACCTCGGTGACCTTTGCTTGCTCGGTGTTGAAAGTTTGCGGTGTGCCTGGGTTTTTGGCCATGCATCCCTCGTGGTGAAGTTGGTGTTGGCTCGTGCACTCTTGGGTGTTCTGGGCTTGGTTTGTTCGGCGTCGTGTGGTGACCCCCGCTTGGTCGGGTCGTGTTGTTCCCATCCCCCTTCTTTTTCTCTCTCCCCCCTTTTCTCCGGTGTAATTGTTTATTTTCTCTCCTTCTTAAATGAAATGGCAGAGCTCCTGCCCTCGCGCTAAAAAAAAACTAATGCAACACTTTTCACAAACATTGAAACAAACGTGTGCATACTTGACGTTAGTTTGCAGTTTATCGCGTGTGTTTAGGCTCATGCGTGTGCGTGCGTGTGGTGGGGTAAGTATGTGTGCGCCTCCCTGTACCCTTAAAAATATTTCCTATCCCCTCTAACATTTAGATACATTTTAAAATATTCAATCCCTGACAACCACTGTATAAAAAACTTAATGGTTCCCTATCATGTCCTGCTATGCTCTCTCGTATGGAACAAACATATTTCACTACCTATGTCAACCCTCAAATTTTACTTACCTTGAGAGTCGAAATCCCATGCACTAGTCCCTGGATCGGTACACTTGTACGGAAGATCACATAGCCGATACAATCATGCATCGATTAACGTAGAAATCCTTGAATATTACATGTCCAAGTTATGCCCATAGGCGATTTCAATAAGGCGATCAACAATAGCCTTTAACACAAAATATAGTTCAGAGTGATGCAGCTATCCAAAATTTCTACCCAAAAGAATATCTTCATGGCTAGGTGACTTGCAAGCGACCGGAGCAACCCTAAGACTCGTCAGACCCTCCAAAGTCCTGTCCGTCATCTTCATGACACTCATATGGGTTCACCTCGATCCCATCGTCTAAAAGAGTATAAGTAGACGAGGTCAGCGTCATCCAAACGCTGACTAGTTAACACTTTTCCTAATGCACTTAGTGAATAGAAAGACTTGATTTGGGGCAAGGGGTTATTTTATCTGCGTAAAACCAGATTTAAAAATGAGTTTAAATTACCCTATCTAGCATCAGGTATTCCTAGTATTCTAATACACAAGGAGTTTAGCACCATACCAAATTGTATCCAAGCCCCCAATCGACCGACCACCTTAACAACCAACCCTAGTATGACCAACCCCAGACACAATACATACTTGACCTCGAACGTCACCACACCAAACTTCATGTTGCCCCCAACTTGTTCCTAAACACGCCATCCTTCTAGAATTTGGCAATCCTGTTATGGGCCACACTTGCCTTAGACTGTCCGCATCGGCCTAGGGGGTTGCCAGCCCACACTAGCCTAGCGTCATCCTGGGGAAGTGTGGCCTCCATCACCACGGTGACAACCAATGCTGGTCCTTATCGAGAGTGGTCCCAGAGGGCCTTCGCAGAGCGCTCGTAACTGGCGATCCGAAACCCGTACTCCGTGCAATGGCCACGTGTTGTGTTGGAACCATCCTCCAGCTGGCAGCGATCACCCCGCTGCGCGTGTTCTTCCGCGCTCCTCCTGGGTAAGCCCTAGCTAAACCCAGCACTAGGCACCTCATGACTTAATCATACTTCAGGATGTCATCGAAGGGGCAACCTTCGAACCATCTAGTCTCCACCTATTTAATCCAAGACATTACCACAAACGATCTATCCCGATCAACCAACCAAACTGGACCGACACACCACATAGCCATACCCACATACCACATCCAGCCCATCATGCATCTATTAGCCCTAACTGTCACATGTTATAACCCTTTTAATGAAAGAATGAATGACCGGTGAATATCGGTTCACCGTTCCGTGGCTAGTCGCTAGAAGATTTTATTTAATTCTAAGCAAGTCTAAGCAGGTTTTACCCATTAGGTAGGATTAAAGTTGTTACCAAACTATTCTTAGACTAACAAGCATTATGACAATCAAAGCAATCATAAAGGCTAGATAATACAAGGACATGCATGTATAATTATAACATGATTAACAATTGGGCAGGTTAATAAGCATGCACTTTTAATATAAACAACATAGTTTGGGAAAAAACTGGGTAAATAACATGAGTATAGCAATGTTAATCCGCAGTAGGGAAAGTCGCAATCTCTCCCTAATACGGGTAAACATCTATAAGAGTAAGTGTTAACTAGCCTTGTTCCGGTGGGAGGTCTTCATCCGCGTCACCAAACCTTCCCTCGGGATCGCCTACATCTAATCACACATATAATCCAAGAATTATTCATTGGTGCAAAGCAAAAAACATGATGCGTGCACGTGATCTGGGTCCTATCATCAACACAACGATGTATAAAGTCGGATAACGGTACTATTTACGTATGATATGCAATGCATGCCCTAAGGTATTAATAACCCATGCCATCATTACATAATAACCTAGAGGTATCCCAAAATATGATATGATACGCTAAATTAGTAATCGAGCAATTAGGGTTTTTAAGGCGACATGTGATGACGACATTTCGACCAAAAAGGCTATATAAGGAGTTAAGCGACATTTCTAAGTCTTCTCTAAGTGTAAAGTGTAGTCCAGGCCCTATGCTACCTCTTATAATTTTCTAGGGTCAGCTCCTATTATAATTAATAAAGTGTTTATTAAGTATGTAGGGTTTTTGGCAAATTAAATATTATCTAATGAACTTATTTAGGTAAGAATTACATTTTATAGTTTTCTAACTATTAGAGCACATCTATACCGTACTTTATTTTCTTATGATTTTATGAGGTCTGTCTCTATATTTATATTTAATAAAGGTTCCCCTAAATGTAATTTAAGCATTTTCTATATAGGAAATCTACTCATTTCTAATAAACAGTGTCTGCGAATAATCACAGTGGTTGATTGCATATTTTTATAAAATCCAGCACAGTCCTATCTATTTGTCTAAATTTTTCTAGAATTTTTGGGAGCCTTTAAGTATTTTTAATAAATCTATAACGCTTTGTATATTTAAATAATTAGCTAAATTCGAGGGTAATTCGGTAAACAGTAGCGGGCCGAGCCAGCGAATCAAGCCGGCCCAAGACGGTTTCAGCCCACGGCCTTGCGCGCGCGCCTGTGCCAGTTAGCGGTGGGCTATGCCGAAGGCGTACTTTCGCGGGGCGCTAACTCACAGGGGTGGCGCTGTGCCCCATCGCGCTTCCACTAAAACTGACCGGTAGGCCAAGGGCCCACAGTCAGTGGTTCTACGGTCATTAGCGGCTGCACGCGCGAGGCGTTATCTGACAACGGGGACCCACACGTCATTGACTCAACATGCTACGGTCATCACATATCTTAAAGCAAATCAAACGGTCACTGGTCATCGTCAACCTCCGGGCGGCGACGTGGCCAGCGGTGACAGCACACGTTGCGGCAGCGCTACAGCCACCCTCCAGCCAAGAGCATTCGAGCTACGACACCTACAGCACCTAGCGGTCCTAGGGATGCTCGCGCCGGGGATAGAGACAGCTGGATGCGGCTGCGCGACGAACGGCGGCGGAGCCGAAAGCTCGCCGGAGATACCGAGCCGCTATACAGATCTACAGGCTATGGACGTAAGCGGAGGGCGAGAGGAGGGTCATGGGCGTGCTCACGAAGTGCTTCGCCGAGAGCGATTGCACATGAAGACGAAGGGCGTCGAGGGTCCCAGCGGTGGTCGAAACAGAGGCGATGCCGGCACGGCAACTCCGAGCGAATCCTCTGAAATCAAGTGAGGGGAAAGATTAGGGGTGAGGTGTGGATGCTTAGGGAAAGAGGAATTGGCTTACGGCTCATGAAATCGTTGAGAATGTCTTCGGCCCCGGCGCGGAGATATCGGGGGAAAAATGGGGAGGCGAAACCAGTGGGGGCCTCGGGCTCGGTTTAAGGGGTCAGCAGAGAGGGGAGGTGGTACTGGAGCAAGTAGGCACGCCGTGGGATGGTTAAAGGCGATGCGACGTGGGCGGAGCACGCGGGCGGTGAGCGGCTCGGCACGACGGAGGTTTAGGGTATGGCGAACAGGCTACCGCGTAGCCTTTTTGACTTGGCGTCGCTTGGTGATGATGCCGCGCAGCGGAGGCAGATCGCGGGCGGGATTTTGTGAGCAATGCCCGATGGTCGACGGTTATGGTCCGGCAGTCCAAAGCTAAGGACCGGTCGCCGGCGAGGTGAACCGCGGCCAACCAAAGATCGACACGGCAGCGTACCAGACACGGGAAATGAGCACGGACAGGACGCAGCGGCGACGTGCACACGGCACGGCCTACACGGCGGCGAGCAGAGAAGCAGAGCGCGTCGGGGCGCGCGTGCACGGGAAGGATGGAGAGAGAGAAAGAGAGAGATATGCTCGGCATCTAAAATTCAAACGAGATTTTGAATTTCAGCAAAATTTGGAATTGTCTCTAAATTGGGATGTTACAACCTACATGGCGAGGTATGAAAAAAATCGAGCTGCTGGGGGCGTGGACACGGTGCAGGAGGTCCGTATCGCGGAGCCGAAAAGCAACCCATGTTGACAAAGTTCTTTCGTGTCGGGTCTCCATGCAGCCAGCTTGAGGTTCTAATTTCGCCCACTGTTTGTCAACGGTACGTGTGGGCCGTACCCGTACTCTGCTCTGCCTCATATCATGCACCGCCCCCCGCACCCTCGCACCAACCGCTCAACAACAACCCGAAGCGTGATCGCCAAACCAACTGTTAGGAAAACAAGAAATCAATGGACGATACGTTGTCTAAACGGTATAGATGTTTGAAATGGTGTTTCATGCTGTGTTTCATCAACATTTCAAATGTTGTGTTTCGTGGGGTGTTTCCTATAGCGTTTCATGTGTTTTCCATGATGTTTTTCGTGGTGTCACGTGAAACATCTGTACCGTTTGCAGATCTGTTAAGAAAAATATTAAAAAAAACCCTTTAATTTCGACCACTTATCTAAACAAACCCCGCAATTTGATTGGCATCTAAATAGACCTTCAAGCGAGTATGATTGTCTAATGACCCTCTGAACTGTATTTCCTCGCCACATGTCAGCCGTGTCGGCACCACATGGATTTTGTTTTCCTTTTTATTTTTTATATCATTTGTTTTCTTCCTTCTCTTATCTTCAATGTAGAGCCGAACTAGTTCACAACAAGAACTAAAAAGGAAAGAAAATAAAAAAGAACAGGAGAAAAATGAAAGAAATGCGCATGCCCTCATTTCGTAACACCCCGGCTCTTCTCGAGTCTAAAATGCTACTAACTCTACTATTTACTCTAAATTTCGACATCATCATGCTTATTTCCTCTAAATCCACAACACAAAGAAAACAAATAATAATAAACTGCACAATATATAATCAAGGCACACCTCCACACAAGCCAACAGGAACCCAACACCTCAACAGGAACCCAACATGACCAATAATTACTTCTCTTACCTTGTACGGTGATGAGAGCAATAATAAAAATAAAGAAAACTCTTCACTAGAAAATAGAAAATACTAATCCTAACTATAATTCATGTTCTAAATTATTCTCAACATTAGCTCAACTACAAATGTTTTCAGATTAAACAAACCTAAATACAATACGGTGAATTGTGTGCTCTTGTGGCAATAAGGGGTGCTATTTCCATCCCATGCATATTGCCATAAAAGGTCACTAAAAAACTGAATAAAAACAAGAATGAGTATTAAAAATAATGTATATGTTTAAATTATAAAGTTATAAGCAGATAAAACAACAAAACTTCATCCATGAATTCATACTTAGAAGCAATAGTCATTCTAATACTCCACACAATCCATTTCTCATCAACTCGATGCAATGGAATACAATGTCCATGTCTATTAAGCTGACACCAGCATATTCGAGTGCCACCTATCGGTGCAACACTCTTTCCCGCTCTTTTTCAGGTGGGGACCAAGTTACTCCACTTCTGTGTAGTGCCTGCTGAGTATGTCTTTTCTCTAAAGCATTCCGGATTAGTCATATAGCTTTTTCATTGACCTATCATATTAGTTGTAAGACTTTCTCATTAGCCAAGCTCATATGCTAAATGATGCAGGAATGCTTCCGCTATCATTCATACCTTACATATTCTCATCCTTTAGCAATAAACAACATAATAAAACCACCCAATCACATATCAAAATCAACAAAAGAGCACTATATCAATGAGCCAAAATAGTATACAACCAACTAAATTAATGTTTAACATATATTTGTCTTTTTTCGTAAGAATTAGGACAATTAGGGTTGAAACCGATCCTCGCACCACCACTACCTACAGAAAGTGACAGATCCTCACATAGCTCGATAGGTAGATAGTGGCTCAAGGTGGCTCATAGCTAGTGCACGACAAGAACTCATCGACTTTGAGGAATAAAAAGGTGTGCCATAATTTTTTCCCTTTTCCAACATCACACTTTACGTCTGGAATATTTGATTTTGCTTGTTGAAACATCACTTTTGTTTTCGGGTAGCATCTAGCATTGTAATGGGGGTGGATGATTCACTATGTAACGTGATGTTTAATCAGTTTTTCTCATATTTCATCTAGCATGTTCCAACGGCCTTGTTAGTATGTTTCAACATGTTTCGTTAGATCTTTTGTCACGATCCATCGGTTTTTTGGTATGTTTCAACAGTTTTATTGACATGTTTCAATAGTTGTTTTGTTTTTTCGATTGCTTCATGTTGCATGTTCTGTCAACCAAACATCATGTTCCAACAAACACAACCACATGTTTTAGTAATATATTGTGTATGTTGCAGCAACACTGTATCTGTTCAAAATAAGTTTCCTGCATATGGAACGAGACCGATTTTCCCTCAAATCGGTCGTACGAACCATGGTGGGATACTTTTAAAAAACACATTTTTTTTTAATAATCAGAAGGAAAGGGAGACAATTTGAACTAAGTGGAAAAACATCATGTTATTGACGTGTTTCAATCTCAACTGTGTCATAGATAATAACCCTAACGAGCTAGGTGTCACATACATTTGCACGGCTTCATTAGTGCCAATCTTTTTATCTGACGCGGACTTTTATTTCTATTCCAATTGAAACATTTTTTTAAAAAAAATCTAGCATGAACTCTTATTTTTATTTTATTTTTTAAAAGTTTTATTTTTATTCCCTTTGCTGTTGATATGATTCTTTTCATGTAATAATTTGAACCTAGGACAATCGATGGTGTAGAAATTTCTTTTTCTCTCCAATTAATATGGCAATTTCTACTATATTTGAATCAATACAGTGGCTTTGTTTAACTATGTTTTATATAGATAACATCATAATAACACAACTTTGCCGCTCCGGAGTTGACTCAAACATTGGTGGTGGATTCGCCTGCCACGATAGAGAGAGAACCCGACCCTACACTAAAAAGACATATTTGTGCTAGTTCAAAACATGTCATATGTTTCAAATTTTGCACCAGCACAAATAAAGAGGCACAAATGACCGGTCATCTGTGCTACAATCGGCACAAATAACTAATTATTTCAAAATGTGATTTTGGGCATAAAAATTAGTGAAAAAATAGCAAAAAAATCAACCCAATATCACATTCCTACCACCTACCAACCACTTATGCACACTTAACACACGATTTCACTTGTAATTCAAATGTTGGCTTGCTTAGAATCGAACTCAAGATCTCACTCCAACCTCACACTTCTAAGCATCCCACCCCTTGTCATGTTCTAATTAGAATAGGATTTGCATACCTTTTGACCTATATATATTTTAAATCTCCAAACATTTTTTTTGCGCATGAAAATGACATCAAATTGAAAAGTTTTCGACTACAAAGTTGTAAATCTCGTCGAAACCTACAATTTTCATGTTAGTTTATTTTGAATCTAACTTCGTTTGAATAAATTGTAAATAGAATATCATTGTAATTGTTATTTAGGCGCATATATATGCTTCAAATGAAAAAGATGCCGGTTACAAAGTTGTAGATGTCCTTGGGAGCTACAATTTATATACAAAGTTTGTTTTTTACGGAGCTCATTTGAAAAATTATACAATTTCAAATATCTGAATTTTTTGAAAATACATATCTATGGTGGTTCTTGGCTAGAACCGACATAGATTAGCAAGTATTTGTGTCGGTTCTAGACACGAACCGACACGAATGTATCTGCGTCAGCTCTAGCCACAAACCGGCATAGATGTGCTATTCGCCATGTTTTTCATGAACCGGAGCAAATGATTGGTCATCTATGTCGGTTCATAATAAATCTATGCAAAAAAATCGACATATACAAGGGTATTTTAAACCGTGCGAACTCGATGGCGAGGCAATTCTCAAGCTAGCCGCAACAGTGGCACGCACAGTGGACGCTAGCTCCCCCGCGCGCGCGGCTGGCCAACTATATATTAACTCGCCCATGTGCCCTCATGCTTCCGCCGAGAGCGACTCGATCGGAGCTAGACGGTTCGATGCATGCACGCTCGACTCTGGAACCAACCGACCGATCACACACTCGATCGCCCTTGCATGCACTGGCCAATGGCCTCCAACCTGGCGAAAGCGACGCGCCCGTGCCCGTGGCTAGCTGTGGAGCTAGCACCAACACGCTAGCCAACTCCCTTGCTAGCTAGGGATCATGGAGAGGTCCATCAGTTT
This sequence comes from Raddia distichophylla, assembly GCA_005191435.1. Taxonomy (NCBI): domain Eukaryota; kingdom Viridiplantae; phylum Streptophyta; class Magnoliopsida; order Poales; family Poaceae; genus Raddia; species Raddia distichophylla. The sequence goes on along the minus strand of SPJY01010914.1, from coordinate 1,351,869 downwards.
GGTCGTGCCTGCCTGATGGGGACACCAACATACCAAATCACATAGATATGTTGCTCAAAAATAGGCCATACGAATTATGCTTCCAGGAGCACGTAGGCACGAGAACCTGATGAATCCACCCCCAAATTAAGGTTCATTCGTCGTCAATGTATCGATCGAAATTAAAAAAATGTGATTATTCATGCATCGGGTGTAATTAAGCATATTATCGCTTACACTCAGATTGTTGCACAACAGCACAGTGGTCTATGATTTATAGAAAGTGCATGCGGACGATTTATTGTGGGCGGAGTGTGCTTTGCTTTGTAAACCCCTCAACACCTAACCCGACCCACCTTCTCATACGCGAATATCTACCAAAAGCAGATCCAACGGCTACGAAAAACCCGACCATGATCGATCAACCACGCAAACAACAAACAACAAGATTCCACCCAAATGGGCCATGCACTAGCTAGGTTCAAAGTGTTCAACATACAAGGCTCATCCGACTGCTCAGTGGCCCAGCTGCATGGAATGTTTAACGGCCAAGACAAAGCACTCATGTCATGAACTATAAATATACTCGTGCCGTGCCTTGTCACGCCATCTTACATATCGATCCCACATGGAGTGATCCGGGCGGGAAATCCAGCAAGGGAACATGGGACGTGCACGTTGGCCACTTGCTAGCTGCCGATTAGCGAGTGCTGGTTCCGCTCATGTTCTCCGGTCACGGGCGGCGCTATTGCTGCTGGCCGCTGCCCATCACCGTCAGAGGGCAGAGGCTTGACATGTTCGCTCCATGCACATCATCATATTATAGGCTGTCCGACGCGGAGACCGGGTCCTACTCCTACCTAGCGTATGCCTTTAGAAAAACGTTTTTTAATCATCGTTGGATGTTTTATATGCACTAATAAAGATATTTGACACACAGTATATACAAAATCGACCGAAAGTTAAATATAAGTTTTAGCCTTCTAATATCAAACCTGATCCCTAAGAACATCTCCAATGGTGCTAGTTATAAGAAAATGACATGGCACTAAGAGATAGCATATAGACAATATATCCCCAATGATGCTAGTTATAGTGTTGTCTTTAGAATTAATTTGGATCCACATGTAACAGTGTGTCCACCTTGTAATCCGCTAGAGGCTATCTCTTGGTTAAGAATTAGTCTCTATCTCTCCCCTCCACATAAGCAAAAAAAAATGATGTGGAGCCCTTATAGCCAGCTGATGTGACCCCATTGGAGATGCTCTAAAAAAAAGAAAGAAAACCTTTGCTTCAAAAACCGTGCGGACCTTGCACAAATCTAGGCCCTGCATGCATGAGGATTCAGGCAGCAAGATTGATCATCTCGAGCTGCCGGCCAATTTACTCGTAAAAGTAAAACCCAAGAAATTGATCGATAGAACATGCATGCATCACCCGAGCATGAGGGGGAATCTGCCCTGCGTTGCATGTATCCCCGAGCAAAAGACAAGGAAAGTTTTGCTGGGACTAGGAGTAGGAATAGAACAAGCGGCTTTTTTAAAAAACTTTTTTTCTCTCTTGGAGAGGGAATATCGCAGCAGCTAGCCACTGTGCTACTGTTTCACTCATGAGCGTACCTGCAGCGCCGCCAAGATCGCCTTTATCTTTCTGCCCTTTTCTTTTCCTTTATTTTTCCTTTCTTCCAAACGTTCCTCGTTCCAATTAACTTGAAGGTGAAGGGTACGTAGCTACGTATGCGAATTTTCCATGCAAAAAGAGCATGCGAAATAACTTGCCAACGAGTGCTCGTGGAAGTAAGGCTATGTTATTTTGGGCTTAACAATTTAATAATTTATCTGTATTTAAAAATACACATGTTTTGTCTTTTTTAAGTCAATTTTTTCGCTGTTTTGAAGAAACTATTTTTAAGTCCTCGCTCAATGGACCATTTTCTTAGTCCGCCCTGGACATACATTTTGCTAGGAGGATCTCCTTTGGACATCCAATTAATGTTCTAAATACGACAATCACAGACTTGTCTTGTCCGTCAGTTTCCTAGGTACGTTATCACCATCTAGAAAGTGGCAGCGTGATTTCGCTCATGCTCGGCCAAGTTTCTTTTGTACATCCGATTAATGTTTGAAATGCGGGAATTAATCACAAGCTTGTGTTATCTATCAATTCCCTAGATGATTAATTAACCACTATCTAGGAAGTGGCGACGCGATTCCACTTATGCTCGACCAAGTTTCCTTTGAACATTCGATTAATGTCCTACATGTGACAATCACAAGATTGTCTTGTTTGTCGGTCCCCGAATGCTTAATCACCATACAGAAAGTGGCGACGCGATTCGCTTGTGTTTGACCGGAACCTCCCCTCAACACTAGATTTGCATCCAAAAATGCAGTTGGAAATTAGAACAGTCAGACCAATCCCTCCTCAACGGTTCCTAGCTAGCCTTAAAGGAGATGTCTCTCAATCTCGCTTAAGTCTCGAAGGCTAGCTGTTAGCGATTGGGTCGTGCGGCCCAACGTAATCTGGCCTCATGAGCCACTAATAGATCGAACCTAGTTTTCTTGTTAACGCAGAGCAACTTTTGGCCAGGAAGTGGCCATGGTGGCGTTATCCATGGATAGCTAGCCACTGTACTGTCTCCTTCAACAGGGGACACATGGATCGACAGGACAAGACGTCCTTGTCAAAAGGAGGGCTGTTGATAGATTGTGTCTTGCAAGGCAAGTTTGCCTCTCTTTTTCAAACGGCTGATATAGTAGAGAACTCCTCACATAGACGTAAACAGAACTCTAGGTAAACTCTGAAAAATGGTGGCTAGGGCCAGCCCTCTCTGGCTCGGGTGACCTCCCTCTTGTACTCTCTCCTCTATAGCAATTGAAGGCCGGATGTAGGACTGTTACCTCGGCAGTATGAAGCCTGAACTAGGGTGAAAACGCTATGTTGCTCGCTTGGGTCCGCCATATGCTCTCATCTACGAATGTCCAGTTGAAAGGGGCATTTGATCTCCATTGCAACAAGAAAGTTTGAAACTTGATGAATTCTGGTTTTTCAACCGTCGACATAATTCAAATAGTTTAAAGATTTGTTTTAAATTTTAATTGAAAACATGCATGAAATGTTTACGTTTTGTCATATCGAGGGAGTACATGTTGGAATGATGGCTTGATCGAATTTAGCCGAGCCTGGGTACCGAGCCTGGGCCCTAGAGTCCTGGACATGCAAGATTGGGGTATGAAAAACGCCAGTAGAGCTCACATTTTGATATATTGAAAATCAGAAATGGCGGGAGAATGGACAGCACCGGCCGGTTAAAGTACGCCGACGGCGACATTCCTATGATCGATTACAATTATCGTGTGTGTTTTACTCGTTGATTGTGCCAAATTAAAGTGGGATTCAGACATTGGAGGCAGCTCATGGTGGGATCAGATTTGGGCAATTATCGTCGGGATTCGTGCTAGTGGCGCTCCGATGCATCGTCTCGCAGAAAGATAGTGGCGATGGTGGCCACCGATAATAAACTAATCTCGATCCACAGAGCGAAAGCTGCTCTACTGCTCGGCTTAATTACTGTTGGCCATTGGCTAATCACATCATGTTCTTTGATTAGAACGGCAATGCAGATGACACAAGGCACGATGAACTTATCTTGCGCACACCTTGGATGATATGATCGAAGATTTAATTAATCAGCAAACCAATACATCATTTTGGGCATTAATCTTGGCGCACAATATATTTGATCCGCGCCGATGAGACGAGGAGGAGGAAGAAAAAGAATCCCAGAAAAATGTGTCGGGCGATCGATCGATCACGACGATCAGGAGGTGTTGACGGCGCGGCACTGCTTCCTGATCTGGCCGTTCTTTCCGGTGAGCACTTCGACACGGCCCATCTTCTTCATGGACATGGAGAAGGCCGCATAGAACTTGATGGGATTGGCGAGGTCGGCGATCATCTGCGCGGCGGCGGCGTTCTGCGTGAGCGCGGCGTCGGAGGCGAGCACCCCCTGCTTCTTCTGCAGGTTGGCGTAGTAGCTGCTGTCGAACTTGAGCGGCGTGGCGCCGTCGAGGTCCACGGTGGCCGGCGCCGGCGAGGAGCCCGCCGCCGGGTTGGGGCAGGAGGCCATGAGCGTTCTGGCGTACGTGGCGTCGAGCAGCGGGTCGACGCTGGTGGCGTTGCCCTGGTACAGCCTGGACGTGACGCTGGAGCAGCCGGCCTTGCCGATGGTGTGCGCGCCGGAGAGGGCGACGAGGTCGGTGAGGTTGAGCCCCCGGGCGGCGAAGCTCTGCAGGAGGCCGGCGAGGCCGGCGGACGGCGCCGGCAGGGCGCCGGTGTTGGAGGCCAGGGAGACGGTGCCGTCGCGCCGCCCGGTCTCCACCTGCCACAGCGACGCCCCGAACTGGTACGACACGCCGTCGCGGGCCGCCAGGGCGACGATGTCGGCGCAGGAGACCACCCCGGGGCACGCCGCCTCCAGCTGAGTCTTGATGGCGTCGATCACCTCGTAGCCGCCCACCGACAGGTTCGGCGCCGCCGTCTTCTCGCTCTGCGCGTTGTCCAGCAGGATGGACGCGTCGCAACCCTGCAAGATTAACAACACCGCTCTCCTCCGGTCAGCCACCTCAACAGCAAGCTCGCCGGAGCGCAGAATCCGTCGCCGCCGGCGAGCGCACGGCGGCGCGGCGTTTGAAATTTCATTCAGCGCATGTGAGCGCGCGACCGCGCAGAGAAAGATGACAAGATTCGCTTTGCTCCCCTTGTACTGGCCTAGTGTTTCTCGCCTTTGTTTTGCTTCGGCCTGTCGCTACGCGACGTACGTTGTCGCGACCGGAGGGAAAGGTGCCGTAATGCTTACGTATAGATAAAGCTACAAGAGAGAGAGAGAGAGTGTGGGAGTGAGTGTCACTGTGTCAGTGAGTGAGTGAGAACAACATCTACTGGGTTGGTGGCTTGGTGCCACCGTGAAAACCAGCGATCCCCACGGTAAAAATGGGATTTAGCAGCCTCGCACAAGGATCTCTGCTTCCCTACTCCGTAATCTGACTATCTGAGTGTGCAACTCGGAGTTTCAGGCTAGGTAGGCTTCTTGATCCGAGCATCCGACAGGAACTACTATTTGCAATGGATTGAATGGACGAATGCAGTGGATTGAATGGGCGAATGCAGGATCAATGTACCCAACCAGAGCCGGAACTCGCGGCTAATTCCTTGCCGGAAGAAGAGGAAGAAGCCACGGCGGCCGGCGGCGCCGACAACGACAGCCGGAGAGGAGAGGAGGGCACGGACCTTGACGAAGCAGTCGTGGAAGTGGAGGCGGAGGAGGCGGGCGGGGAGGGCGGGGTTGGCGGCGACCATCTTCCAGGTGACGGAGCGGACGACGGAGTCGACGGTGGGGCAGGTCGTCTTGTAGAAGTTGTAGGCCAGGCCGGGGTTGCTCTCCAGCAGCCCCGCGCTGCCGCGGCTCACTAAATGGCCGAGGACCACCGCCCCCCACAGCCACGCCACCGCTGCCCCCAAGCGCCACCACCCCCCTCCTCCCCCTCCCTGCCTCCTCCTCATCTCTCTCTCTCTCTCTCTGTGCTTAGCAGACAGCACTGGTTGCTCTTGACTCTTGAGACTTGGGAGAGAGGGAAGGAGGGAGGGAGAAACAGTGCTTTGAGATGGGGTTTGCGCTTGGTGTTTGGTGATGACAGAGTGTCATTAAGGGGTGCCTTGGTGCCGCGCTTTATAGGCTCGGGGATGGATCGGGCGACTAGAGGAGGCTGTGCCTGTGTGTGAGTGTGGGCAGTGCGGCCCGCGCTGGGCGAAAGCAACAGCAGCGAGGCCGCCGCCGTCGGGTGTCACGGCTACTGCTGGCTCACGAGACCACGACTCGCGGTCGCAGGCGCAGCCAGGCGAGGACGGTGGTGACTGGTGTGCCGTGCCCCCGCGCGCGCGCGCGCTGTGCCTCGCTCCACCCAAGTTGCGCGCTTTGTTTATGGTTTCGGTTGGATGCTTCATGCTAGCTAGCTAGCCGAGGGCCCGGCCCGAGGGGGGCTTGCCACTTTGCCAGAGCGCGCCGCGGTCGGTCTGTCCATATCAGGCGCTGTCCGCGCGCACACAGTCGCACAGACCCGTCGTCACCCATGGGACTCCACGAGACCCTGACTGCCTGTTTGCCGATCAATATTGTTAGGATTATTGGATTTTGGTATGTATATTTTAAAAAATAATTTCTAAAAAATTTAAAGACCCCATCAATGTAAAGGGTGCGGGAACATTTTAATAATATATGGCTAGTTGGAGGAGATCATTGCCAGTTGAAATAGTGGTGTATCCTTCTCCTTGCTAGACATGTATGAGAGTGACTGAGAAGAATACACGCACTCGCTCGCCTCGCCGGGCTAGGCCGGGGCCATGCAGTTTCCTTTGCAGTTTGTTTTTACTCTTTAGAATTTTTTTGGTAATATGCAAGTCGTGAATCCGATCGGTATTTTGTGTTGTGTTCAGCCAAGGGAACAAGGGTTTCTCTGAAAACCACCACCGCCTAAGGCCCTAAGCTGAAGGGTGTCACACTCTGCGCCATTGGCATCTCCATTACCTTCAGCATCATCCGCCTAGGGAGACGAAGAAGAAGATCAAAATGAACTATGATGTTATTACCATAACTTATTGATGTTTTGAAAAGCCGAATATTTGTCTCGTTGAACTCTTACTTGTATAAACCTTGAAACAGCTTTCTGGAGGTCTCAAAGTCGACCATTTCACCAAATCAGCCTAGGCCACAAAAGCTTGGCAAAAACCATTTTTGACTTTGTTCTATTTATGCACGATGACTTCCAATTCAACTTCAACTTAAGATTACTACTAGTTTTCAACGGAAGTCAAAATTGGTCTGTAAGCTAGCTTACATTAGAAATCCAAAAACACCTTCCCCATCAAACCATCCAAATCTTACCGAAGATCTAAGCTGTTCGTTCCAACTCAAATTTTTGGGGGAAAACTTCTCGTGGGTCTTGGCTATTCTGGGGGAAGAAATGGGGCTCGATCCAACCTCCAATCTTCAGATCGCAGCAGAAAAACTGTGCAATCCATCATGTTCCACCATAGGCATGCCCCCCCGCCCGCTTGGACGGAAGCGGCGCTGAAGCAAAGTACACCCGCATGTGGAGGCATGGCGCATGTGGCTAGGGGCGGAGTAGGTGGCCTCGCCATGCTCCCGTCCCTGTGCACGCCCCAGATGTTCACGACTCGCTAGTCCGGTAGTCCCTCCCTACCACTGTTAGTACTACTAGCAGCTGAGGTTGGCGGTCCAGTGGAGAGGCGCGTGCCGCGACCGCGAGACCCTGCCGCGCTTGGCGCCTGTACCAGTGTCTCCCCCGGGGCTGGCCTTGGGCCTGGCACGGCTAAGGGGTGGGACCCACTTGTATAAACCAAGCCGAAACCCTAGCACGAAGCATAAATAGGAGAGGTTTCAATCTATTATGTATCCCTGAGAATAGCAATAAAGAAAATTTCCTCTCCTGCATCTCTGTGTTCCTTTGTAATTGTTCTTCGTCGTCTACGATCTACGCACTGCTAGGCAACCTCGGACTACACCCGGTAGCGTGGTTGTCTAACACTCCGAAACCCGTCCACCGCGGCGAGCGTGGACGTCGGGTTTTTCTTTCTTTTTCACCGCGACCGACATGCTCCCGCGTGGCCGGCCCTGCATGCGCGGCCGTTCTCTCGGCCGCAAACCCGCGCGGATCCCACGGTAGGGGCGGCGTGGATCGTCGTGCGGACGCGCGGGGTGTCGTCGCGTATTCCGTTCCGCCCCGCGCGCCCCGGTATTTTTGTTCCCGGGGGTGCACATGGCCTGGCGCTGGTGGCCGATGGCCCGCTCGCCTCCGGAGAAACCAGGGACGTGTCACGTGTGTGTTGGTACTTGGTGGTGCCAGATTTTAGGGGCACGTAGGGGCTGTTTGGATGACAGCCCTCACCATCAGGCGCGTCTTCAAAAAGTGCTCAATTTCGGCGTTGTCATGGTGAGGCCTTTTGTCTTTGTTTAGCTCGCGTGAAGTTTTTTAGGCATGCGGTCATGTAACACCTCCCATTCTCAAACTGCCTATAAGTTGTCACGTCAAGCACAACATGAGAGAGCCCTTGAGCACCAATCATGTATAATACTAGGAAGGATTGCGCGTCAATGGCGCGCTGCCACGGTGAGGTCTTCGTCTAGCTCGCGTGAAGTTTTTAGGCATGTAGTCATGTAGGGCGTGTTTGGTTCACCGCCGCCGGCTGCCGTGCCAACCCACGGCGTGCCCTCGGCGACGGCACGCCCGCGCGCGCGTTGGCGAGCGATTTGCTCGCCCGCGCCAATGCTTGCGTGCGCGTTTACTATGCGTCGGCGCGCCGTCGGTTGGCGAGGGCGAGACGCGCGCTGGCGGCACACCAAACGGACGCCAAATCCCCCGGCGCGCCCTCACCTGCGTTGACGAGCGCGGGCGGCGAACCAAACACGCCCCATCTCCCATTCTCAATATAGCAAACCGCATTTAAGTTGTCACGTCAAGTACAACATGAGAGAGCTCTTGAGAACCGATCACGTATAATATATGTCGTATTTGTCCGCAGCAAAGAAGATAAAGCAAATGTACATGGAGAAGTTTTTGTATACGCACCACCTGTCATCGTTAGTTGCTTATAAGTAGTGTCACGTTATGTATAACATGGTATGATAAATCAGAGAGTGTATGGAGCATTGAACCGTATATAATGTATTTGTTTGTAGCAAATGAGATAAAACAAACGTATATGGAAAATTTGCCTATATAAATATAAAACTAGATGATTTAAGCCTTTTCTAATATGGACAATACTTCATACACCATGTTTGACTATACTCTACGCCATTGTACAAGTGTTACACATTTTTTACATGTATCAACACATTTTTACAGAAACTATGAAATTAGTGGGGTGTATCACTTCTAAGCTTTTCTCTCCCTCTAGTCTGAACATGAGCTTGATGAGCTAAAGATTTTTCTTTCTACAAAACAAGCTCCGGGATCAAACTACTTGGAATGCCCATTCACCGACAAATAAGCAAAGCCTGGGCTGTGCTGCGCTTTTTGGTTGACATGTGGGCCAGCAGTACGATGATTGCCGGGTTCCGTGGCGAAACGTGAGCAGAATTGGCGCCAGGGATCCGGAGTGCGACTGTGTTCTTTCACGATTCAGTACAAATTCAAGTTTTTTTTTAATAAAATGAATACATGCCTATGCGAATAATGGTTGCGAATATGCCATACAAAAACAGGTATAAATACAACGAAAAATAATACTCCATAAATGATAGCGTCCAAACGTCACCGAACAGGCGAATACCCGCATCGAACATAAAAATGCTTTTTCAGGAGGAATGCAAATATGTGAATAGTAGTACCCAAAGTGGTGACCTCAGCTAACCATCTCATCCATACACCATTTCTGACATATATAGAATATGCATATCATTTAAACTTTATTTTATAAATAGTTAAAAAACTTTTTGATCATCTAAATGGCATTAAATCAAAAAAATATTCAACAACAAAGTTGTAGCTATTCTCGAGAACTATAGTTTTTACATATATATTATTTTAATCCGACTTTGTTTGAATAATTTAACATTGTAAAGAATACTTGAGCATCTAAATTGTTTCAAATGGAAAAGATGCCAACTATAAAGTTGATCTTTTTGAGAGCTGCAATTTACATATAAAATTTGTTTCTATCCAAGCTCATACAAGTAAGTTACATATTTTTAAAGATAAAAAAATTTGTAAAAATAGTATCACCGGCGGTTCTTATGATAATATTCATAAACCGGCAATGATAATATTTTTTATACCACTGACCGTTTTTTATAGAACCGACAGTGATATCACTGCTGGTTCGTTTATGGACCCAACAGTAAAAGTATCACTAGCGGTTCTATTAAAAAACTGGCGGTAACGATGTGATATCACTAGCGCATTGATTGTTTTCAGTGTGACAGCCGCTAGGTGGGGTGTGGCGGACTGTTTTTGGCCAATCCGTTAGTGATGAGAAGACATGTATGAGCATTCCTATAGTAGTGATTTTTTACTTTTACTTTTTACAATACAGTATCAATATTTATAATAGGAAAATTGGTTGAATAATATACAGAAAAATGGAAATTGGAAAAATATGCGGCATACGACGGGAATTACAAAAATGATCTGCTTTCCACCACTGGGGACGGCAAATACGCTGCTTCCGCCACGCCGCGCGTCGGAAACGCGGCTTCCGCCACCCCGCTTGCCTGAAAGTGGCTTCCGCAACCCCAGGCGGAGGAAGCCGCGCTTTCGCCACCCCCAGTGGTGGAAGCCAGCTCCTGCGCCACGCGGTGGCTTCGCCCGCGCCTGGCTCCGCCGGGCCCCCGGCTCCTCCCGCCTCGGATGCCCTGGAATTGCGTGCCGATTTATTAAAGTGCGTGCCGAAGCTGCACGCAGGAACAGTATCGGCTGGTGCGACGTCATTTCATGTCTCTCGATTATCTGTTAAACCTGCATTTAATTTACTAAAAAAGTAATTAGCTATTAATAAATTACATGTTTAGGATGATTTAATCACGCACGCACGGCTATATAAGGAGGAGTTGTCTCGGTTGTCTGCACACGGTGCTCAGTCCTCCGCAAACCATTTCGCTGCCTGGTGCTCAGCTTGCTGCTCGTTGCTTAGCTTCCTGCTACTCGGTGCTAAGCCTGCTGCTTGGTGTCATCTTGCTGCTCGGTGCTCAGCTTGCTGCGCAGTACTCATATACGTTTGTGCTGGTAGCATTTTCTCATTGTCTTCATCAGGGTGATCTTTTTTTTTACTTTGTACCAGTTCGAACATAATGTAATATATAGATGAAGACATAGTTTGAAAACTTTCATTCATTATTTCATTTGTTTGAATGCGCAGGTGTTGGTACTGTTTATTCGACATATTATTACTAGGTATGCATTTTAATAAACTCACGTTCGTGGACTTGTATCATACAGTACAATCAAATATAGAGTCACTACAGGAATCGCGGAAATTCTCGACGGCCAAAGCCGTCGAGAAAGATAAGAAAACCGTCGACACAGATCATTCTCGACGGCCGGCCGTCGAGATTCGGCCGTCGATATAGAGCGGTCGAGAGAAACAACCTGTCTCGACGGCCCGGCCGTCATTATTACATATCTCGACGGCCGAAGGACAGCCGTCGTTACCGAAACGAAAAATAGGCTAGACCGAACGTCGTGTCTTTCTCGACGGCTAACAGCCGTCGATAAAAAATGTTGGTGGGCCGAGGTCCGCACTGGCCCAGCCCAGTAGATTAGTCACGACGGCCTAGAGCCGTCGAGAGTAACGGCTCTGCCGCCAGCTGGCTCTGTTCGTTGCGTGCGCTGACAGGTGGGGCCGCGGGCATCTATCTCGACGGCCATGCCTTAGCCGTCGAGAATAACAGTTTTCCAGCAAAAAAATTTTTTAAAATATTGAAAATAAA